>JZKD02S0899109.1:0-14028 GCA_000966675.3 Picea glauca
GTCCTAAGACATCAATCCCTTCAAAGACGAGGCAATGTGTGATGTTGTCCCACTTGAAATTTGTGATGTTCTTTTAGGACAACCTTATATATAGAAACATCATATTGTTATGAGTCCTATCCATGTAGTGTCATTATTACTTTGCGAAGTCATCCCTACAGGGTACTAGAGGTAGTTTCGACTATTGCAATTTCATTGATCTTGGATAAACAATGTTGGAAGCTAATCTCTTAGACTGAAATTTGTTTCCTCTTCTTGGTCCAGTCAAAAGGTGAACAAAAGTTCATTGTAACTTCCACAACCTCTGCATAGGATCTCTCCACATAGCAGAAGAAAGTGGAAAAGGTTGTAGCGGAGTATAGAGATATCTTCACTTCACCTACATGGGTGCCTTTACATTGTCAGGTAAAACATTCAATTCAATTGATACCTGGTGCTCCCTTACCCAATGGTCCAATATACAAGCGCTCCCTTTCTAAGAATGAGGAAATAAAGTGCCAAATTCACAATCTCATCCACAAGGGTCACATTCAACTGAGCTCCTCACCTTGTGGGAGACCAATTGTGTTGGTACAGATGAAGGATGGGACATGGCGACTTTGTATTGATTATAGAGCCCTCAAATGTTGGGCAGCGGAAGCATAAACAAAACAATATTTTAATGAAATAAATAAAGCAAGCAGCAATCACACAATGAACACAATATTTACATGGTAAACGTCTTCAAAAGGGAAACATCCACAGGGTAATGATAATTGGTACTCTTATTGACCAAGAGAAAATTACAACAACCAAACACCAGCTTACAACCTTCCTTACACTCATCCCACACTCATCTTTTCCTCTACGAGCATGCATAGATATACAACATCTATCAAACAATTACACAAATTGATCACAAACTAATCAAATAGTTACACAAACTGATCAAACAATTACATATGTCCATATTTTATTTTTAGTTGATTTGGTTTAGCTAACTACAAAGTAGTAAGAGTCAAGAAATCCACCCATATCCTAACAATCATGGGAAATTAGTTGGCACATTTCAACAATCTCCACCTTGACAACAAGTTACCTGATATATCATGCCTAAATTTATTCATCACCTTTCCCGCAAGCCAAGAGAATCCAAACACCATCGCAACTTCTCTAACAATACTGGTTTCATGAACATGTATGCACAATTTGCTCGATTATGGGCCACTCCACCTCTATCAATAACTTATCTTACAAAATTATTCTTTGTTGCATTTTGATACGTTGGAATATCAGTCAAATGCACAACAATTTGACTACCACAAAACACCTTATCATGTACTTTTCCAAACTTACCCAATAGATCCTTGCATTCATGCGAGGCATAACCTGAGGTATATCTCCTCTTATCCAACTCTCCTGCAAGTTCTGAATCAACATAACCACATACTAAATCAATGCAACCACTATAGGTGATACTCGTCATTCCTCTAAGATGCTAAAGCACCCATTCCCAGTGCTATTTACCTAGATTTTCCATGTTTCCATTGACAACATGAGTTGTTGCATGTGAAATATTTAATCTTGACCATTTCATCGCATACATACTTCCTATTTTACTAACATATGGTATATGAGACAAAACCTTTTCTTCCTCATAACCAGGACATAAACGTGAACAAAGATTGCAATGGAAAGCTAAAAGGATATTTATTGGTTTCACAATGTTCATACTGAACCTCATCAGTATCTTCTCCATAGACTTTTGTTATGATAACCACAGCTTACCATTATTACCATCTCTATATACTTCTATGCCCAAGATTTGTTTTTCTACTCATCGATCCTTCATCTGAAATGTCATGTCCAACTAAGCCTTTAATCTATTGTATCAATTCATGCTTGGGCTTGCAACAAGCATATCATCAACAAATAACATCAAGATAACAAATGTACCATAAACACAATGGTTATAGTTATTTCTTGATAAGTTTTGGCTCACCATGAAAGAATCTAACATCTTGTACCATTGCCTAGGTACCTTTAGGCCATACAATGATTCCCTAAGTTCACAAACAAATCCCTCTTTGCAATAATGAACTACTTCTAACTATTCCATGTACATATCTCTGCTAATGATGATTTTGTGGGAAGTAAGATCCCATAATATATATCCCTTGACTTCATCACCATAACCAATGGAGATATAAAACTTGCAAAAATTGAAAGATTGTAAGTGTGGAAGTAACTTACAATTTACTAATACCTACAACCTCTTCTTGCTCATATGGCCCAGACGATGATGCCATAAAAAAGTAGATACACTTTCTTTCATAGATACCATCGTTGCTTCACTTATTTCAGTACTCCCTTATGGCTTGTAAAGGTTCCCAATCTATGTAGCCTTCATTACCACTAAACTGCCCTTCGACACTTTCAGTGATCCACCTTGACCTATGTATTTAAACCCACTAGAATTCAAAACTCCTAAAGAAATTAAATTATTTTTAAGTTTTGGTACATGTCTAACATCTGTCAACATTCTTACAATACCATTGAACATGTTAATCTTAATGCTCCCAATCCCAACAATTTTACAAGAAATATCATTTCCCATAAAAAAAAACACCGTTATATATAGATTAGTAAGATTAAAACCAACTTCTATGTGAACACATGTGATGAGAAGCACTAGAATATAACAACCATTCTTCTTGATATTGTGAGATACTGCAGACAGATAAAACTTCATCAACCATACCTGAATCTGAACTTGTTGCAGTTGAATTTGCTTCCTTTGTGGAGTACTCATTGGATGCTTGTTGTCTTTTCCAACAATCCTTCTTGAGATGCTCAGATTTTCCACAGAATCGACATGTTACCTTACCCTTTCTTCCTTTTTACTTATACCTGAATGTGTCACTCGAATCCCCTCCTCTTTTTGTATATCGACCTCTAGTCACCATTGCTTTTGATGTGGAAGTTTCTAAACTAGATTTCCTCTGCATCACTTCAGACAACAGGGCTCCCACAACAGTATCATAATCAATGGCGTATGTTGCGCTAAACCACATAGATGTGACTAAACAATCCCAAGATTCAAGCAATGAACACAATAGAGTGATTGATTTGTCCTCATCTTCGTATTTTACATCTGTACTAGATAATTGACATATCGGAGTATTGAAAACATTTAAATGATCGGCAATTTTTGTACATTCTTTCATTTATAATCTATACAAATGCCTATTCAAGAAGATTATGTTTATCAAGGACTTTTTCATGTAAAGGATTTCCAGTCTATTCCATAAGCCTGGTGTTTTCTCCACTCTAATGATATTAAACAGAACTTCATTTTCCAGACACAAATGAATGGTACCGACGACTCTTGCATCCAAATCTTCCTAGTCCTCGTCTATCATGTTTTCCGGTTTCTTTGTCTTGCCCCCCAACACCTTTTGCAATCCTTATTGCACAAGCAGATCCCACACCTTGAGCTTCCATAGCTCAAAGTTATTCTTTTCACTGAATTTCTCCACCTCAAACTTTGAACTCTGCACTTTTTCCATTAGCACAAACCTCCCAAAAAACTACAAATTATAAAACAAAGCATTTTTAATATGGAGGAATTATCTTATTTCAAGGTTGAACAAGAAAAGGTTTAAGCCAAACAATATTTAAAATATATATTTCTTAAAACCTATTAAAAATTCACCTTTTAAACAATTAACCATCCACCTCTTAAAAATAAGCATCCACCTCATTTATTTATAAAAGGTGATCCTTTATAACTCCACCCACTTATCTTGTGCATAATGAAAAAGTTCATGTTCATACCTCGAGCTCTATGTGATTCTTTATGTAATGGAAAAATGATTTCATACCTTCATACCACGTGTGCATACAATATTCAACAACCTTTCACGAATATTGCACCCCTCGCACCGTGTCTCGTGCGATGATCTCCAGAAATTTTGCATATATGATCGCCCCCTTTGAACAAGATTATCAACGATAAGCCATCCAATATCGCGCCTAGAACAAATCTTTCCATGAATTTGTCCTCTTTCATTCTCTGCTTCAGCGAAAAACATAGTCTTGTTGACTATACCTTCCTTATGAGCTCTGATACCACTTGTTGGGTAGCGGAAGCATAAACAGAGCAATATTTTAATGGAAAAAATAAAGCAATCAACAATCACACAATGAACATAGTGTTTATGTGATAAAACCCTTCAAAAAGGAAACATCCACAGGGAAATGATAATCATTATTCTTATTGATCAAGGGAGAATTACAACAGCCAAACACTGACTCACAACCTTCCTTACACTCATCCCACACTTTGTTTTTCCTATACGGGCATGCATATATATATAAAATATATCAAACAATTACATAAACTAATCAAATAGTTACACAAGCTGATCAAACAGTTATGCATGTTCATATTCTATTTTTAGCTTATTTGGCTCAATTTTCTGCAAAGTAGTAAGACCCAAGAAATCTGCCCATATCCCAACAATCGTGGGAAATTAGTTGGCACATTTCAACATGAATAAGATCACTGTCAAGAATTGATGTCTAATCCCCCAGATCGACAATTTTTTTGATCAACTTAAAGGTGGAAAGTTCTTTAGTAAGTTTGATCTAAAGTCTGGCTACCACCAGGTTCCAATAGAACAAACTAATCGATGGAAAACAAACTTCAAATCTAAATAAGGCCTTTTTAAGTGGTTGGTCATGGATTTTGGCTTGACAAATGATCCAGCGACATTCATGAGGATGATGGATGATATATTGCATCCATTCACAAACTCTTTCATGGATGTATATTTTTATGACATCCTCATATTCAATGAGACCTAGGTAGAACATCTACAGCACATCCAGCAGGTCTGAAGTAACCTACGACAACACAAGCTCTATGCCAACCTTGATAAATTATCATTCGGCATGTAGCAAATTCAATACTTTGTATACATCATGGATGAACATGGGATGCATGTGGACTCAATCAAGATCCAAGTCATTAACGACTAGCGATCCCCAAAGACTATGACATAGCTCCACAACTTCTTGGGCCTCACAAACTTCTACCATGCATAGGTTCATGTTGGGATTCTCTCATATCTCTTGGCCCTTGCGTCAAGTGACCAAGGGTGGTGTTAAAGCCAATTTTTCCTAGTTCGAGTCATAACAGAAAGCATTCCATCATATGAAACATTGCCTCTGCTCCACACCAGTCCTTGTGTCGCCATAAAACAACCATTTGAGACAGTG
This sequence comes from Picea glauca, assembly GCA_000966675.3. Taxonomy (NCBI): domain Eukaryota; kingdom Viridiplantae; phylum Streptophyta; class Pinopsida; order Pinales; family Pinaceae; genus Picea; species Picea glauca. Next base: position 5,263 of record JZKD02S0899109.1, read on the forward strand.
ACATGTGCCTTTGACTATGTTATCAGTGCACTCCTCACTTAGCAGGGACATCCGATGGCCTATCACAATGAAACACTATATGATGTTGTTCATAGATATCTCACATATGACAAGGAGATGCACTCCATTGTGCGGGAATGTCGACAATGGAAGCATGATATAAACGATCATCCACACTAATCATAGGGATACACAATTCATGTAGACACAATGTAAGTTACAGAATGAATCCATCAGAAGTGGTCTAGGTACCTGCAACAATTCCACTTGAACATCAAGTACAAGAAGGGTAGCACCAATCGCTTTGCAGACTGCCTCAATCGACTCTCGGTTGTGGCACTAACCACAATTATTAACTCATGTGGTTATGAGATCTCCGGGTGGCCACAATTATACAATGGTGACTCTGAATTCACTTCTACCTATCAAACATTGAGTGTAGAAAAACTAGTTCTACACTTTCATCTCTAGGATGGATGGTTATGCCATCAGTGCCATCTCTATGTTTCTTCAAGAGAGCGTGTGAAGCTAATTTAGGAAGTTCATTACAATCGAGTGATAGAAAAATTTGGCATGGAAAAAATGGTGGCAACAGTGAAAAAATATTTTTAATGGTTGAAGCTTCGATAAGATGTCAAAAATTATCTCAAATCGTGCACTGCTTGCACCATTTCCAAACATGCCATTAAGAAACAAGGGCTATAAACCCCTCTTCCTACTCCCGATAGGCCTTGGGAGTCCATATTCGTGGATTACATGTTTGGTATACCTTCAACCAAGCATGGTAATGACTATGTCTTTGTGGTCATTAATCGATTATCTAAGATGGAAATTTTGACGCCCTACAAGAAGAGTATCACAGCCAAGACCACTGCTAAGTTATTCTTTGAGTGCATTTGGGAACATTTCATGCTACCACAAACTATTATTTTAGATCGTGATATGTGGTTCTTGAGTACATTATGGTCCATTATGTGGTCATTGATGACACCAAACTCACCAAATAAACTGCCTTTCGTCAATAAACTGATGGAAAGATGGAGCTAGTCAATAAGATGATTGTGCATATCCTAAGAATGGACAACTCCAAACATCCCTGGACATGAGATGAGAGTGATCCAGGTGGATATTGGTGGCCACCCACCATTTCCAAATGGNTACTAGAGGTAGTTTCGACTATTGCAATTTCATTGATCTTGGATAAACAATGTTGGAAGCTAATCTCTTAGACTGAAATTTGTTTCCTCTTCTTGGTCCAGTCAAAAGGTGAACAAAAGTTCATTGTAACTTCCACAACCTCTGCATAGGATCTCTCCACATAGCAGAAGAAAGTGGAAAAGGTTGTAGCGGAGTATAGAGATATCTTCACTTCACCTACATGGGTGCCTTTACATTGTCAGGTAAAACATTCAATTCAATTGATACCTGGTGCTCCCTTACCCAATGGTCCAATATACAAGCGCTCCCTTTCTAAGAATGAGGAAATAAAGTGCCAAATTCACAATCTCATCCACAAGGGTCACATTCAACTGAGCTCCTCACCTTGTGGGAGACCAATTGTGTTGGTACAGATGAAGGATGGGACATGGCGACTTTGTATTGATTATAGAGCCCTCAAATGTTGGGCAGCGGAAGCATAAACAAAACAATATTTTAATGAAATAAATAAAGCAAGCAGCAATCACACAATGAACACAATATTTACATGGTAAACGTCTTCAAAAGGGAAACATCCACAGGGTAATGATAATTGGTACTCTTATTGACCAAGAGAAAATTACAACAACCAAACACCAGCTTACAACCTTCCTTACACTCATCCCACACTCATCTTTTCCTCTACGAGCATGCATAGATATACAACATCTATCAAACAATTACACAAATTGATCACAAACTAATCAAATAGTTACACAAACTGATCAAACAATTACATATGTCCATATTTTATTTTTAGTTGATTTGGTTTAGCTAACTACAAAGTAGTAAGAGTCAAGAAATCCACCCATATCCTAACAATCATGGGAAATTAGTTGGCACATTTCAACAATCTCCACCTTGACAACAAGTTACCTGATATATCATGCCTAAATTTATTCATCACCTTTCCCGCAAGCCAAGAGAATCCAAACACCATCGCAACTTCTCTAACAATACTGGTTTCATGAACATGTATGCACAATTTGCTCGATTATGGGCCACTCCACCTCTATCAATAACTTATCTTACAAAATTATTCTTTGTTGCATTTTGATACGTTGGAATATCAGTCAAATGCACAACAATTTGACTACCACAAAACACCTTATCATGTACTTTTCCAAACTTACCCAATAGATCCTTGCATTCATGCGAGGCATAACCTGAGGTATATCTCCTCTTATCCAACTCTCCTGCAAGTTCTGAATCAACATAACCACATACTAAATCAATGCAACCACTATAGGTGATACTCGTCATTCCTCTAAGATGCTAAAGCACCCATTCCCAGTGCTATTTACCTAGATTTTCCATGTTTCCATTGACAACATGAGTTGTTGCATGTGAAATATTTAATCTTGACCATTTCATCGCATACATACTTCCTATTTTACTAACATATGGTATATGAGACAAAACCTTTTCTTCCTCATAACCAGGACATAAACGTGAACAAAGATTGCAATGGAAAGCTAAAAGGATATTTATTGGTTTCACAATGTTCATACTGAACCTCATCAGTATCTTCTCCATAGACTTTTGTTATGATAACCACAGCTTACCATTATTACCATCTCTATATACTTCTATGCCCAAGATTTGTTTTTCTACTCATCGATCCTTCATCTGAAATGTCATGTCCAACTAAGCCTTTAATCTATTGTATCAATTCATGCTTGGGCTTGCAACAAGCATATCATCAACAAATAACATCAAGATAACAAATGTACCATAAACACAATGGTTATAGTTATTTCTTGATAAGTTTTGGCTCACCATGAAAGAATCTAACATCTTGTACCATTGCCTAGGTACCTTTAGGCCATACAATGATTCCCTAAGTTCACAAACAAATCCCTCTTTGCAATAATGAACTACTTCTAACTATTCCATGTACATATCTCTGCTAATGATGATTTTGTGGGAAGTAAGATCCCATAATATATATCCCTTGACTTCATCACCATAACCAATGGAGATATAAAACTTGCAAAAATTGAAAGATTGTAAGTGTGGAAGTAACTTACAATTTACTAATACCTACAACCTCTTCTTGCTCATATGGCCCAGACGATGATGCCATAAAAAAGTAGATACACTTTCTTTCATAGATACCATCGTTGCTTCACTTATTTCAGTACTCCCTTATGGCTTGTAAAGGTTCCCAATCTATGTAGCCTTCATTACCACTAAACTGCCCTTCGACACTTTCAGTGATCCACCTTGACCTATGTATTTAAACCCACTAGAATTCAAAACTCCTAAAGAAATTAAATTATTTTTAAGTTTTGGTACATGTCTAACATCTGTCAACATTCTTACAATACCATTGAACATGTTAATCTTAATGCTCCCAATCCCAACAATTTTACAAGAAATATCATTTCCCATAAAAAAAAACACCGTTATATATAGATTAGTAAGATTAAAACCAACTTCTATGTGAACACATGTGATGAGAAGCACTAGAATATAACAACCATTCTTCTTGATATTGTGAGATACTGCAGACAGATAAAACTTCATCAACCATACCTGAATCTGAACTTGTTGCAGTTGAATTTGCTTCCTTTGTGGAGTACTCATTGGATGCTTGTTGTCTTTTCCAACAATCCTTCTTGAGATGCTCAGATTTTCCACAGAATCGACATGTTACCTTACCCTTTCTTCCTTTTTACTTATACCTGAATGTGTCACTCGAATCCCCTCCTCTTTTTGTATATCGACCTCTAGTCACCATTGCTTTTGATGTGGAAGTTTCTAAACTAGATTTCCTCTGCATCACTTCAGACAACAGGGCTCCCACAACAGTATCATAATCAATGGCGTATGTTGCGCTAAACCACATAGATGTGACTAAACAATCCCAAGATTCAAGCAATGAACACAATAGAGTGATTGATTTGTCCTCATCTTCGTATTTTACATCTGTACTAGATAATTGACATATCGGAGTATTGAAAACATTTAAATGATCGGCAATTTTTGTACATTCTTTCATTTATAATCTATACAAATGCCTATTCAAGAAGATTATGTTTATCAAGGACTTTTTCATGTAAAGGATTTCCAGTCTATTCCATAAGCCTGGTGTTTTCTCCACTCTAATGATATTAAACAGAACTTCATTTTCCAGACACAAATGAATGGTACCGACGACTCTTGCATCCAAATCTTCCTAGTCCTCGTCTATCATGTTTTCCGGTTTCTTTGTCTTGCCCCCCAACACCTTTTGCAATCCTTATTGCACAAGCAGATCCCACACCTTGAGCTTCCATAGCTCAAAGTTATTCTTTTCACTGAATTTCTCCACCTCAAACTTTGAACTCTGCACTTTTTCCATTAGCACAAACCTCCCAAAAAACTACAAATTATAAAACAAAGCATTTTTAATATGGAGGAATTATCTTATTTCAAGGTTGAACAAGAAAAGGTTTAAGCCAAACAATATTTAAAATATATATTTCTTAAAACCTATTAAAAATTCACCTTTTAAACAATTAACCATCCACCTCTTAAAAATAAGCATCCACCTCATTTATTTATAAAAGGTGATCCTTTATAACTCCACCCACTTATCTTGTGCATAATGAAAAAGTTCATGTTCATACCTCGAGCTCTATGTGATTCTTTATGTAATGGAAAAATGATTTCATACCTTCATACCACATGTGCATACAATATTCAACAACCTTTCACGAATATTGCACCCCTCGCACCGTGTCTCGTGCGATGATCTCCAAAAATTTTGCATATATGATCGCCCCCTTTGAACAAGATTATCAACGATAAGCCATCCAATATCGCGCCTAGAACAAATCTTTCCACGAATTTGTCCTCTTTCATTCTCTGCTTCAGTGAAAAACATAGTCTTGTTGACTATTCCTTCCTTATGAGCTCTGATACCACTTGTTGGGTAGTGGAAGCATAAACATAGCAAGATTTTAATGGAAAAAATAAAGCAATCAACAATCACACAATGAACATAGTGTTTACGTGGTAAAACCCTTCAAAAAGGAAACATCCACAGGGAAATGATAATCATTATTCTTATTGATCAAGGGAGAATTACAACAGCCAAACACCGACTCACAACCTTCCTTACACTCATCCCACACTCTGTTTTTCCTATACGGGCATGCATAGATATATAACATATATCAAACAATTACATAAACTAATCAAATAGTTACACAAGCTGATCAAACAATTATGCATGTTCATATTCTATTTTTAGCTTATTTGGCTCAATTTTCTGCAAAGTAGTAAGAGCCAAGAAATCTGCCCATATCCCAACAATCGTGGGAAATTAGTTGGCACATTTCAACATGAATAAGATCACTGTCAAGAATTGATGTCTAATCCCCCAGATCGACAATTTTTTTGATCAACTTAAAGGTGGAAAGTTCTTTAGTAAGTTTGATCTAAAGTCTGGCTACCACCAGGTTCCAATAGAACAAACTAATCGATGGAAAACAAACTTCAAATCTAAATAAGGCCTTTTTAAGTGGTTGGTCATGGATTTTGGCTTGACAAATGATCCAGCGACATTCATGAGGATGATGGATGATATATTGCATCCATTCACAAACTCTTTCATGGATGTATATTTTTATGACATCCTCATATTCAATGAGACCTAGGTAGAACATCTACAGCACATCCAGCAGGTCTGAAGTAACCTACGACAACACAAGCTCTATGCCAACCTTGATAAATTATCATTCGGCATGTAGCAAATTCAATACTTTGTATACATCATGGATGAACATGGGATGCATGTGGACTCAATCAAGATCCAAGTCATTAACGACTAGCGATCCCCAAAGACTATGACATAGCTCCACAACTTCTTGGGCCTCACAAACTTCTACCATGCATAGGTTCATGTTGGGATTCTCTCATATCTCTTGGCCCTTGCGTCAAGTGACCAAGGGTGGTGTTAAAGCCAATTTTTCCTAGTTCGAGTCATAACAGAAAGCATTCCATCATATGAAACATTGCCTCTGCTCCACACCAGTCCTTGTGTCGCCATAAAACAACCATTTGAGACAGTGACATGTGCCTTTGACTATGTTATCAGTGCACTCCTCACTTAGCAGGGACATCCGATGGCCTATCACAATGAAACACTATATGATGTTGTTCATAGATATCTCACATATGACAAGGAGATGCACTCCATTGTGCGGGAATGTCGACAATGGAAGCATGATATAAACGATCATCCACACTAATCATAGGGATACACAATTCATGTAGACACAATGTAAGTTACAGAATGAATCCATCAGAAGTGGTCTAGGTACCTGCAACAATTCCACTTGAACATCAAGTACAAGAAGGGTAGCACCAATCGCTTTGCAGACTGCCTCAATCGACTCTCGGTTGTGGCACTAACCACAATTATTAACTCATGTGGTTATGAGATCTCCGGGTGGCCACAATTATACAATGGTGACTCTGAATTCACTTCTACCTATCAAACATTGAGTGTAGAAAAACTAGTTCTACACTTTCATCTCTAGGATGGATGGTTATGCCATCAGTGCCATCTCTATGTTTCTTCAAGAGAGCGTGTGAAGCTAATTTAGGAAGTTCATTACAATCGAGTGATAGAAAAATTTGGCATGGAAAAAATGGTGGCAACAGTGAAAAAATATTTTTAATGGTTGAAGCTTCGATAAGATGTCAAAAATTATCTCAAATCGTGCACTGCTTGCACCATTTCCAAACATGCCATTAAGAAACAAGGGCTATAAACCCCTCTTCCTACTCCCGATAGGCCTTGGGAGTCCATATTCGTGGATTACATGTTTGGTATACCTTCAACCAAGCATGGTAATGACTATGTCTTTGTGGTCATTAATCGATTATCTAAGATGGAAATTTTGACGCCCTACAAGAAGAGTATCACAGCCAAGACCACTGCTAAGTTATTCTTTGAGTGCATTTGGGAACATTTCATGCTACCACAAACTATTATTTTAGATCGTGATATGTGGTTCTTGAGTACATTATGGTCCATTATGTGGTCATTGATGACACCAAACTCACCAAATAAACTGCCTTTCGTCAATAAACTGATGGAAAGATGGAGCTAGTCAATAAGATGATTGTGCATATCCTAAGAATGGACAACTCCAAACATCCCTGGACATGAGATGAGAGTGATCCAGGTGGATATTGGTGGCCACCCACCATTTCCAAATGGNAATTTGATGGGTCCCACCCAAGAGTATGGGTGAATCCAACCCAAGAGGACGGGTGACTCAAATGGAACATTACTTTTCCTTGCATTGCATCACAAATGACTTGATGAAATTTCACGTGGGTGTCTTATACTTGGATACTGAATGTTATGATTGGTGGAAGAGGAATAAGAAATATCACAGGGGTTATATTTCTTGGACACAATTTGTCTCAAACCCCTATGTATGATTTGAAATAGACACTCATTATTTGGGGCCACAACCAAGCTTAAACAATCTGGCAAGATTGAAAATTTAATCTTCTCTTTTGAGCAGCTAGCCATTGTGACACTAATTGCATGTCTAATATTTTTTCAATGATTTCTTTATTAGTGATTTGAAGTAAAAGATACATGCAAAAGTATTAATGGTTCATCCTACTACTTGGTTAAAGTACAAGAAGCCCAAAAAGTGGTGAATGTTCAAATAAAAAAAGACCCCATTTATTCCTCATCCATGTCCCACTGTTCCCATCCCACCAATCCTTCTCCATCCTTACCACCTCTCAAGATCCACAAGTTAACCCGAGTTGAAATTGCAGAAGTTCAACTTAATGGTCTATGCTACAACTGTAATGAGAAATATTTCCCCGCACAAAATTTCAAGGAGTAAAAACTCTTTATGGAAATTTTGGAGGACAATTACGACGATGAAGATGAAGTTTTACCCCCAAAGGCCTTTGATCCATCCATTGAATGCATTCCCCTATATGATCCATAGGATGTTGAACTGTAGATCTCCTTGCATGACTTATATAGGATATATACTCCCTAAGCACTCGAAATGATTGGATACATCTAACATCATGAAGTCATGGTCTTAATTGGTAGTAGTAGCACCCATAATTCCTCTCATCGATGTATATCCAAAGAAACTCACTGCTACATTCATGTTGTATACAACTTCCAAAACACAATAGTTAATGGAGATTCTATGAACTGTGGTGGTCGTTGTGAAATGGTGAGGCTTAAATTGGGTGATTATTCCTTGAAAACACATATATTTTCTATTAAAATTTATAGTTGTTCAATTGTCTTGGGTTTTGAATGGTTATGGACATTAGGTCCCATAGCCATGGATTTTTGTGAGGTATACATGAGTTTCCAATAGAAGGTGCATACCTACACTTTCAAAGGAATTGCAACTAAGTCTCTAGAGATCATTAGCTCCCATTGTATGGGAAATATTATTAAAAAGGGCCATTTAGGAATTGTAGGTCAATTCCATACCATTCAAGCCTTTAACACACATTCTCAACCTATTCATTTTGATATGTATTAGTCTCTACAAAACACCAATCCATATTTCAACCTCC
>JZKD02S0899164.1:0-14028 GCA_000966675.3 Picea glauca
GAGCTACAAAGACATAATGTACCTTGGTATAACCTGCTCACATGGGTTTTTATTGGCTGAAAATGTCGTTTAGGGTGACAAAATCGCACCGCAAGTTAATGACCTTCAAAAACCACAAAATTTCACATAAAATTGAGTATTTTACTATTGTAACAATCCTTTAAATTTGACCCATTGATCTTAAATTGGGTGAAATATGAGTCGTTGATATGACTGTATCAGCCATCGATGATTGATGTTCTCCTTTGGGAATGCACAACGTTTTTCCCAACTTATCGACCTGACCATCAACCATCGACCAATTCCCTTGACAATTGATTCAAAACACAATGTTCAACCGGCTAACTCGACCATCGAGCGTCGAGCGTCGGCAATTTGCATTGGCAAATGAAAAATCCTCACCAATTTGGTCAATGACCAACCATCAACCATTGTCCATTTATGTTGGCTGATGAAAACACTTTTCCACTTCGGTCAACCCGACCATCGGCCATTAACCACTTTTGGGATGATGTGGCATGACACGTGGATGTTGACATGGCATGACATGTCATCCTGAGGTGTCAACTTGGATGACATGGCACAAAACATAGATTTTGATGTCGCATGACATGTGGATGTTGACATGGAATTTCACATCATCGCCCTCTTTCATTCCTCGGCCATTGGTCGTTTCTCTTAGATGACCTGAACACCTCACTGAATCGATCGACACCCAACCATCCACCCATCAACCATCGACGAATTCTCTTGCTTGATCAAAATAATTCATCAAGTCATCCAACCATCAAAATTTATGTTGGAAACTAAACACACTTCATCGAATCTGGCCAACCCGACCATCGGTCGTCGATGATTTCCTTTGGCCAAATCCAACACTTAAAAAAATTCAACTAAACTTCCAATGAATTTTTATTGTTTATCTCCTATTTAAAAACAATCTCAACCATCAATATACCAATTTCATCCAACTCTGTTGACACCTGACCATCAGCCATTAGTCTTTGGAGATTTATTTTGGCCAAATGAAACTCTTCACCAATTCGGCCAACTTGACCATTGACCATTGGTCGTTTCCTTTCGCAAATTTCCAATGCTTGGAAATTTTTTAGATCAACTGCTTTATTAAACTGGGTCATCAATTTCCAAGCCAATATGATCTTGATCATCGATCGAATCCAACTCTCAAATGTACAAAACTAATCTAGACCGTCGATCTGTTTCAACTTTCCAACCGTCGAAAATGAATCTTGGACATCAATTCACTCAACCTTCCAAACGGTCAAAACCTTATAAATTCTTAAATTTATCAAAGTAAATGTGGACCATTGATCGTGAGATCAAACACGATCTTGGTTGTCGATTCACCAAACTTCCTACAACTCTACAATGGCCATTAAAACATGAAATTCAACCACTCCAAATCGAATTCAACTCTGCAACTTTGCATCTTGTCTCTGTTGAACCTCTTAAACAATTTTGAGTCATTTAAAATCGGATTTTGCTCACGAACTTGGGGATCTCTCTCTAATTTTCATTGTTTTTCCAAAATAAAAGCACAGACCAAAATATGCAACGATGAATTACTCAATTTGCACTCGTTCTTGGACCATACAAGCCTGATGTTTGAACCAAAATCTCTAATACCATAACGTAATGCTCTCCAACCTAGGTGAGGTCCATTATGTGAAGAAAAACTCATAAGTTAAAATTTTTGCTATCTAATTAAATTCTTGTATCTTCCAACTATGAATTACAACCATATTTAGCTATTGTTTGTTACCATAAACTAAATTCATCTACAAAATTCTAAAACAAACATGAAATTCATCAAATAAACTTCATTATACTAGCATATAAATCTATTCTCATACTCAGAGTAAAACAAAGCAATTAAACACATAATATAACACATCAACAAGATAAAACACTTATCTTTTAATTCAATTGTTCAACACATAATATAACACAACAACAAGATAAAGCACTTATCTTTTAATTCAATTGTGAAACCAACTGCTTGGGACATACGTTCCACCCAACCATAGATGTGTTGTTACAAATCTCAAAAGCCAGTCACCTCCAAGATGAGGCTAGTAATCCACAAAGAGGGTGGTCTCTCATTTTCCACTCATAGCTTAGAAAACTCACAACCTACTGATATTCTCCTACAACTATCCCGATTTTCCATCAACTCTCTTCCTNTATTTTACTATTGTAACAATCCTTTAAATTTGACCCATTGATCTTAAATTGGGTGAAATATGAGTCGTTGATATGACTGTATCAGCCATCGATGATTGATGTTCTCCTTTGGGAACGCACAACGTTTTTCCCAACTTATCGACCTGACCGTCAACCATCGACCAATTCCCTTGACAATTGATTAAAAACACAATGTTAAACCGGCTAACTCGACCATCGAGCGTCGAGCGTCGGAAATTTGCATTGGCAAATGAAAAATCCTCACCAATTTGGTCAATGCCCAACCATCAACCATTGTCCATTTATGTTGGCTGATGAAAACACTTTTCCACTTCGGTCAACCCGACCATCGGCCATTAACCACTTTTGGGATGATGTGGCATGACACATGGATGTTGACATGGCATGACATGTCATCCTGAGGTGTCAACTTGGATGACATGGCACAAAACATAGATTTTGATGTCGCATGACACATGGATGTTGACATGGAATTTCACATCATCACCCTCTTTCATTCCTCGGCCATTGGTCGTTTCTCTTAGATGACCTGAACACCTCACTGAATCGATCGACGCCCAACCATCCACCCATCAACCATCGACGAATTCTCTTGCTTGATCAAAATAATTCATCAAGTCATCCAACCATCAACAATTTATGTTGGAAACTAAACACACTTCATCGAATCTGGCCAACCCGACCATCGGTCGTTGATGATTTCCTTTGGCCAAATCCAACACTTAAAAAAATTCAACTAAACTTCCAATGAATTTTTATTGTTTATCTCCTATTGAAAAACAATCTCAACCATCAATATACCAATTTCATCCAACTCTGTTGACACCTGACCATCGGCCATTAGTCTTTGGAGATTTATTTTGGCCAAATGAAACTCTTCACCAATTCGGCCAACTTGACCATTGACCATTGGTTGTTTGCTTTCGCAAATTTCCAATGCTTGGAAATTTTTTAGATCAACTGCTTTATTAAACTGGGTCGTCAATTTCCAAGCCAATATGATCTTGATCATCGATCGAATCCAACTCTCAAACGTACAAAACTAATCTAGATCGTCGATCTATTTCAACTTTCCAACCGTCGAAAATGAATCTTGGCCATCAATTCACTCAACCTTCCAAATGGTCAAAACCTTATAAATTCTTAAATTTATCAAAGTAAATGTGGGTCATTGATCGTGAGATCAAACACGATCTTGGTTGTCGATTCACCAAACTTCCTACAACTCTACAATGGCCATTAAAACATGAAATTCAACCACTCCAAATCGAATTCAACTTTGCAACTTTGCATCTTGTCTCTGTTGAACCTCTTAAACAATTTTGAGTCATTTAAAATCGGATTTTGCTCACGAACTTGGGGATCTCTCTCTAATTTTCATTGTTTTTCCAAAATAAAAGCACAGACCAAAATATGCAACGATGAATTACTCAATTTGCACTCGTTCTTGGACCATACAAGCCTGATGTTTGAACCAAAATCTCTAATACCATAACGTAATGCTCTCCAACCTAGGTGAGGTCCATTATGTGAAGAAAAACTCATAAGTTAAAATTTTTGCTATCTAATTAAATTCTTGTATCTTCCAACTATGAATTACAACCATATTTAGCTATTGTTTGTTACCATAAACTAAATTCATCTACAAAATTCTAAAACAAACATGAAATTCATCAAATAAACTTCATTATACTAGCATATAAATCTATTCTCATACTCAGAGTAAAACAAAGCAATTAAACACATAATATAACACATCAACAAGATAAAACACTTATCTTTTAATTCAATTGTTCAACACATAATATAACACAACAACAAGATAAAGCACTTATCTTTTAATTCAATTGTGAAACCAACTGCTTGGGACATACGTTCCACCCAACCATAGATGTGTTGTTACAAATCTCAAAAGCCAGTCACCTCCAAGATGAGGCTAGTAATCCACAAAGAGGGTGGTCTCTCATTTTCCACTCATAGCTTAGAAAACTCACAACCTACTGATATTCTCCTACAACTATCCCGATTTTCCATCAACTCTCTTCCTCTCAACTTGCCCAACCCAAGGAATGTACCCCTTCACTGATTTTGGTCCTTCAGGTGTCCCATTTTTGTATCAAGGCCTCTCTCACTTCGATAACTAGGATATCTCTATTGATAACTCAAGGGAACTCACTGTTAGGAAAACTATCAATAAACAATAACAAACACTTTTTGTTACAGTTCTACTCACGTAGGAGTTCACTTTTTAGGCCTGACAACCTGGATCTTTAGTCTTCAACTCCAAAACTCTCCAAAAAATCTCCATCATGCCCTAGAATTTTGCCTCGATGGATTGTATCAGCTCCCAAATCTTTTTCTTTCTCCCTACTTGTTGTTCATGCCCAAAAACATTGATTGTCCAAAATTGTTGTAGTTCCCATATGAATTTCTGTCATTTGTCTTGATTGCTTGACTCACACACTTCCCCAACCTGATTGTACTCAAGCCCCCACATGCCCATTAACTATGGGATGTGACCTCTCACACCCACCCTCTTACATGTATTCAATGATTGGATTTGAGAACACTCAATTAGAAATCAGAAGGTTCATATAACAATATAAAATTTAAGAAAAAGGGTTGAATTAATATACATGGGTAATTCCCCCTTGGACCCCTCTTAGAAGTTATCTTATACCCTCCCCTCTCTTGTGGATCAATTCATCCCCCATATCTGTCCATGTCCCCTTAGCAGTTGGAATCACTTTTTATTATTAAAATTTAGAGATACATTTCTCATATAGATCGCCTTGGCTATAGCCACACATTACATCTACATTAAGCATTAATTAAACTGGGGATTATAGTGGGGACATTATAGAGATCATAGCTAAACACTTGATAAACAAGGGAAAGTTTCATAGTAGCTGGTCCTTTCCTTTGCTATAGCGAAATAATTAAATAAGTGCTCTATGTTGTGGGAAACAATTAAGATGAAATAGCCATCTCATATAATAGAGAGCCTTTATTCACCACTTACTAAAGAGAAAGATTATATAGTACTAGAACCTAAAAGATTAAAATTCTAAGTTTTCTAAATCCAAACCCACCTCATATTAGTAATCCAAATCCACTTATGCAAGGGATTCATTCAAAGAAAAATAAACCTAATGATTCTTATTATCCTAGCTAATTTCAAGCAGAAGTATCAAAAATATAGGCAGCGTGGGCATAAACCCCATTTTGTTGATCAAATTATTTGAGAAGGTGTATTACTATATGATAGAACATGGCCAGTTACAATTTTATGTCATGTGTATATTACATGTTTAGATGGAAATGCTATGTATTATTATGTACAACTATCTTAGTAGAGAACAAAGTTCACAATGGAATGAATTAATGTGTTATGAATTCCTTGTGCATCCAACATGCAAACAACATATGTATAGAGGAAGCTATAAAATATAAAAGAGGAAACTTCATGAAAATGATAAGAGGATGATGACCATGGAGAGGGGATGTGGAGAAGATCCATGGACGATGATACAAGTGGGTGTGGATACATGGAGGATGAGAAACAAGTGGATTTCTCTACAAGGAAATAATTAAAATATTATAATACATAGCATTGGGTAGGAAGGTTAGGCCCTTTGACGGTGTGTATGATGAGAATAACACCTGAATTTCTTAAATATTTAGTTAAATATGGTATATAAACATATCAACATCAACTAATATGGAAAAAACATGTCACATTGATCCATGCACATTGTGCATTCAATGTAATTCCTAAGAAATTGGATCCAAAATCGTGTCTCTCTTATTCGATCACTCCAATCACTTCTATATTCCTCTAGGAGGAAGTGTTGGATCAGGTTGTTATTGATGTCAAAGGAACAATGTAGATCAAAGGATTGATGTCAAAGGAATAATCTCTTGTCATAGTATATTGATGAAGTATGTATTGTCATTGTTGTAAATGAATGGTTGTCAAGTGAAGTCATTGATAAATGAATTCACGCATAGATGATTATGGATCAATGTGTTGTCATTGATATATGATGCATAGATGGATGGATGCATTAATGTATTGATCGTTGGATCATGTGGTCAATCAATGACAAAGGGACAATGTCATAGTGATGTATTGTCATGCGTTATTCTAGTTGGATTGATGTAAATATGACTCATTATTGTTTTATCATGGTTGATAGGGAGTACAAATGGATGAACTCCAAAGTGGTCCCCTTAAGGTGAAATCCCTCACGGGAAGACGCTTTGTGGTTGAGTCATCCTAGAAGTATTTTTAGATAACCCATGCTTAATTGTGGTATAATGAGATGAATATCAGTGAATTTGTCAATGAAACTATCCTAAATGTATAGTGTTTTTCATGCCATTTCTGGTGGTATGTGGAACGCCACATAACTCCTTACGGTTTGAGAGTTATGGCCTTACGAAGTTGAAGGACCCTTGTTGTTGGCTAGAAGCCCCCAAAGGTCAAAGAAGTCAAAGTGTTTACAAAGAAAAAATTATTTAAATAATAAAGTAAAGTGATGAAGTCAAAGAGGATTATTTAAATAATAAATTTAATAGAGAACTTTATAATTATGGAAAGTGGTTATAAGTGGGTTAACCCTAAAAATAAGAAAAGTGGGTTAAATGGAGAAGTGGCCATGTGAACAAAGTGGCTATGTGGACAAAGTTGGATAAAGGTAGCCATGTGGACAAAATGGATATGTGGAAAAAGTGGCCTAGTGGATGCTTCTAAGGAATCTACTTGGAAAGTATAAATAAGAGGCAAGGGTCTCTTGTAAATATATCTCTCTTGAGCATATATTGAAGATCTATTCTAAGGAAGAGAGTGATTGCAAGTTCTCATGGATGCATCAAAGTTTCTGTAAATCTGAGATCTTGACGACAAAAGTTTCGAAAGTTCAGAAACTCTAGTTTCTAAAGGAGAATGTGGGTTGCAGTGAGCCTAAGTGTGTACATATGCGGGCTACAGTGAGGCAGGGCACATACACACACGGGCTGAAGAAGATTAGAGCACGTACAATTGAAGAAAGTCATGGTGACTTGAGTGTGAGCTAGTCCCAGGTTCTTGAAGGATGAAGCAAGTTCCATATCTACATTTTATGGGCTCAAATATGCCATAGAAGTTCTGGTATAGTTACACATTTATTTTGATGGATACTCTTGCTTATGGTATGGTGAATGATTAAGGCATTCTTGGTATGGTTGTTGTGATATGGTTTTATTGGTTCATTGACCGAGTGAACAACATTGTTATGTTTCAACACTGATATGGTTTCCATAGTATATTGATTACTTATACATGATTGAATAACATTCATATTGTATGGTTGAGGAAGCATGAGTAAGTTGTTGGAGAGAATAGATGTGTTGTGATTGGTTATGGCACATATTGGATAGTGAAGGGCAGAAGTGGATGTGACAGAGGATGCATAAGATCTGATTTTTCATGGAAGAGAAAACCTTAGTTGTTCAGAAGGCATACGCGGGCTACAATACATATAGGTTGTGTACATACGCATGCTGCACTATTGGTAGAGCGCGTATATATGTGTGTTGCACTACTGACAAGTCGCATACCTGTTGACAGATTGGTATCTGTTGAGGATTGAATCCTCCTCTCAGTTGGTGCTGAGTTGTGTAAGTTGAGTCTTGCATTGCAGACCTGGTGCTCTTGTGGAGTTGTAACTCTATTTAGTTGTTGTCGATAAACCCAAGGATTGTAATCCATAATAAAAGGAAAATTGTACATACATCTTGTGTTCTTTGTGTTCTTTGTGGTGATATATTGTTGATGATATATGTTGTTGTTATTTGTTGTTGATATATGTTCACATAAAACTTGTTATAAATGACAGTAATAAGTGATGAGTAAATGGTGATTGCTAACTAAGGAGTTTTTGTGAAGGGAATTTTAAAAATATCCCTACATTGATTCACCCCCCCCCTCTCAATGTGGTCAGTTTGTCCATCAGGAAGGTGGAATGCAAGAGATGCTTCAAAGAGTTAGTTTCGATGCCTCTAGTTGCTTACTTTACCCATGTAGTTAATTTCTACAAGCCTTAAGTATTACCCATAGGCCCTCCCTATCAAAACTAGTTATTGGAATTTGGATGATATCAATTGTATAGAGCACGAGGATTTTAGCACAATTGGTACCATCTTTGTTTGATTAGCAATACATTCTCGTATAACTCTAATCTTGTAGATCATTTCTATAAGGGATTTAGAGTTTTATCTAGTTCAACTAAAAACTGGATTGATATAGATGGTCTAATAAAAATTGGATACATAGATTATCCAATGAGTTTGGGTTTCGCTATTGTAGCATTATTTAACATAATAGTGCAGAGGGATTTCATCTAGAAATCCATTTTATTGTATATATCCCTTGAGTACAGAATAAGGGCATCTTTGTAGTGCCCTCATCCAAAATTGAAATGATAGGACTCAAGAGGATTTCTCACTAGATTTGGCCACTAGTAGCGGCAATAGAACAATTTGGGTGAAGTATAAAGAATTATGGAGCATTACCAAGGTAGTGATCATTAGTGGAATTGCAACCTTGGAACAATTGTGAGTAATGTTATTGGGTTGAATTCTGACATCTGGGTGACTATGCTTCTTTACTTCTTTTAGAATTAGAGATACTAGGGTATAGCATATGATTGGGTATACAATATGAATTTCACCTATGGAGACAAGGAACAAATTATTTCATGTTAAGTTATTAACCAACATACAATGGTTAGGAATCTATATTCCCTAATGTTTAGGGTTGTCCTTCCTTATAGGGTTTTTCACATTAGAAATAAAATTTAATATCATGTTCCTCAAATTTTAAGAAAATATTTAATGTAATATACCAGATATAAGATGTATGTAGAACAGAAATAAAATGCTAGTAATGGAAGAATAACAGCAATATAACCAGAATATTCACCACAATAACACTGAAACGATATGAGAATAATTACAGAGATAACACTTTGAATATGAAAGCAATGTTCACGGGCCTCTTCAAGGGGGAAACCCCCAGTTGAGCAAAGATCTATTACAATAATATCCAAGCTAGGGTTCTCATACCCTCGACTCCTATTTATACTAAAAAGAAGCATCTAGAGGAAGATCCTTCTAGAAGTGAAAGATTCTANATAAGTGCTCTATGTTGTGGGAAACAATTAAGATGAAATAGCCATCTCATATAATAGAGAGCCTTTATTCACCACTTACTAAAGAGAAAGATTATATAGTACTAGAACCTAAAAGATTAAAATTCTAAGTTTTCTAAATCCAAACCCACCTCATATTAGTAATCCAAATCCACTTATGCAAGGGATTCATTCAAAGAAAAATAAACCTAATGATTCTTATTATCCTAGCTAATTTCAAGCAGAAGTATCAAAAATATAGGCAGCGTGGGCATAAACCCCATTTTGTTGATCAAATTATTTGAGAAGGTGTATTACTATATGATAGAACATGGCCAGTTACAATTTTATGTCATGTGTATATTACATGTTTAGATGGAAATGCTATGTATTATTATGTACAACTATCTTAGTAGAGAACAAAGTTCACAATGGAATGAATTAATGTGTTATGAATTCCTTGTGCATCCAACATGCAAACAACATATGTATAGAGGAAGCTATAAAATATAAAAGAGGAAACTTCATGAAAATGATAAGAGGATGATGACCATGGAGAGGGGATGTGGAGAAGATCCATGGACGATGATACAAGTGGGTGTGGATACATGGAGGATGAGAAACAAGTGGATTTCTCTACAAGGAAATAATTAAAATATTATAATACATAGCATTGGGTAGGAAGGTTAGGCCCTTTGACGGTGTGTATGATGAGAATAACACCTGAATTTCTTAAATATTTAGTTAAATATGGTATATAAACATATCAACATCAACTAATATGGAAAAAACATGTCACATTGATCCATGCACATTGTGCATTCAATGTAATTCCTAAGAAATTGGATCCAAAATCGTGTCTCTCTTATTCGATCACTCCAATCACTTCTATATTCCTCTAGGAGGAAGTGTTGGATCAGGTTGTTATTGATGTCAAAGGAACAATGTAGATCAAAGGATTGATGTCAAAGGAATAATCTCTTGTCATAGTATATTGATGAAGTATGTATTGTCATTGTTGTAAATGAATGGTTGTCAAGTGAAGTCATTGATAAATGAATTCACGCATAGATGATTATGGATCAATGTGTTGTCATTGATATATGATGCATAGATGGATGGATGCATTAATGTATTGATCGTTGGATCATGTGGTCAATCAATGACAAAGGGACAATGTCATAGTGATGTATTGTCATGCGTTATTCTAGTTGGATTGATGTAAATATGACTCATTATTGTTTTATCATGGTTGATAGGGAGTACAAATGGATGAACTCCAAAGTGGTCCCCTTAAGGTGAAATCCCTCACGGGAAGACGCTTTGTGGTTGAGTCATCCTAGAAGTATTTTTAGATAACCCATGCTTAATTGTGGTATAATGAGATGAATATCAGTGAATTTGTCAATGAAACTATCCTAAATGTATAGTGTTTTTCATGCCATTTCTGGTGGTATGTGGAACGCCACATAACTCCTTACGGTTTGAGAGTTATGGCCTTACGAAGTTGAAGGACCCTTGTTGTTGGCTAGAAGCCCCCAAAGGTCAAAGAAGTCAAAGTGTTTACAAAGAAAAAATTATTTAAATAATAAAGTAAAGTGATGAAGTCAAAGAGGATTATTTAAATAATAAATTTAATAGAGAACTTTATAATTATGGAAAGTGGTTATAAGTGGGTTAACCCTAAAAATAAGAAAAGTGGGTTAAATGGAGAAGTGGCCATGTGAACAAAGTGGCTATGTGGACAAAGTTGGATAAAGGTAGCCATGTGGACAAAATGGATATGTGGAAAAAGTGGCCTAGTGGATGCTTCTAAGGAATCTACTTGGAAAGTATAAATAAGAGGCAAGGGTCTCTTGTAAATATATCTCTCTTGAGCATATATTGAAGATCTATTCTAAGGAAGAGAGTGATTGCAAGTTCTCATGGATGCATCAAAGTTTCTGTAAATCTGAGATCTTGACGACAAAAGTTTCGAAAGTTCAGAAACTCTAGTTTCTAAAGGAGAATGTGGGTTGCAGTGAGCCTAAGTGTGTACATATGCGGGCTACAGTGAGGCAGGGCACATACACACACGGGCTGAAGAAGATTAGAGCACGTACAATTGAAGAAAGTCATGGTGACTTGAGTGTGAGCTAGTCCCAGGTTCTTGAAGGATGAAGCAAGTTCCATATCTACATTTTATGGGCTCAAATATGCCATAGAAGTTCTGGTATAGTTACACATTTATTTTGATGGATACTCTTGCTTATGGTATGGTGAATGATTAAGGCATTCTTGGTATGGTTGTTGTGATATGGTTTTATTGGTTCATTGACCGAGTGAACAACATTGTTATGTTTCAACACTGATATGGTTTCCATAGTATATTGATTACTTATACATGATTGAATAACATTCATATTGTATGGTTGAGGAAGCATGAGTAAGTTGTTGGAGAGAATAGATGTGTTGTGATTGGTTATGGCACATATTGGATAGTGAAGGGCAGAAGTGGATGTGACAGAGGATGCATAAGATCTGATTTTTCATGGAAGAGAAAACCTTAGTTGTTCAGAAGGCATACGCGGGCTACAATACATATAGGTTGTGTACATACGCATGCTGCACTATTGGTAGAGCGCGTATATATGTGTGTTGCACTACTGACAAGTCGCATACCTGTTGACAGATTGGTATCTGTTGAGGATTGAATCCTCCTCTCAGTTGGTGCTGAGTTGTGTAAGTTGAGTCTTGCATTGCAGACCTGGTGCTCTTGTGGAGTTGTAACTCTATTTAGTTGTTGTCGATAAACCCAAGGATTGTAATCCATAATAAAAGGAAAATTGTACATACATCTTGTGTTCTTTGTGTTCTTTGTGGTGATAGATTGTTGATGATATATGTTGTTGTTATTTGTTGTTGATATATGTTCACATAAAACTGGTTATAAATGACAGTAATAAGTGATGAGTAAATGGTGATTGCTAACTAAGGATTTTTTGTGAAGGGAATTTTAAAAAGATCCCTACATTGATTCACCCCCCCCCCCCTCTCAATGTGGTCAGTGTGTCCATCAGGAAGGTGGAATGCAAGAGATGCTTCAAAGAGTTAGTTTCGATGCCTCTAGTTGCTCACTTTACCCATGTAGTTAATTTCTACAAGCCTTAAGTATTACCCATAGGCCCTCCCTATCAAAACTAGTTATTGGAATTTGGATGATATCAATTGTAGAGAGCATGAGGAGTTTAGCACAATTGGTACCATCTTTGTTTGATTAGAAATACATTCTCGTATAACTCTAATCTTGTAGATCATTTCTATAAGGGATTTAGAGTTTCATCTAGTTCAACTAAAAACTGGATTGATATAGATGGTCTAATAAAAATTGGATACATAGATTATCCAATGAGTTTGGGTTTCGCTATTGTAGCATTATTTAACATAATAGTGCAGAGGGATTTCATCTAGAAATCCATTTTATTGTATATATCCCTTGAGTACAGAATAAGGGCATCTTTGTAGTGCCCTCATCCAAAATTGAAATGATAGGACTCAAGAGGATTTCTCACTAGATTTGGCCACTAGTAGCGGCAATAGAACAATTTGGGTGAAGTATAAAGAATTATGGAGCATTACCAAGGTAGTGATCATTAGTGGAATTGCAACCTTGGAACAATTGTGAGTAATGTTATTGGGTTGAATTCTGACATCTGGGTGACTATGCTTCTTTACTTCTTTTAGAATTAGAGATACTAGGGTATAGCATATGATTGGGTATACAATATGAATTTCACCTATGGAGACAAGGAACAAATTATTTCATGTTAAGTTATTAACCAACATACAATGGTTAGGAATCTATATTCCCTAATGTTTAGGGTTGTCCTTCCTTATAGGGTTTTTCACATTAGAAATAAAATTTAATATCATGTTCCTCAAATTTTAAGAAAATATTTAATGTAATATACCAGATATAAGATGTATGTAGAACAGAAATAAAATGCTAGTAATGGAAGAATAACAGCAATATAACCAGAATATTCACCACAATAACACTGAAACGATATGAGAATAATTACAGAGATAACACTTTGAATATGAAAGCAATGTTCACGGGCCTCTTCAAGGGGGAAACCCCCAGTTGAGCAAAGATCTATTACAATAATATCCAAGCTAGGGTTCTCATACCCTCGACTCCTATTTATACTAAAAAGAAGCATCTAGAGGAAGATCCTTCTAGAAGTGAAAGATTCTAATAGGTCTTCTTACATCCACCTTTTTCTATTTTATTGAAAGGCCTTATTAATATTGACCTTTATTACATCTGAATATATTGTTCTACCTATGTGCGGGTTAGGACCCTAACATGTTTGCCCCCTTAAAAATAGCCTTGTCCTCAAGGCTTGAGATGAGGAAATTGTTGCAGAATGGTATTTGGTTCCTGTTATCGCTTAGTTTGTAGGATGGGCTTAGTAACTTGGAAGTAAGACTCAAACTGGCATAACAAGAGCTTTCCCCACACACTGTCACCTTGATGGGGAGCTCTTTCTATTCAGGGTGGCTAATCCCAAGGGAGACGTCCCTAGTAATCTGGGGTTCTGAAAGGTTTAAAGGTCTAAAGGATCAAGATGATGGTTTCCTTTCACAG
>JZKD02S0899186.1:0-14028 GCA_000966675.3 Picea glauca
TATTTGTTACAATTAATTACATGCATCTACAACCATTTAAAACATGCATGAAATTAAAATATTAAACTTAATTACAACAACATATAAATCATTTCCAAATACGCAGAGTTCATGCACAACAAATAAACTCATAATACAAATAAAAACAAGATAAAACACTTATCTTTTATAAACAATTGTGCAACTAGCTGCTTGGGAAAAATGTTCCACCCAACCATAGACTTGATTCTCCAAATATCAACAACAATTCACCCCTGAGCTAAGTCTAGTAATCCACAAAATAGGGTGGTCTCTCACTATCCATTCACAGCTCAAAATTCTCACAACCCGCTATTATTCTCCTATGAACACCCAATTTTCCATCAGTGGTCTTCCTCTCAACCTACCCAACCCAAGGAATGTACCCCTTCACTGATCTTAGTCCCTCTAGCGTCCCATTCGTTTATCAAGGTCTCTTTGGCACATGTAACTAAAAATCTCTTAGCTGGGAACTCAAGGGAAATCACTGCTAGGAAAAACTACCAGCACCCAACAACAAACACTTGTTGTTGCAGTGAAACTCACACATGAGTTCACTCTTCAGGTCTAACAACCTGGATCTTTAGTATTCAGCTCCAAAAATGTTCCAATGCACTCCATCATGCTCTAGAATTCATCCTCCATGGATGTTCTTGTTCATAGCTCTCTTTTTTCCCCTCTACTTGTTGTTCATGCATAAAAACTGAATGTGTAAAATTGTTGTAGCTAGCTACCCATATAAATTTCCTCTCCTTTGGATTGCTTGCTTGACTCACACACTTCTCCAAGCTAATTGTACTCAACCTCCATGCTTCCAATAACTATGATATGTGACCACTCACACCCATCCTCTTACATGAATTCAATGATTGGCTTTGGGAACACTCAATAAAAAATTAGAAGGTTCATTGACCAATAATTTTTTAGAAAAATGGGTTGAATTAATATACATGGGTAGTTCCCCCTTGGACTCCTCTTGACCATTCCCTTAGACCCTCGCCTCTCTTGTGGATTAATCATCCCCCATATTTTTCCATGTCCCCTTAGTAGCTGGCATCACATTTTATTATTAACATTCTGAAATACAATTCTCATATTACATTGCTTAGCCATAGCCACATATTATATCTACATTAAACATTAATTAAACTGGGGATTATAGTGGGGACATTACAACTTGTGCTTTACTCTTCCATGGATACAACCAAGGAGTGATATCAATTCTCTTGATATGCATCGGTTATGACTCTTTTGCAATCTTTTTCCCTATATATTAGCATTCTTCCACTATCTAGTATCTTGATTAATCCTATAGTATTTAAAAGAGATACACATAGAGTTATTTCTCTTCCATGGATACAACCAAGGAGTGATATTAGTTCTCTTGATATGCATTGGTTATGACTCTTTTGCAATCTTTTTCCCTAGATATTAGCATTTTTCCACCATCTAGTATCTTGATTAATCCTATAGTATTTAAAATAAATATACATAGAGTGATTGTGGAAGAGGTTTACAGAGCATATCTTAGATATATTTGTATTTCACCAGGAGAGTTGTGTTTTCTTAAACTTCATCATTATTATTGTACTTATCTATAGATCGAGAATGATTTTATCATCACTCAAAACTATCTTAGTGGCCAACTTTCTCAGTGTTTATTTTTATTTTGAATAGTTTGATTTTCTCATTAGTGAAGGATGAAGATTGATAATCACATACATTGTGATCAATGTACATGTAAACTATGTAACAAGGAGACTAAATCTGAACGACACTCTCATGTTTGACCTATTATGAGATACTTGGTATAGATTGTTTCCTATTTAGAGATCCTGATATGATTGTGTGAGGGCATCTTCTATAATGGAGACTCGATTTCTCTGAGGGAGCATGCTGATAGACTTGAATGAGGGATGCGCTCAATAGAATAGGTGAATTGGATAGATGGCACAATAAAGAGGAAGAAGAGAATGTGACTTGATGGATGGAGATGTCTGGATCACTTGCTACACAGAGCAACAAAAAGAGGAACGTTGTGTTTCTTATCCTCCTCTTGAAGATAGACACCTGGTCTATTCATTGCGTTGTCAACCAATGAACTGAAGTCGACTTTGGCTCATACACTTAGCATAACAAGAGATGTGCACCAGTTCCTTTGGTGCACATTCTCTCTCAAACACTCACCGAACAGTAAAACGAAAACAAGATGATCTCTCACTTGTCTCAGGGAAAACGAAAATCAATTTACACACAAGAAGAATAGATAACACAAGATTCAACAAAAAATCATCCATCATATTAGAGGATTGTATCCCTTCTTAAAAAATCAAAGCAATCTTCTACAAACGGTAATTTCTTCTTTATTCTTCTGCATTTCTCTATGCAATCAGATTGGAAAGATAAATTCCCCACAACAATTACTGACACAACTAACTATTCACTAATTAGACATCTCCATTATTTACTTAGACTAGAAAATGCTTTATTACAATAAAGGACTGATTGACGCTGACAATGATCAGAAAAATATAGTAGCATTACTTCTCCTTCTCACCTTTCTTGTTGTGAATGACTTGTACTCTATTGTGCGCTTCCTAAGGAAGGTTGACGTCCTTCCTTATTGGTCCAATTCATCCCTGTTTAGATCCAAAAGTGTCCCTGCTTTCTTCATCAACTTAGGAAATCATCATTGCACTATCTTTGTTTTCATCCATTTGGCCTGTGTTGTAGTTTGTCCATGTCTGCCTACTAGATAGGAGCCATGTTTTTGTTGACGGGTGGTCCTAGTCTTACTATCTAGAATTTGATCATGCAATAAAGGAGGTTGAAATTCTGGAATGTTTTCAAGTGTGTGTTGGACAGTGACCATGTCTTCAAGAAGTGGCGGCTCAAATAGTTTTAAATTGTTGACGTTTAGAACATCATGAATTCCCAAATGTGGTGGAATATCCAATCGATAAGAATTTTCGCCAATGCGATCCAAAACTGTATATGGTCCATATCGCAATGGGTGCAACTTATGATGATGCCCTTTGAAGCGTTGCTTGTCCATTTGCAACTAAACTTTGTCTCTTGGTTGGAATTGCAACACAGTTATGTGTTTATCATGGTGTTGCTTTGTGCGCTCTTGTGTTGCTTGTAAGGAGTCAGCAACTTGCTTGTGTTTTTGTGCTAAATTATTTATGAAGTGTTGAGCGACCTGTTGGTCTCGTTGATGGTGCACTTGACCTGAAGGAGTCCAATTGAGTGGTAGCTCGGTGGGTACAAGTGGCTAGAAGCCCAAGAAACATCGAATGGAGAGAATCCCATTGAAGAATGTGTAGCTCTATTGTACCTATGTTGCAAAATGTGAAGATAAGAATCCCATTGCTTATTTTTTAAGGAGTTGTGCAGAGCATGTACCAATGTATGATTGATCACCTTTGTTTGTCCATCGGTCTGTGGATGGAATGCCATGGAAAATCGAAGTTGGAAGCCTAGTAAGAACCATAGAGTATGCCAAAAGGAGCTAAGGAAGTGGGTGTCACGATCAGAAATGATGCTACTAGGCAAGAAAAAATGTGGCCAAATATGTCGAAAGAATAGTTCAGTTGTTTGCATGGAAAAAGTTGTTTTATGGCAAGAGAGAAAGATTACGATCTTGGAGAACCAGCAGAACACAACCCAAATGGCATAATTCTTGTGCAAATTGGTTGGGAGGCCACTCAGGAAATCCATAGAAATATATTCCCATGGGCGAGAGGGGATCAACAAACACTGATATAGACCATGTTTGTGATTAGATGGTTTGCTTTGTGAGTGAAGAGCACAAGCTCTGATGAAACAATCAACTTGTTTGGACATAGCAGGCCAATAGAAGTGGCATTGGAGGTGTAGAAGTGTTTTGGCATTCCTGAAGTGACCACCACAGGTGGAAGCATGCACTTACCTGATAAGGATCAAACGATCCTCTGATTGCAGAACACACAGTTGATTGAGGTGATATAGCCATCCCTCCCAAATGTTGTAATCTAGAAATGGTGTCTGATTGATGACTGTAGGTTGTTGTAATGATGACCATATCTCTTTAAAAGTGGGATATGATTCATACATGTCTTTCCAACTATCATAGGATACACATCAAACTGTTAAGATATTCATCACTTGTGTTGGTGGTCTTCTTAATAAATCGACCATCTTATTAGTAGTTCCCTTTTTATATTTAATAACCAAGTGAAATTGTTGGATATATGTTGCCCACTTGTTCATGTATCTTACTCTGTAAGTTGATGAAGATGAGTGGGTATTGATCCATGTGTAGGATGGTCTCTTTTCCTAGAATATAATGGCACCATTGCTTTAGCACTTGTACCAATTAGCTATAAAATTATTTGTCATATGTACTGTAGTTGAGATTTACGACCGAAAGTGTCTTTGAGTGGTAGGCTACAGGATGACCTCCTTGTTTAAGTATCGTACCAATCGCAAATTGAGAAGCATCCGACTTGATTTCAAATGGTTGGACCAAGTCTGGAAAGCGGAGGACTATAGCAGAGCATGAGGCTTAATTCAATTTGTCAAAGTGGTGTTGCACATCAGGAGACCATAAAAACTTTTCCTTATTTGTTAATTGATGCAATGGTCGAGTCAACTGTGAGAAATGGTAGACAAATTTTCAGTAAATATTGATGCCTCCCATAAATATTTTAAGAATATGGGAAGATGTTGGCGCTAGCCTTTTAGAAATTGCTTGCACCCATGTGGGAACTAGGCATACCCCTGTAGAGTCCACAATGAATATTAAATATTGCACCGACCTTTGTGCAAAACATGAATTTTTCTCTTTCACCCGCAGTTGATGTTGTCGAAGTAAATCCAAGACTATGCGCACATGTTGCATGTGTTCCTCCCATGACCTGCTGAAAACTAGATTATCATCAAGATAAATAACGACAAACTTACTGAAATGTAGCCAAAAGATGTCATTGATGAGCCGCATGAATGTGGTCGGTGTGTTGGTCAAGACAAAAGGCATGACCAACCACTAATAAAGACCAAACTTGGCCTTGAAAGTTGTTTTCCAGATATCACTCGATTGCATGCGCACTTGATGATATCCAGAAGTCATATCCATCTTTGTGAAGAAAGAGGCCCCTTGCAGATGGTCGAGAAGATCTTCAATCCAAGGTAAGGGATATCGGTTTTTAATGGTGGCTTTGTTCAAGGCTCTATAATCAATAACAAGACACCATTCAAAAGTGTCTTTCTTGGGAATAATGAAGGATGGATAGGCACAAGGGGAAGAGGAAGGTTGAATGTGGCCTGATTCAAGGAGTTGGCCAATTTGACGTTTTATTTCGGTGGCCTCCTTGGGAGCCAGGCGATAGGCTGGTGCGTTGGGTAAAGTTGCTCCCGGTATGAGATCGATGGAATGGGAAATGTCTTGGGATGGTGGGAGTCCGGTGGGTGGGTGAAACACATCTGGAAATTCATGTAGTAGGGGAAAAACATGGGGGGCAGGGGTGTGTTAGTACGGTTATCAGGTTTAAGAGGTCATATTAAAAACAGAGAGACCTTGTGAGTATTCATAACATGGTGAGTGGTTGTGGTATCAGTTCTCGGTGGTGGTGAAGTGATAACTGTTGAAGTAAGTACATAGGTGTGCGCAACCTGTTTAAGATGGTACTGATGAGTTTTAGTGTGATACACTGCTTGTCGGTCCTATTGGTAAGTAAGACCGAGAAGGATATCAACACAATCTAATGGTGAGACGTCACAGGTCACACTATCATGAAAAGGACCAATGGAGAAAGTGGTGATGCAACATTGAGCAATAGTAATGCAAGGATCCTCCTTCTGTACCCATCCAAGATGATAAGGATCGAGGTTTGGGGTTGTGGAGAGTTGCAGATGTTGGACTAAGTCTTGTGATATGAGATTCTTTTCACTGCCATTTTCCAGAATGAGAGTGGCTAGTTCATTTTTAATTTGGAAGTTGTGAGTGAAGAGGGGAATGTTAGGGTGACTTGGTTCTGGTTTGGTCACGAGAATCAGAGATGGGTCAGCTTTGGTGGGGTTGTCGAGAGAAATGGTCTCTGGGATTTCGGTCAAATATGTTGAATTGACCTCAGCCATCAAGGTCTTAGTGTTATGAATATTTTTAAGTGTGAGATAGTCCACATAATGGTGGGAGTTGTTCTTGTGAAAGTTACAGCAAATTGAATTTTTGGATGTGGAAGAAGAAGAAAAATGAGGTTGCGGTTAGGAATTTGATGGAGTAGCATTGGAGGTTCGATATGTGGGGAATCGGGTTCGAGGAGATACCTTTATTTCTATTTCCAAGGCCCGTAAGAAAGCCTTTTCCAGAGAAGCATTGTCAAAAAGATCTACCTCTCGCCGAAGAGGTAACACTAAACCAGAATTGTACTTAATGATTAATACCTCGTCTGGTTCATTGACATGTAGTTGGATGTGCAGCTTGTAGAAGACATCGATGTATCCTTGAATTGATTGATTGGAAAGATGACGGAGTTGTAACCACTTTGTGAGTAAATTCTAAAGGTAGCCTGGAGGATAGAAGTGTTCCCTCAATGCCTAACAGAATGTATCCCATGAAGTAATGTGGCCATTTTTGGGGGATGTTGGGGTACCGAGCTCGAGGATCAATTCTGAGTTATCCAAGTGTGTGTCCCACCAATTTTGAGCGACTCCTTCTAGTTGAAGACTGGTTATTTCCATTTTGGTGGCCTCTTCCATCTCAGGCGAGGTTTTGAAATAAGTGGAGAGGCTATGGATCCAGGAATCGACCGTCTCTCCATTCATTTGGCTGGTGAACTTGGGTAACTAAAAGCAGGTGTCCAGTTGCATGGTCATTGGAGGTCTTCGCTATTGGAGTCGAATCAGTTCTTGGAGAGCCAGAGCCAAGTCTTCAACTAGACTTGATGTGTCTATGTTGGATTCCTCATTGTAGGCTTCTCATTAAGGCGACATGGTCGGAAACAATGAATATACCCTAAGGAGGGTGTGAGACTAACCCTGATAAGGGTGAAAGTAACGCTTTGAGAAAAAGCGTGAGAAAAAGGATGAAGACCCAAAAAAAAATTAACCTGGTGGATGAAGTTTTGTTCCCAAGGACAAAAATTTCTTTGATACCATTTGATCTGATTGTGTGAGGGTGTATTCTACAATGGAGACTTGATTTCTTTGAGGGAGTGTGTTGATAGACCTAAATGAGGGATGTGCTCAGTAGAACAGGCAAATTGGATGTATGGCGCAATAAAGAGGAAGAAGGGAATGTGACTTGATGGATGGAGACATCTAGATCACTTGCTCCACAGAGAAACAAAAAGGGGAATGTTGTTTTTCTTCTCCTCCTCTTGAATATGGACACCTGGTCTATTCCTTACAATGTCAACCAATGAACCAAAGGCGAATTTGGCTCATACGCTTAGTAGAACAAGACATGTGCACCAGTTCCTTTGGTGTGCATTCTCTCTCAAACACTCACCAAACAGTAAAATGGAAACAAGATGATCTCTCACTCATCTCAGCAAAAACAAAAATCAATTTACACACAAGAAGAATAGATAACGCAAGATTCAACAAAACTTCATCAATCAATTAGAGGATTGTATCCCTTCTTAAACAATCAAAGTGATCTTCTACAAATGATAATTATCGCTTTATTCTTCTGCATTTCTCTTTGCAATCAGATTGGCAAGAGAAATTTCCCGCAGTGATTACTAACACAACTAACTAT
The DNA here is from genome assembly GCA_000966675.3 of Picea glauca. Taxonomy (NCBI): domain Eukaryota; kingdom Viridiplantae; phylum Streptophyta; class Pinopsida; order Pinales; family Pinaceae; genus Picea; species Picea glauca. The sequence continues at coordinate 7,760 of JZKD02S0899186.1, forward strand.
TCACTAATTAGACATCACCATTATTTACTTAGACCGGTGAATGATTTATTACAATAAAGGACTAACTGACGCTGACAATGATTATAAAACTATAATAGAATTACTTATCATTCTCACCTTGCTTGCTACAAACGACTTGTACTCTATTGTGTGCTTCCTAAGGAAGGTTGAAGTCCTTCCTTATTGGTCCAAATCCTCACACTTTGAGATCTAGGAGTCATTATGAACCAAACATGTGGGGCCCTTGTTCATCAGAGAACTTATTTGGTTCCAAAGGAAGTTGTTAAATATCTCAAGATCCATTTCCATCAAGATCTCTCCTATTGACTCTGTAAAGAGCACTTGGAATTTGATCTCTTCTATGGTTCAAATCATATGCTCCACTCAAAGTACAAGTTCACTACAATGCACTTCTTGTCGAATTCAAATGTTAAGAGAAACCACTCTTTCCATATTTCCTCATGGCATTTGATGTTATTCGTTGTTGTATTTATTATATTCCCCTCTTTCTCTAGGTCCTTCTCCAACTAGTTCTTGATGTACTTACTTCCCTATTTTAGAGTCACTTTAAGTGCTCCCCCTTTCACTATTTCTATATATTCTTTCTCGAGTCCCATTGATTGAATTACAAATAAGTTTTAGGATATAGAAAGTCTCTATATCCATACAAGAAACTTCCTATATTCCTAAAACATAACAAAATGTTACTAAAACGCAAATTTAATGGTATTACTATTTTCAACACTTCCCTTCAATATATTAAATTGTAGACTTAATTTCCAAGTCTTTCCAATATACAAAACTTGGTTTCCAAACTTCACTTGCAAGTCACATTCAATTGCATTATTTCATTGGAAAAAACTTCATCTTTGATAACATCTATTCAATCACCACACTACATACTCAACAACTCCCCTAAAAAATATCTTCCTTGAGTCCTTGAAAATCAGCATCACAACTCCACTAATTCCTTTGAACACTTGTGAAATTGGGATAGACCATCTTTTGAGTTGATAACATCCCAAGAAATTGCATGTCTTTCAAATAGATTTGTACATAAAACTCAATAATTGTAGATGACTTTTTCTTTGCTTCAAGTTGCCCACATCTAGAAATCATATAAATAATTCCATCATCTCTCAACACTCCTAAGATGAAATCTCTTGGGTCCCCAAAAACAAAGGATCAAATACTGCAAAACAAAAAAAAAATAGAGCAAAGATGCACTGCAAAACACATTTTGTTTTGAAATAGAGGAAACAAATAATCAATAAGATCCTCTTTCGTTTGTAGCTACCCTTCTTTCTTTGCTCTATATTCTCCATTTGTTCTTCCTCTCCCTGGTTCCCTAAATCATCTAGCCTATTTTCTAGTAAATGTTACTAACATAATTTAGACAAAAACCTTTGTGGCTATCATTTTATTTAATGGTTGTTCTAAGTCATAATTCTTATTTAATTGTTATCCTATTTATTTAACTTATTTAATTGGAATCCTATTTTCCAATGAGAATGACATTTCGAGTAGGTTTTGGATAACCTTACAACACTCTATGGATAACAATGAAGGTGCAGGTGAAGTGGTCATTGCATTGATGCCTTAGGGTTTCCAGTTCTTGCAAAGTGCCACATGATACCCTTCATGCAAATGTGTGAGCTTCTCTCTTCCAAAAATCACAATGTACTCTTTGTGATGAATCCTCTTAATGAGGAGCAACTAAGCAACCAAATGGATGCGGGAAATGTTGGGTTGATTTTCATGTATGGATTTTCTTCAAGATAAATTGATTCAATTTAAATGTGCATACAAATTTCCTGAAACCCATACTTCTTTACTATGACCTACTCAATATCCCTACCAAGAAAAAACTACTCAATATCCCTATCGGGAAATGATCATTGGTTGAAAAACCAATATTTCATGGTGTTGTTGGATTGAGTCATCGATTCTAAACTATTTATGGGAAGTGTGCATGAGTAAGGGAGATGAGGGGATGTGGGAAAATGATTGAAAATCATCACTGCCACCCATCTTGCCATCTTTGTTTTCAAGTTGCATGGTAGCCTACCATATTTGTTTGTACGTTGTGTATTTATGTTCCATCCACAAGGTGTGATATATTATTTTATTGATGTATAAATGTATTATTTGCATATTCATGGTTTTTTTCCTGCATCTCATGTTCTCAACAATTCGTATAATTTTACATTCATGAATATGTAAATATAATTGATAATGTAGCATTATAGGATACAAATTCATAAGACCATATTAAGTTTATTTAATTTGATCACGTGTTCAAAAATACATAATGTTCCATCATTTTAAGTTTCACACACATACACACACATGTACCCCCAAAGTGGGAGAAGGGAACACTGAAGAGAACACATGGTGGATATGTTGCAAAAGGAAAATATAGTGTTCAAGTTTTGGATAGTGTATGACATTGTTATTATGTACCTTCATTCTTATGGCCTTTTATCTTCCACTTATGCTTCAAGGTCCATATGTTCCATGGATTTATCCTTCCCTTTATGGTTTCTTTGAATCTTCTTAAGCCTCACTTGAAACACTATGAAGTTCTCCAAAAATACTGTGAAGTTCTTTATGTATCACTTCTATGAGTCTTCTACCTCTAGCTATTTGTGCAAGTAAATGGAAGTTATGCAATTGATTATTTCTAATTATTTCATAAATTATAGATGCATTATGAGGTAAGATCATATGAATTTCTTTGTTCAAATAAGTATTGAAAATCTATTTTTTTTAAATAAACAAAGAATTCACACGGTTCAAGTATGATAGAGTTCTAGCGATCTTGCACACTGGCAATGACCCATGACAAAAACCAAATGTTTCTCTAACACCTTCTCCAACACTTCATAATAGGACCAAAAAATTTGGTGTGGATCTTTCCCTCTCTTTCTCCTTGTTGAATGTGGGGAGTGGAATTGCTACTCATAGAGGTCAAACAAGTCCTCTTATCAAAGCTTCCATTTGGGTTTGTAAACTTACCTGTCTTGCAAGAATAAAGTAGCAAGTCAAGATATGAAATTTCACATTTTAGTTCTTAACATCATGGTTGGCCCTTTAGACATCATTACCATTGGAAAACCCTTGAAATTTACTTTTATAGATGAGTATACGTGGGATTACTTGGAGCTTAGAAAGCTACATAGTGCATTTCTAGGTGAAGAAACATGAATCCATATTTCCTTTTTAAATTTGTAGGCATTTGCATCTCCATCTTGATTCTAATGGATCGGTTAACTTTGACTTCCATAGAGTATATGCTTTCTAGAAAACATGTTTGAACGTAGCATAAGCATTGAAAGTATGGATATTATACATTTGGCCCTCCCCCTCGCCCATTCTTATAAGTTGCCTCACCTCACTTGATTCACAAACTCATATTGCAATGGTCTATTTGACACTCATAATATTGCATGAACATGTGGCTTCACAATCGCTTATTCATCGGATATTCTTGAGCAACCCCATTAATCATCAACCCTCCTCCTTCGTTGACTTGAAGGAATCCTAGTGATCTGTAAATGACGAACTTATATCCCACTCACTTCTCCAACACATATCCTATGTGGAATTTACTTCTAGTATTTTTTCTCTTTGTTATATAGAGATCTTTGTCTTCACCAATGGATACAAGGGAATAGTTCCGAGTGTGAACTAACTAGAAACAACTATTCATGATTATTTATTAGGATTCTTTGTCTTCGATGAAACTTGTAGTAAACAATCTACCTACAGCTTTGTCTATGCAGAATTTTGTGTAGGATGTCTTATGAGGCTTTTGTGCTCAATTGTAATCTGAGTGCAAATTCTCCTTCAAGCTTCTCTATTCAATTTTATTCAACAAGCATGTAAGGATGGTTTTGTTTTTACTTTTGCAATTCCAAAGCAAACACCAAAAACTCAACAATTATCAATCTGTCCATGTACAATTGAAAACACCTCTTCCTTTCCTTTGCTATCTTAGTAGTTATACTAATTTTGTACCCATATACATTTTGAGGTTTATATGCAATCATTATGGGTGTGAGATGAAGTATAGTGCCCAAATAAATGCAACAATCGTGGTAGCCAATTGATCAAATGCTTAGCCTAAGATCACACCTCTTGAATGCATGTGGATTGATATGCTAACCACGTGATCAAGTGGATGGTGTGTGCAATGATCAACCCATGTTAGGAATGTTCACTCTGTAAGCTACAACATTTGATTAAGGACAATGCCTCCAAACTCTTATTTAAGTAATACACCAATCAATGAACTAAGTGTATCTCTCTAGTTCCAATAAAGAGTAGAATGGCTTTACCAACATATCACTTAGTGCATATAAGTGGCATTAATCAAGGAATGAGAAGCCATGTTGTTGTCATGCAATTATTTAACAACACTTTGATGGGGCATTGTTATAATCGATTACCTTGCCCAATTGACTCTCCACTCACAAAAGTTTTGATGGGTGTTGGATTGTAAAAGTAATTGTATGTAAGAATAACAATATCACCATGAAATTGACCATAAGGAAATCACATTAAATTTATTACTATAATAACCTAGGAATGATGCTTAGGATTCCTTGTCTTCTCTTGCCTAACCCTTGCCCATTGTAGCCCATTTTCCTTAGTATCTTTGAACCAATGCATCTAGTATGATTTTCAAATTCATCGATAGTTGTCTCATTCATAGTGATGGCTTTGGTAGTGGCAATGGAAGGTGGCATTACTTCCTTGGTCTCTTGGACAACTACTTGTAGCTTAGCCAATGCTTCTTCCTTCTCTACCAAATCTTGTTGTAGCTAAGTCATCATCTGAGTGATTCTATCCTCTTGCAAACCATTCATCCAAATGACCTTCTCTCCGAGTTGTACAAATTAATATCTACCCTTGTTCTAATCTACCATAACCATGGTGAGGGAGTCTCGACATTCATCAAATTGGTTCTTTAGCAATGGTAATAGTATTTTCGAGGTCTCAAGGTTCTTCTCCATCTTTTCCATCCTCTAGTCATACATCTAGACCTTTTCCTTCAAGTGCATGTTCTCTTCTTGAAGTTGAGCATTGATGGCCTACAAGTATTCCAGCCTTTCTTTGTTTGTTTCACCCATCCTGAGTATGTTTTGTCTTCAAAGTACTAGTAGTTGCATCATGGTCAAGGATTCAATTGCTCTGATACCTTATGATCCATAAGCGAGGGACTTGTATCCCACTTACTTCACCAACATGGTTCCTCCACAAAATTTACCTTTAGTCTATGTTCTTTGTGTTATACAAAGATCTTTGTCTTCAATAGTGGCTACAAGGCATCTATTCTTGGAATAGTTCCAAGTGTGAACTACCTAGCAAAATCTATTTAGAATTATTTATCAAGCTTCTCTATATTCTATGAAACCTGGAACAAACAATATACATATGAAAATGTATATGCAGAGTTCTATGTAGGATGGCTTATGATGCTTCTATTTGCAATTGCAAATCTGAGTGCAACTTCTCCTCCAAGCTTCTTTGTTCATTATTATTCAATAATCATGTAAGGATGCTTCTATTGTTAGCTTTGAAATTCTAAAGTAAAAACCAACAACTCAACAATTATCAATATGTTCATGTACAATTTCAAACACCTCTTTGTTGTCTTTGTTATCACAATAACTATATTGATTCTCTGGCAATATACATTTGGAGGTTCATATGTAATCACTATGGGTGTGAGGTGAAGTATAGTGCTTGAATAAACACAACAATGGTGATCATGTGGTCAAATTCTTAACCTAAGAGTGCACCTTTTGAATGCCTATGAATTGATATGCTAACCAAGTGATCATGTGGATGGTGTGTGTAATGCCTAGCCTATGTTGGAATGTTAACATTGTAAGATACAACAACTAATTGGGAACAATGTCTCCAAAATTTTATTAATTAATACACCAATAAATGAAATATCTCTCTAGTTCCAATAAAGAGTAGAATGGATTTACCAACATATTGCTTCAGTGCATATAAGTGGAATTAATCAAGGAATGAGCAACCATGTTGCTATCATGCAATTATTTGACAACACTTTTATGGGACATCATTATAACCCATTACCTTTCCCAATAAACTCTCCCCTCTCAAAAGTTGTTTTGACAAGAGTTGGATTGGAAAAGAAATTGTATGTAAGAACAAAATATCACCATGAAATTGACCATAAGACAATCACATTAGAGCTATTACAATAATAGGATACGAATAGTGAATGAAAA
>JZKD02S0899208.1:4390-41953 GCA_000966675.3 Picea glauca
TATGCATTCCACATTGCTCCATGAGGGAGAATTTACTAAAAGAAAAGCATAGTGGCGGACTAGCAGGACATTTTGGCCACGATAAGACATTTGCAAAGCTGAGTGAAGCCTATTTATGGCCGAAGATGTGAACATATGTCAAGAAGTTTGTTGACAGGTGCAGGATTTGTCAGCATTCAAAGGGCAGAAAACAAAATGCAGGATTCTATCAATCATTACCCATACCTGACAGGCTGTGGGATGAAATCAGCATGGATTTCGTATTAGGATTGTTGAGGACGCAAAGAGGACACAATTCGATATTTGTGGTGGTCGATAGGTTCTCAAAAATGGCACATTTTATACCATGCCATAAGACCAGCGATGCAACACATATTGCAAATTTGTTCTTCAAGGAGATTGTTAGACTTCATGGTTTACCCAGAAGCATTGTATCGGACAGGGATACAAAATTCATTGGAAATTTCTGGAGAACACTCTGGAAGAAGATGGGAAATAACTTGATGTTTAGTTCTTCCTATCATCCGCAGACAGATGGATAGACAGAGGTGGTCAACAAAAGTCTTGGGGATTTACTCAGAAGCCTGGTGATAGAGCACCACAGCAGCTGGGACAATGTGTTTCCACAGGCAGAGTTCGCGTACAACGATTCATTGAATCGAAGTACAAGCAAAATCCCATTTGAAATTGTTTATGGCAGGCAGCCGAGAGGAGTATCTGAACTGAGAGATTCATAGAAGATGATGACAAAGAGCGCAAGCGCTGAGAAATTCGCACAGGCGATGGAAGAACTTCACAGCAGGGTGAAGCAGTGATTACTGGAGTCAAACCAGGAATACAAGCGCAGAGCAGATCAACATCGGAGACAACTTCGATTCGAAGTTGGCGATCTAGTTCTGGCACATTTGAGGAGAGAAAGGTTCCCAAGGGGAACATACAACAAACTAAAAATGAAGAAAATTGGGTTGTGCAGAGTCCTGAAGAAATTGGGGGAAAATGCTTATGAGATTGAGTTGTCGGATGACATCGGAATATCTCCGACAATCAATATTTCAGACTTATATCCATATAAGGCCAAGGAAGTAGGAATTAGAATTGATGAGAAGCTAGGGATCCAGTGGCAGAAGCAAATGTCGATTGCAGAAAGGCCACAGATGGAACACATACTTGACAAGAGGGTCAACAAAAGAACCAGGCGGAAGGAATACTTTGAATACCTGATCAAATGGAAGAACCACCCAGTGGAGGATGCCAGCTGGGAGACAGAAGCACTTATCCAAAAGCATGGAAAGACTGTGCAGGAGCTCATGGAAAGGAGCCCATGAATATTTTCAAGCCAAGGAGTATGATGCAGGAGCATCACCAACTCAGCAAGCGTGGAGTGAGCGCATGTGTTTTTAAACACATGACTTATAAAGCTTGATAACTCTTTTTGAATTTTCAATTAAGATGAAGCGCCATATCCTTCAATGAAACATTTATGAAGGAGCGCATGTTGTATTACAGCAGACCTCGAGCCTTACGCTCTTGTCTGAATTAGATAGGAGGCATTAAATCTAGTTAATACAGGTAGATAGATGTTTAAGTCTAGATTAGACAGTTTAGAGTTCGAGAGGGAAAACGAATATAGACACCCTCCTTTGTACATTTTTTATTCAGATTATTCAGAAGCATTGAGAAGAGAGGAGCAAGCATAGAACTTTGTGAAGAACACCCATGTACAGTGTTGAATTAATAGAATGAAATTCTGATTCAAACTCACGTCTGGTGTTGTCTCTCTGTGTGTATTGTTCATGTGCTTATGAATGTTTGTTTCTGGTCATGCATTTGCTTTGAATATGTTGTGCATGTGATTTCAAGGTTTAAACTGAAGTCTGAGAGAAGAGAATTAGTTTCAATTGTTTCTCTATCTGAGTCAGGATATTCCTGCATAGAGTGCAGTCGAATTCATCCGCGTAGACTGCGTTGATGAAGGCTCAGAAGTTAAACACTTATTCTCATTCACCCAGAAGTTATAATATTGTTGAGGAAGCCATGTGAAGAGCGCACAGGCAGAGTCAGAGGTCTCAATTGTTAAGCTGAGCAAAAGTAGGCAGAGACTACTGTGGCCGGAGGTGCACAGAGTCTGAGAGACCCAACACTTTGAGGGGTGTTGAAGGTCGAAGCACCAGAAGTGTGGGAAAGGTATTTGAGAGAACCATAGTTGATAATATCAGGAGGTATAGCACCTTCGTGACAAGAGTTGAAGGGAAGCACAGGGGCCATTCCAAGGAGGGTTCAAACAAAGAGTTGCAGGCCCAAGCGTGAGAAGACAAACAAGCGCTGAGGAGGAATACTTAGCTATTCTCAGGAGATCCTCGAGGGGGAGGAATTGACGGTCAAGATTCACCGAGAGAACTAGCGAAATCCCACCATCCATCAGATCGTGCGGAGTTGCGCAGGGTTTAAGCCTCAGCGAACAGAGGAGGAGTCATTAGAACATTGGCAATATCGGGGTTTCATAAGGTAAGAGAATCAAGGCCTTGAAAGTCTCGAAATCTTGAGAAAGGATCTCAGCCGTTGATCGGCAGAACACGTGTCAGGGAGCCAGGGAGCGTCAGGGTTCAGTCCATCAGGATATCGGGGTTTCCGAGGACGTAGAAATCTCGCATCAAGAAATCGCGATCCACGATTTCCCGACGAGCGTTTTGGAACGCTCATCGTCAAGGACACGTGGCGAAAGATCTTGGCGAGTCGGCGTTTGGAGGCATCGGGGTTTCCAGGATTGTGAAACGCTGGCATATTGAAATCGTGATTGGCGATTTCTCGACGTGGTCGGAGCCGTTGATCGGAGGAACACGTGGCGAGAGATCCCGAGGAATCGGGACTCGACACTTCGGGATTTCCGGAGTCAAGTGCATCGCGTAGGGTGAAATCGCGATCCGCGATTTCCCGATAGCGTTGAGTGGGGGACAAGTGTTGGAGGATTAGGTCTCACCCGGAGGTGACGACAAGTGGCATCGCAATTTGGGGTTTGGGATTTAGAAAGGTCCGTGACACTGTGCAACAGGAATCGTGAATTCCCGAAACGTGATTTCCCGATCACTACAGGAGTGTGGGCCTTAGGTCTTTGTCATGGACAAGAGGACAGGTGGCATCGGGGTTTGGTGTTTTGTAATATCCGATTTCCACGAGCGTAGGACTCGCGATCCCGCGAGGTCCGATTCCCCGATACAACACAGGGGAGTCATAAGGATAGTTCTGTGGGTAGAAAAAAGTCCCAACAAGGGATTTGGAGAACGTTTCAGCTCTTCGGGCTTAAGGAAGAAGTAGGTCGTGGTGTTACAGACGTGCCCTGGGTGGTGCTTTTACGTCAATGACTATCTTGACTTTGACCTTGACTAGTCTTTTGACTTTGACCAATCAAACCTTGACTTTGACCAATCAAATCTTGACTTTGACCAGTCAAACATGGACTTTGACCAATCAAACATTGACTTTGACCCAAAAATTCAACTTTGACGCTTTGGATGGTTGAGGGAAACATAATATGCATTGGGTTAGGGCACACTAGAATAACCAAAATTTAGTCCCTATACTTCACAGAAACTTTCACTACAACTGGTACTGCAACTAGTGTTGGCCGTGCAACTGGTGTTGCAATTGGCACTGCAATTGGTGTTGCAAATCACATTGTTACTGGCACTACAATTCGTGTTGCAATTGGAATGAAGGAATTGGCACTGCAACTACAATTGTGCTACAACAAGCTTCACAGAGAGTTATGGATCTACCTTCCAGTGCTTAGATTGTTATGAAGGTAGTGTGGGCCCATAACCTGTTAGAATATTGTGCTTATTTAACCATAGACAATGTCACAACATTTTCACCCAACCATAGGCACAAATCCACCCCCAAGCACCTTAAACTTTGACAAAATGAATTATTATGAGAAGCATCACTAGAACCAATGGATAACCAAGAGAGAGAGTGTGCACCTTTATCGAAAGGTAGCACACCAAACATAAATTACCAAACCACAGACCAATAATAGTACCTAGTTGTAGTCGTTGCAGCTGCACTCTTTGTCTAGACTTGTGTGCCACTTTATTGAGTGTGAGTGTGTTACGAAATGATCTCAAATACCTTATATTTATACTAATATGGCCAAGTGAAAAAGTGTCTCTTCAAGTAGGGTCGATCTGTCCTTTTCATCATATAATACTTCAATATTACTTATTCTACTAAGATGACTTGTCTTCCATGGTTTTCAAACATCTATTTAGTTTTTCTCCTACTTTCAGAATATTCTATTCTAGTCAAAGGTTTATCCATGGAGGTTAATACCTCCCACAACTACCAAAACATAAAAAAATACCTCCTCTGTCACTATACAAAAATATACTGAACACAGGGATCCTCCGAGGAGGTCTCACATATCCTATAAGCCCCATACCTATGAAGCTTCTATCTGGCCTCCTCAATTCATGACACCTTCCTATCAGTCCTAGAATATGTCTCTCCCCCACCAGATCCAATTGATTCTTTCTAAGATCATGCTCTCTCTAAGTATGCATTCTCCCTCTGAAACATGAATCCCTTTGAGTATGTACAATCTTCAAAGTCATCTTTCCCTGTGCATCTGTTGACTTCCTATAAAGTTTGATCTCCTATGAACTGTCCTGGGTGGTTGTTCCTCCCTACTGGACCCTAAGGACTGAATCCCTCTAAACTCTGGATCCTTCTAAGCTTGTACTTTTGGGGCCATCTTCCTCACCACTAGTGGAGCCAGTTGTTCCTCCTCATAACCAAAACCTTTGGAATCAATTATGTGAATGATCGATTCCGTATAACTCGAGAATATCTAAGGTTGTTTTCTGTCCCTAAAAGTATCACATAGAGATGCATGCCCCTATACATCCTACAAAGTATTACAAATCCATGCTAGCCTCTTCCTATTCAATGCAACATCTCTAGGTAGATCCACTCGCCCTGTTGGCTTTATTTATATTCTGAAGAATGAACAACTACACTAGAAGTATTTTTATGGTCATCCTTCTCAGTCTTCTGCTCCTCACTATCAATCTCCATATGAGACACTTTGTATCCCACAAAAGTACCCTTCTTTCTAAAATTTTCTAACTTCATCCTCTTCGCCTTTGGTACATGGATTTATATTGTCATGTACACAAATCTATGTCTGGATAGTCTACTCCATGTCTCAAAATAGAGACCAGTTGACCTATTTCCTCCTACAACTGTCACTACATCTCCCTCTTAGAGCTATCACCTGTGACCTGCCCAGTACAAAAGAAAAAAAAAAAAATACAAGAACAATACTTTTCTAGTGTTGATATCAATCATTCCTCCTCAGTAACCTTCCCAGAGAAAAACAAGAACATCTCCATGGAAACCTTCATGAAGTTTACAAGGTAATCCTTCCTGGGAAAAAGATAACAACCAAGAACATTTATGTTAGGGAGGGTGCACTATTCCTCTGAGTGCACTAGATTTAAGAATCCTTTGGATATACTATCACTACTTGGACAAAGGTCCTTTTTCCAAGTGTACATCTCTTGTAAACACCCTCATGATATAATTTATATACAAGTGCATACTTTTGAAATCTGTAGCACCATCCACCTTGTATTATGATATGAGACAATAAATCATCTCGACATGAAGAAGTCATAGATATGAATCAGAGGGTTCAACAACTTTAAAAAATGTCAACAAGCATGAAACCCCTAAAATTTTAAATTTGATGTATTGTCAGTCTGGGAAGTGTAGTAGATGCAGTAGGAAAAGCCGAGATATCTCAACTATAACAATGAAACATAAATAAATAGATATAGAAATATTAACCATGTAGAATAGACACAAGAACACAAGAATTTTATCTTGGGAAACCCAATCTTGGGAGAAAACCCAACATTCTTTCTTATAGAAGAATTTAGTCCAAGATATTACCAATACCTCACCATCACCAGATAGAAATACCATAAAAACAAATTCCTACTCAATCCTAGTGTCTACAAGAGATAACATCTCACTAGAATAACCAAAAAGAGCTTCTCCAAGTCTAGCACCTCTCCAAGTGTGGCACACTCACCAAGATAACCAAAACTCCAAGAGATAGAAAAATACGACAACTACAACTGACAACTGGCTAATGTGCACTGCTGAAGGAGAGTTGTATGTTTCCAAATGAAATGACTATTCTTGTATTTATACTTTTCCAATAACTTTTTGTTCTCCTATGGGGCCGAGTTCTCTTCCTTGGTCTTCAATTTTACTTTATTTCTTTTTTTATTTTACTAGTGGGGCTGAATTCTCTTCTTGAGTCTTCAATTGCTTCCATAGGCTTATTTAATGGTCAAATGGGTCTTCTTTTACTTCTTGGATTTCTTCTTTTCATAGAAGGTTGTCCTTGAGCCTGGTTGGTGTAATATTCTCTCACATGCACCCAGTTGATGTATACTTTTCCCACATAACACCTCAAGTCTTTGTCAGTCCTTTTCATGTCACATGATCAAGGATGGAGACTGAACCTGGGCCATTCTCCTTAGCCAAGTCACATGTCCATATGAGGATAATGTTTTCTCGATTTTAATACATGGCAAACATAAACTCCCTGGACCATTATCCTTATCCAAGTCACATGTCCATCTGAGGAGAATTTATGCCCTATGAATATGTTCCTCGAGTCTTTATTGGTCATTTTCAAGTCACATGATCAAGGATGAATGCTAAACCTAGGTCATTCTCCTTATCCAAGTTGCATGGCCAATATGAGGAGAATGTCTATTCAATACTACCATCTGGAGAAACATCAATAAAACGAGTCTTTTTTATCCTTGTCAAGTCACATGATCAAGGATAAAGACTACTCCTAGGCCATTCTCATTATCCAAGTCCCATGGCCAATATGAGGATAATGTATGCTCGATGCTTCCCAAAACATAAAAAAATAGTGCATAACAAAATAACCACAGATACACAGTACACCAGTATTTACGTGGAAACCCAAATGGAAGAAAACCAAAAAATGATCTTCTTATATATCAGAAGAATACATTCATAGGAAGCACCAACTTCCAAATTCTCCATCACCAACTAGAAGGAGGCTCCAACCCCCTATTTATAGGATTCAACTTGAAGGAAGCTACAACTCCCTAAATTCTCCAGCTGCAACTGGAAGGATGCTCTAGCCCGCTAGTTTACGGGATCCAACATGAAGGAAGATATGACTCCCTGTGTTCTCAGGCTCCAACCAGAAACAAGATACAACCCCATTTGATTTCCCCTTCCTTCCTCCTTGAAATATATGTGTAGACTCAACCTGTCGCTGTTGCTATCAATGATACATCATCATCATAAAACCAATCTCAACTGTTCACTGTCACTGTCATTCTCTCTTTCAGTGATACTTCTATCTCATCATCAACGTCATCATCAGTTAAACCATATCCACTCACATTTTTCAAAGTGAACATTTCCTCAATTGTCCAATGATTTAGCCAATACTTGGCATGTTTATGCCAACCTACTTGAGTTGTAGGTTGGTTTGACAAACGTTTGAGGACATATTAGGAAGCCTCTTATCTTCCATTCTATTAATCTTTTTCTTGTACATTAGGAATGTAGTCATATCCATGTTTTCAATGGGAGAAATACTCACTTCGACGAGGATGATAGGATAGGGTTTATTTCCTTTAATTTTAAGATTGTAAGTTATAAAATGATTCTACATTTTATTGATATTTCTGCATGATTCTCTAGAGATGTTGCAACCCCAAACCTCACAATCATATAAGATAATAGGATTGACAAGAGTATCAAATAGGAGTTTATTTTTATCCCATATCCGAGGTTAGGGTTTTGGATTTTATTTATGTTAAAAAGGCCCTTAGAGCCTCATTGTAACAATCATGTTCTTGCGAATGAGCTTGGTCATCACATCCCTTCTCAGAGATAATATGCCACCATTCTAGTGAGTCTTTAACTTTGTATTTCTATAGTTTTGTGCGTTTCACTCTTTAATAGAAATTATGTATTATTATATCTCTGTGTTTATGGTTATATCTATGATATATCTCTGTTACACTCTTGGATATCTAATATATCTCTGTACATTTGTTTATTATATCTCCTCTCTCATTTCGTGTCAAAAATAATCTAGATCAATCATATCATTTTCTTTAGCTTTAAAAATTAGAATTGTCCTCAACAATTTCTTAAAATATAGCTTAGAGAGGTGTAAAATACTCTCTTGCTTTCTATTTATATAATACCTATTTATTTTTCCTTTAATTAGGGCTTTGATCCTATTTATCTTGTCAAATTTTAGGGACTCATTAGAAGCATCCCTAATGTCTCTTCTAGAAATTTTACACTCTTTATCATACCAAGGGTTGGCCATTCTATTTTCATTTTTACATGACACCTCAATAGAGAACTTGTTGAAGGATGTAGGGAGGGTTGTAAAATTATGATAGAGGTATTTAGTATTGTCCTTATTTGAAAGGTTATTTTTTTCATTATTTAAATCCTTTAGAAATAAATCAACTTTTGTTTTGTCAAAAATTGAGTACTTTTTGTTATTAGAATCCTCTTATGTTGAGATTTTATGCATGGAAAATTTATTGTTAGGGTTAAAGGTCTTTGATCTATGTTTTCCCCATGGTCATTTAAGATGTAAAAATTTACTATCTGGTTGTAAATGGGGATATTATATACCACATAATTTATGACACTACTACCAATCCCATAGATACAAGTCATACAAGTAGATTTTGATCACTTCATTAGACAATTGCAAATGATTAGATATTAAGAATTGTAGATCTTGATCATCTTGGAGCTGAAGAAATTCTCAACCAAGTCTTTAGAGATTCTTTTATATTACTATCTAAAACAAGGTTCTCATCTAACCATACAGGATTAGGGTTGAATCATTGCATGAGATAATATCTTGGTTATTTGTTGTTCTACAATTAAATTCTCCTAGTAAGAGGATATTGTCTTCATTTCTTAGACCATAAATATCATGTTCGAAGCCATTGTAAGGACAATTTTTAAATAAACTATTTTTATCATAAAAAGTACAATTAATAAGAACAAAATAAGATATTTCTATATAAAAAAATTAACATTAATTTATGAAATATCCATCCATACGTATTGATTAAAAGGGTCTTTCTTGTGAAGCCTAATATGAGAACAAATAAAGTATTCTTTTTGTACCAAGCTATTTCTCTAATCCCTGTACAATAGGATCTCTTATTCAAAATTGATCACTAGATAAATCCTTTTATGTTACGAACCTTGGATTTTTCATTCTCCCAAGTTTCAACAAGAAATATCACATCAATTCCACATGTAATCCTACTTAACATAGGACTTCTTCTTCATTGAAAAGCATGACAATTCCAACAAAAGATCTACAATGTATCAAATTCCTATATATTTAACCATTTCGGTCTCTATCCCTAATAATATGTTCTTTATTTCCAATTATTTCCCATTTTCCTTCATTCCTGACTTATTTTACCTTTCGAACTTCTTTCCTTACTTCAACTTGATCTTTTGGAACGATGCCTTCATTAATAAATATTATTGACCCTTTTAGACTCATTTTTTTACCAAGTATTCCATATTTACAGTATTTAGAGCTTACATTAACACAAAAAAACTAGCTTTATGCTCAATTATTTTTCCCAACATCTTTGCTTCTATAAGACAATTTTTTTTTTTTTTCCTGTAAACTAGCTTTTAAATTGGACTATTATGCACAAAATTTCACAATCCTCACTTCCTATATCCTACCATGGAGGAAACCAAGATACATAGGGTGAAAAAAACATTTCACCATGTTGTTTGATCAATTTACCATATATTTGTATAACTATTTTTTTGTTATCTATATGCTTATATATAAGGATTACAAGTATGAGGACTAGTTGAAGATGATGAATAGTAACAACGAAAAATGTTATAACATCATGGATATTTCATGATAGAGTTACACAATTGTATCTAGGGAGGAGGAACATTAAATTTCTTGTTGTTGGTTGCTTTTTTCATGTTCTATTTTCTATTCCACCTCAATTGGATTTGAGGGGGCTCCTTTTGCATATTGTTGACCTACATCCTCCTTCATAGTTGTTCCAACTTTTCCTTGATTAAAGATTCATGTAACCTAACTCTCAACAAATATTTTCCTAATTATTCAAACTTTCTATCCATAATATTGAACTTTATTTCCACTTGATCTATCATGGACAAGATCTGTTGCTATTAAGTACTTGCTTCTTCCATAACTTGGGCCAACAATGATTTGACAACTCAAAACAATTATATAATTTTATATAGTTTGGTATCCATATTTAATGAATAATCAAGGTATTTTATCCAACATTTAAGCTCATCTTCCTCTTGGTATTTGGTCATGTTTTATTTCCTCTGGTAAATGATAGTTTCCATATTTTCTAGCTCCTCCTCGGTTTCAATTTCAAAGTTGGAGTGGTGAAACTATTATTCTCTACAAGATTCTTTATATGCTCTAGTGATATATTTTATCTACTTATCTAGTATGTGTGTCTCAGAGTTCAAGATCCTTTTCCCTTAGTGTTAGACTTTGAGAGACCCTAAGGGAGTTTATTACCCTTATTTTCCATACTTATTAGAGTCTATGACTTTGGAGAACTAGGAATAACAAATCCAAAAGGAGATTCAAATTTTATTAAAAAGACCTAGGTAGATACAGGGGAATTGGGAAGTTGTAGTTCAAAACTCAATTATAGGGGAAGGCACCACAAGGAACAAGAGTTCAAAACTTGGATCCTCTTAATCAAAATGAGAATTATCAATGAGTGAGGAACTATAAACAACTAATTCACTTCTCCAAGATGAAAAATAAACCCCTACTTAGATAGAGGACACATGAAGAAAGAAACTTTGCCTCGAGGATAAAAAATATATACCCAAAAGATAAAAACCCCCAATAATGAGAACTATAGAGTAACATAAACCAAGAAAGAATTAAGTACAAACCATCCATGGAAAAAATTTGAAGGAAATCTTCCTGAATTTTTGTTGAGAGGGACAAGCGTCGTAAAAGCTAAAAAAGTGACTTCCTAAATGGGATTCCATCTAATCCTTCCTAGTGTGACTCTGGGAAATGAATTTCCTCTCAGACCCATGTAATGACTCATGTATGTTGAAATGATTTCAACTTATCATTCCTATGGCTAGATGAACTAGTCATTAAACGTGAAATTGAATTCCCTCTCTTCTTCCACCTCTGCACATTCATCACTTTGGTACATTCCCTGGGATGCATTCTCCATGAACGAGTGATCATCAAAACTTTGATCTTCCTATGGAAGATGTGAATGACTAGTGTAGTCTTGTACTCACTCTATATCCTCCCTCAACCTACAATTCTAATACATGATTCATGTCATTGTCCTCTCCCTCCATTTGGGAGGCATCATGTTCTCTCAATATGAAACCCCATACGGGAATATGAGACAAGTTTTTTCAATTTGTAATTTATTTTGTAGTTCTTCCTTGACTAGGGTTATGGCTAACACCCCCTCTTCTTTCTCCACTTTCCAATAAAAAATTATTAGGCTTGAGGCTCTTTTTTTATACTCATTGTTTAAATTTACAATCTTATTTATTTCCTCTTTGATGTGTTTTATATCCAATTTACCTTTAAGACTATTTAGATCCAAATTCTTATTTATCTTTCCTCTAGACCTTTAATCTTGTTATTCATTATAAGACCTTCTATATTATCAACATCTCCTTCTTGAGTTAGTTGTTTAGTTCATTAGATTTGCTTTTCCATTTATTGTAATCCAATTTTCATGGTCTATATCTTATTCTTCAACACTATTATTTTATTGTTTATCAATTCTTAATCTTTTCTTTAAAAAAAAATGCAAATTTACTATCAAACATTACCTATAATTTTCATATTTATCTTTTCTTCTTTTTTTTCCTTATGTTTATCTAATAATTATCTAATAATTAAATATATTGTCAAACACTTTAAAGTTACTTTACTGAAATATTTAATAAATACAATGAATTATTCACATGTAATTTCCAAAATTTAACAATCACCTAAGAGTGAGGACATATAAGTTTTAAGGAGATAATATTTTGAAGAGATACAAGTTTTAATGAGATAATATTTAAGAAAATAATCCAAATTGTTTTTTTATAAGCCTATGTATCAAGAAAATGGAGCATATAATCTATTTTAGGAATACTATTTTAGAAATGATAAAGGAGAATTATAGAAAAAATGGTGTTTATTTTTTTAAAATTCTAATTAATATAAAGTTTGTATCAAGAAAATGGAGCATATAATCTATTTTAGGAATATTATTTTAGAAATGATAAAGGAGAATTATAGAAAAAATGGTGTTTATTTTTTTAAAATTCTAATTAATATAAAGTTTGAAAAGTAAGTACAACCCATAACACATGGGTATGTTTATAAAATATGGGTATATTTATAAAATATTGTATTCTATATGTTAAATAATTTATTTAATAATATCATTTTATGTGTATAAATAAAAGGAAATAAATAATTATATAGAAAGTAAAGATATTATTTTTTTTTAGAAATTGTGTACAATATTGTAAATTTTATATAAATTTAAGAAAGTAGAGAAGTGAATTAATAATTAAATTAATTTTTTATATAAAATTATAGTATATTTGGTTTAGCGTTGTAAACACTTTTTTTTCAATATTAGTATAGTAATTTTAAATAATTTAATTATGTAATTTAACTATGAAGTTTTCCTAAATATTTATTAAAATAGAAAAAATAATAATATATCTACAATACATTTAAAATAAAAATATAAATTCTAATAATACTTATTATATATGATGGTGGTGGTGGTGGTTAAGGTTCACTAAGATGAGATTTGGTTTATCTAATCTTGTAAGGGATTATTTGGATTTCTTTAGAATTTTATTTCTATGTTTGAAAAGTATTAAAAAAAGTATTATTATTTGTATTTATTAAGAATTTAATTTCTATGCTTGAAAAGTATTAAGAAAAGTGTTACAAGATCACCATAGTTTTGAAATTGAGATCTAATTTGGGTATATAAATGACATTCTAAGAGAAAGTGGTTTTCATCTTCAACCCTCTTAATGTCACAAAGATGGGGAATTCTTTCAAGCCAAAGAGTTTTTAGAATTGTCTAATGCCCAATGTCACTATGTTTTTAGAATTGTCCAATGCCCAATGTCACTATGGAGCTTGTGAGAATTTGTTCTTATTTTAGCAATGTTATTCTACACCAGTAAAAATAAATAGATGCTTATGTTCTTCTAGATTATGATTGATCACCTCCTCAAAGTATCTTAATTTAGTTTAATCCTCTAATTCTTTATGGCATCATAATTTCTCCTTAAGTTTAGATGTAATAATATTTTTAATATTATCATTTTTTGCAAAATGATCTCTTCCTATATATACTTGACATATGAGGAGAATATGATAAGGTGTATTTTCTCTAATTTTGGAATTATAAGTTATAAAATTCTTTTGGATCTACTCTATCTTCCTCTACGATTTTCTAGAGATACAACATCCCCAAACTTCACATCCATATAAGATAAAAAGAGTGACAAGATTCTCAAAGAAAAGTTTTTTCTTATCCCAAATCCAAAGGTCCATTGATTTGCAATTTTTTTCAAGTCTATAATAAGTTTTCCACCCTCCATTTAGCTATTTCCCAATGATATAGTCATAGTTGAGCTTGTGATGAATATAGATTCTAAGATATTTGTATGAAGGCACTTCCTTCAAGTTGTTGTTGTCATATATGGAAGTATCATAAGTGATATTTTAGGATTTAATTATCATAACTTTCTTTTTGTGAATGTTAACAAGCACATTCATGCTTGAAGAAGGATGATGACTATACTAGGAGAGCGACACAACCAACCTCTTCCAAACTATATTCTAACTTGTCAATGTATATGCCAAAAATGGTAGGGGACAAGGTGTATATGCCAAAAATGGTAGGGGACAAGCAACAGAAAATTACAAAATAATAAATTAATAAAAAACATTAAAATATATATAAATAAAAAACACATCAACAAGTGAGCTCAATTAATCAATCTACACAATAATCAAGACCACCAGCGTATATCAATCTTAACCTGGGATCTATCAAAAGTTAAGAGGGATCAAATCTCTAGAGTTACAAACTTTTAATCTTTTCTCAAATTTCACAAAAAAACGTTTTCACTTAAAAAAATTAGATCTCTCTCCACTGTTGATAGATCATGGGTTAAGATAGATCTATACTAGTTCTTAAAAAGAGCTACAAAACTCTTTCTTTCTGTTTACTCTTAAACAATTTTTTAACAACCAAAAAACAAATTAATTACGTCGAAACTTTTTTACATTTACCTAATCATATTTAAAAACTAGCACAGCCACATAATTGTAGCTGATCAACGCTATTATTGATTAACAAATAAACGGTTGAGCTTCATTTATCTGGTGTTAATATTTTAATTTCTGTTAATCACTTAGGTGACAATCAGTTAGCTATCAAAGTAATTTTTAAATATGATTAGGTAAATGTAAAAAAGTAAACACATAAAGGGATGTCTTTATAATAGCTAGGAAGTTAATGATTGAAATCACAGCCATTTATTTTGTGTGACTACTAAGAATATTCCAGCCATATTTAATCTTGTCCATAGAAACTTATTAAGCACTAAACCCCTATTAAATCTGCCCATTGTCAATAGGTATAGGCGTTTCGGCGTAATTACTTTGATTGCTAACTGATTGCCAACTGATTGCCACTTAAGTGATTAACAAAAATTAAAATATTAACACTAGATAAATGAAGCACGACCATTTATTTGTTAATCAACAATAAAATTTAATATATTCTTTTAAGAATTAGTTTCATCTTATGAACCTTTCGCCTTTAACTAGCAGCTAAATAACTGCTGTGCTAGTTATAAAATAAACCAAATAATATAACATAAAATAAACAGAATAACACAATATTGTTGAACATAAAAAAACAAAAAACAAACAGAGACCATTAACGGCACTTACCAACATTGTTCAGCGCGCATTAAACAGAACTGTCATAGATATACCGCCACTCATAGTTGTTTCCTCTCTGCCGTGGGCATTTTCAGCAATTTGTCGTATACGGCCATGGATTTATTTTGACTTTTATACGGCCATAGTTGTTTCCAGTTCTTTTCCTTCTGATTAATAAATTAACGCCTGCTCTGGGAGATGTGAGGAGATGGATAGATTCTCAATTAATCAAAATGAAATTATCAGGATTCAGGACGCGTCGTCGCATTTGTTACAGGAAAAACAAAACACACGATTTCAAAACAAAATAGATTAGTGGCCATATGCTACAAACACACGAGAGAGGACAAAACTGTGAATACATAAGGGCCACAGCTATTAATTTATGCATGTTTTTTTAACCATAAGTTGCCTCTTATATTTGAATCAAATCACTGTTTTCGGCCGAATATTGACAATTGCAATTTTCTATTTTGTTGTCCGTGAGTAGGCAGAATACATCTTATAAAGACGCAATACATATCCAATCTCCAATCCAAGTCAGTGATTATGTCGGACTGTGTATGAATGTGACCGCCCTCGAGCTCTGTGTTGCACCGCCATGAAATATTCAATGGAAGCACCTCCTCTCCCCCGTACCGTTTATTGTATTATATTCTGATTATTGAGCAATGAATGAAGATGGATGGATTTCTTGTCGGTCAGTAGAAGCGCTGCTGAACTGAGTCACCAGCATCGATACCAACGTCGGCGCTCTCAGAGATTCTCTTGAATATGATTGTTTTAAGCAGCAGTCGGAAAAAAGGGATTAAGTTGCTTTAAATATTGCTTTTGAATGGTTTATGAATAATAAATAATAAATTAGGGTTTTTATCCATGCATCTTATTAGTGTAAGTATTTTATGGATATTTTCAGGATTGTTTATAGAGTAATTGTAGTCCATATTTAAATCTTGAATTGGATTCATCTTCAATAATGGATTTCATCAAGAAGTATTTCATCTCTTGAAGATGAATCCAGTTAAGGATTTGAAATGTCTATTATAATGGCTTTATTTTATTGAACTGTGGACAATCTTGAAAATATTCATGAAATTTTTCACCACATTCAAATGTATGTAAAATTGCTTATTATTAATGGATGTATGGTGGAAAGATAAAAAAATTTATCAGATACATTTGAAAATATTGTATGTGAAATTGATTATTATTAATGAATGTAGGGTGGAAAGATGTGATTGAGTATTGATTTATCAATTACAATACATTAGAACTATATTCATGCACTAGAAAATTCTTAGGTAGATTCGACATTGTGTTTGTTTGTAAATTAAAATATGTTACCTATAAATGACCTAGAAAAACGTGTCTCTTCATAATGCATCAATACATTAGAACTATATTCATGCATTAGAAGGTTCTTAGGTAGATTCTACATTGTGTTTGTTTGTGAATTAAAATATGTTGCCTATAAATGACCTGAGAAAAACGTGTCTCTTCATAATGTAGAAGGTTCTTAGGTAGATTCTACATTGTGTTTGTTTGTGAATTAAAATATGTTGCCTATAAATGACCTGAGAAAAACGTGTCTCTTCATAATGCAGTATTATTGAAATCTAAGAAGCATTCTATTTGGTCTACTTACTTCTTGAAATCTAAGAAGCATTTTATTTGTTTTTTTTTCATTTTAGAAATTTAATATTTCATAAATTTCAGCATTAAGAATTATGTGATTTAAGGAAATAAATTAAGTACTAAAATATTTCATAATATGTCTTTCACATCATTTTCAAAATTTAATATTTTATAAAGTTGAACATTAAAAACTATTAAAAATTATGTGATTTAAGGAAAGAAATTGAATATTAAAAAATTTCATAATATGTCTCCAACATAATGTACAAAGTATAAAGGGTGGTATGTTAATGAAATGAGAATGAACATAATGTACAAAGTATAAAGGGTGGTATGTTAATGAAATGAGAATGATGATCATAAAACTCAAAGTTGAAATAGAAGTGTAGGTCCATGTAAGTTCAAAGTTGAAATAAAAGTGTATGTCCATGTATTTTTATAGCACAATGCAATGCAATGAGAAAAAACAGATAATTTCAAGAATTAGTTTAAGAAAACAAGAATTCACTGAATATTATGTAAAACTAGCAAGAGTGAAGGAAATGTGTGGTGCAAATCCACTAGTACATTAAGAAAGATTTGACATTCACATTTACTACATTTTCCCCACTCTTTTAGGGTGTTCTTGATTTTTTAATAATATTCTCATGTAACTTCACAAAATAATTATCTTCTTCAACTCACATACTAGTTCATCTACTTGTTTTGTCTACCTAATCTATATAACTTAAATCTTAAAGCATTAGTCTATCTCTAACAAATCCACTCCAAGATTAGAAACATTGTTTCTTTTGTGGCTCCCAATGTGAGTTGGTGTTTCTTCTTCAACTCACATACTAGTTCATCTACTTGTTTTGTCCACCTAATCAATATAACTTAATTCATAAAACATTAGTCTCTCTCTAACAAGTCCACTCCAAGATTAGAGATTAGACACATTGTTTCTTTTGTGGCTCACAATGTGAGTTGGTGCTTTTTTACATGTATAGATCCAATCCTAGTCTTCTATTCCGCTTAAGAATTTATCTCCACTAATATATAGACATTAGGTAAAGTTTTACATTAATAAATATAAAGAGTTTTCCATAAGGAGTGGAACACAATATTTTTAACATGTCGGAGGAATTAATAGGAAATAAATTTAATGTGTAATGTCTTATGGGATGGTTGAATACTTATAGTTAGTACCTTGTACTAAATAAATTTGAGTTGAGCCAATATGTACTCTTGTTTCTTGTTTTAAGATGTGATACCTTAATAAAAAAATTCCTTCAAAAGGGAACCTAGGATACGGTTTTTCCTAGTCAAAATCACAAGCCATGCTTTCCCTAAATAATAAATGAGGTTGACCACTAGATTGCAATGGAAAACATCCAACCACCTCTTTATTCTTTCAAAATAGAAAAAAAACATGAGGAAAGTTAAAAGCTAAGAGTTATTAAAATCCAAAAGTTGTGTGTGGAGACTATGCATGGCTCACATATGCATGACATGCATTCCATGCAACATTGATCTTATCAACTCCATATTCCTATAAATAAAGGAATCAAGTCAAAAGGAGAGGGATTCACATGAAAGCATCCTTATCATAGAGAAATATCTAGCAAAGTATCTGTGGTTGCAAGTGCATATGTAATAAGAGAAAGTTGGGCATTAGTTCTCATTGTAAGATTCCAACTTGATTGAGGTTCAATCAACAATTCAATTGCCTACTTCACTACAATAAGTTATATGATCATACTAGTAGATGAATGAAGGCTTGTGTCTAAGGAGAGGACTTAGACTTTGGAGAAGGATGTACGGTAGCAAGACTAAGGTATCAAATTTTTTGTTATTCCTTCATTATCAATATATAGATCTATCTTTTTTCCCCACAAAAAAATCTCTATATTTTGTTGATGTTTATCATATAAAATGAGGTTTTGAATGGAGTTTTGTTTCATGAGTAATTAAATTAGCATTCAATATGCATGTTAATTCATATCACTTATGTTCTAATGAAGAATGAGGAAGGTATGGTTTGTTGTCTATGTGTGTAAGTGTGTTGGTGAAGCATTGGAGCCAGAAGAAGATCAACCAAAGCTTGCACAAAGCTAAGGAAAACCTTTTTTTAACTAGGTTTCTTTCCCTCAAATTTCTTTCCTTTTTTTTCTTGAACATGTACCTCAATCCTAGGAAAATGTAGTATAGGGATCTATTTTCTATTTGTTACAGAGCCTAACCCATTCACATAAGGACATTCTTAGTTAATAGGAAATTTTCCCTTAACAAAATTGGTGACTCCACTAAGGAGTGTATTTTGATCTCTCTCTTTGTTTTTGAGTTTATTTTGATTCATTTTACATTTAGGAAATTGCATTAGACTCTACATTGTTCAAAAATAAATTTAGGTGCATGAAAGCATGATCTAGTTGAGTTTTGGATTGCTTATTTTTATTTTTTATGTGTTTGATCTTGCACTTGCAATTGTTCTCAGTGACAGTCAAAGTTGGCTACAAGTTGTTTTAATAAATCCCCGACCACAACCTATGGCCATTATATTTTTCATGCAACATTGTGACCATACCTCTTTAGCTACTAGTTGCTACAAAAAATCATGTGACCATCTCCTATAGGTGACACAGGAAAATGTTTCTACCCTAAAATTGCCATTTTGTTTGATGTTTCATTTAAAAGGTTGAAATTTAATTTCTCTCTAACTTATGCATTCAATTGTTTTTGTAGGTTTAACTCATTAATTTTAAAATGAAAGGGCTAAAAAAAATTGCATGGTTCTTTTTAATTTCAGGATTTATTTTTTAACACATAACGAATCAAAGAATAAAAAGTATGCATGCTAGAATTTGATTGGTTTTCAAATTGTATGGATTAAAATATTTGAATGGTAAGTTTTTGTTCTACATTTTGAATCTCAAAAGGAAACCTCTTTTCCTTCTCATAATATGTGTTGCCTCATTGAAAGAAAAAAGTAAAGWTGCATTTTGCATTCTTTCTTATTTTCTTTATAATTTCAATAKATTTTTTGAGTTWCAAGGCCATASAAATTTCACTTCATAATATTTTAGTAACAAACAAAACTTAAAAKMAGTGTAACATAAAAGTAGCTATACTTKTTTTTATGTCAAATATCATTAGCAMAAMTAGTTAAGGTKTGGGTTTTGTTTTTTAGGYGWCCCRATTTCAATACCCTTATGATGTGTTTAGTYGRGAGGAGACACCAAAAAATCCATTGATKTTAAGGGTTGGTGYGTTCGAGGCCATGTGCRATCYCCAAGTGATTTTGATGACTTAGTTGCCYCTYGATTTTRGTTTCTTATCCAATGGTTGAAATTATGGCACTATGAGTGATGGGAATTTCTAACAAACRATAAAAAAAAACTATACTTGTTTTTATARCAAACAAAAATAATATAAGTAATAGGGMCTTGRTGTSAGGTWGGAGAGTAAGTTCTCCATTKCCAYGAAACCAAACTAGGAATCTATTGGGGAATAGGGTGRAACCTGATATGAAACAAACARACAATACTATAGATAATCGAAGAGGGAATAMAATTTTGAAGACARTAGAGGTGGTGTCTAAAGACACCATTASAACACTTAAGCACAACACWCTATGATCAKAACATYRCAACACATATTGGACATYTTTTACATAACAACRATATCTCCATGATGATAATGAACCATGGGTCCTTTTATTTATAGCCTCAMTATCTAACCAAATTCCATGATAWGGGGAGGATMTTTTCCACATAGACCCGTCAGTTGCCAGATTTAACTCTGTCAAATCCTCACTATCTAGTCAACTCAACAAGGATTCTCAACCCAATCATCCATGCATCCAACTCGTAGTCGATTTCTAGGTTGCTCGATCCACCAAATGACTATCTTCGATTTTTGGTTGACTCTCAGAACCACATACTTGTCGACTACTTAAATGACTAATGCAAAGATCTGGTCAATCGTTCAGTTGATTGTTTCCATATGTAGATCAACTTCCCGATTGATTGATTCTAGGAGAAGTGTGATGAAACATCATGACTTGATGTTCCAACACCCCCCATAAACACGTGACTCTATAGATTCAACAGGTGAAATTATGTCATCATGACACCCCCCCATAATTGTAGCTTCTTGAATCCCAAACATCTTATGGATCTTGATAAATACAGCTTTAGATAAAGGCTTAGTGAATATATCAACAACATGATCATTTTTTCTGCAATATTCAAGAAAGACACCATTCTCATGAACCAAGTATCTCAAATAGTGATCATGGAGCTAAACATGCTTCATATTATTGTGGGCAATAGGATCTTCACTAAACTATATGGAACTTTGATTATCAGAGTAGATTCTACTTGAGGTTTCAATAGGAAATCCAATTTCACCTAGAAGTTGGTGGATCTAGACCGCTTCAGTATCTTCTTGCATGGTGCCACGATATTTTGATTATGTAGTTGACAAGGAGACTAACTTATGTTTATTTCACGACCATACCAATGGTCAAGTGCTGAGAAAAAACACATAGCCATAAGTGGAATTATGATCATCAATGTTTCGAGCACAATCGAAGTTGATGAATTTGATAAGTTAATATGAACTTCAACAGTACTTGATACCAAAATTAGTGGTACCCTTGAGATAGTGTACAATTTGTTTGACTTATTTGTAATGGGTTTCTCTAGGGTCCTGCATAAACTGGGAAACTACACTAATAGAAAAGGAAATATCAAAACGTCGACAATCTAATGACTACACTGTGGCTTTTCCAATCAAAACTGAAAATCCCACCCACAACAATCTCACTCATCAGGAAATATCAGGTCGAATATGAGTAAGATAAATAATATTGTTGACCAGTTGTCGATAAAGTGTAGCACCGAATTTGGGAGTTTGATAGGTTTTGGCGATATTTAATCCATATTGAAAAGTAGTAGGACAAGACTTACAATTGGTCATCTTAAAACGTGTCAAAATATACACTACATATTAAGATTGAGAAATGAAAAAAACGTCACACAACATGGTAATACTAGAAGACCTAAAAAATAATGCGGAGTACCAAAATTTGTCATGCCAAAGTAGTCAACAAGTTGTTTCTTCAATATAAGAATGAGATCAATTTTTTTCCAGTAATGACAAGGTCATCAACATTTACAACAACAATCAAAGTTTCTCCATTAGTATTGAGTACATACATGTTGTGATCATATTCACAACATTTGAAACTATGTCAAATAAATAAATTGTCGATCTTACCATACCGATCTCAGGGAGTTCAATTCAAACCATAAGACAATTCTTGATTTTGCAAACCAAATTAGAATCTGTCACAAAACTAGGTGGATATTCCATAAAAAAATCTTTATAAAGGTGGCGTACTTTTCAATCACTTCCTAATTAATTTAGTAATAAAGTGAAGAGTTTTACATTTAATTATCAATATGAGGTCATATTGAAATTATGAACTGTCATGCACCGTATATTTGAGTATGATGTTGTAATTTCCAATGAGTTGTAGTACTTCTAAATGAATGTCACAAGGAAATATATAAAGATGCTTTATCAAGTCATCAAATTAAACCACACCACTTCTTGGAATCAAATCCACACTTATAGGAATTGAAGCACACTTTTGCAGGAAAATAAATTTCATACTTACAGAAAATTAAACACCACACTTGCAAGAAAGTAAATCACACAAGAATCAAAGGTTACTTGTTCAAGTATTAAAATTATCGTGATTAATGTTTCAGATATATAATGTCTTATGCACTGAGTTGCAAAAATTATCAAGATGTAGAGATCAAACTACATTGTATCATGAACATAATCTATAATCAAAGAAAATAAACTAACCTGAATTTAAAAAAAAGCAATTGTTAGACAAAAAGATAAATATTGTAATGTGAGTGAAAAGTCACAACAACAGGAGTTGCAACAATGGGAGTTGCAGCAACGGGAGTTGTCGCAACATGAGTTGCAGCACATGAAATAATAGAGACTAAGTATTAAAGAAAGGAATTTTTGGAAATAAAATAAATAGATTGTTACGATCCAACTCCTTAAAAATGATAAAAAAAATTAATGAATTACATTCCACTTGAGGGGGGAACCTACTTTTACAACATATCCACTTCAAAATACAATATGAGACAAGATATGATCCTAATATGAGATATGATCCTAGGACTAGGTCTCCTTCGTATATATATAGGAGACAAAGGGTACAATTATAATGAAAGGGTGTGATGAAGGGATTCAGAGCCTACTTACAAATAAAACACAAGAAATGTAATAATTAAATAAAGGGATTAATAAGGAGTTTTATACATAACATGGGATTTGTATGAGGCTTTATCTAGGGCTTAACATTCCCCTCCCCTTCAAACAAGTGTTTTCCTTATCACATGACAACTGCAGGTATGTATGCATGAAAAAATCATCCTCGCATGTTGCCTCTTCCATTGGTAGGTTCCTCGAGTTGATGAGATACTCAGTAATTGCTTGATTGTTTATTTTCTTAATCCTCATTTCAAGAATTTTTTCTGGTTCTAGTATGATTTCCCCTTATCCATTCATCTCTGATAAAATATTTTTCTGCGAGATCTTGTCATTGGTTATCTTCTTTAAGAAGTAAACCTAGAATTTTGGATGTACAATTCCTTGTCGCATATGAATAGAATGGGAATGATATTGAGAAGCTGGAATACCCTTAGGAATCTCTCCAAATACATTGGAATGATTTTTGATAACCTTTTGGAGATCCATTGGAGTAGTGGGTATATATGTTTGAATATCTATTGAGCTCAATATTTCAATTACTCCATGGTGTCCCTTTTTGAGTAATTTTGTCATGTTGTTAGACATTATCACTTTAGAGGGTTTCCTTTGGATACCTCTAAGCTAAATTTTCTTTCCTTCAGAGGAAAATCTCATGAAAAGATATTAAAAATTAAGGGCCATTATTCCCAATGAATGTAACTGTTAGCACCAGAAGTCACCTCTGGATTGCGACAGAGGTAAGATTGATAGCCATCAGTTTTATATGTCACAATGAATGAATAAGGGTGTTCGAATGGGCGCAGACCCAAGAGAATATCTCTTTAACTCAGAATCCCAAACTAGGCTAAACATAAGCAAGTGAGGTCTTAATCTAACTCCAGTCAGAAAGTTGAGTTTAAAAGGAGCAGAGGGAAGACTTGGTGAGAAAATGTAAGAGTCTTCTATGGACATCTAGTCTTTCAGCAGCCTAAGGAAGAAAATCTTCACGAACAAGATCCTCTTGGACCTGAAGTCTCAGACATGAAGATATGCCTAAACGACACAATTATAATAACACAATGATCAAACCTACATCACAATGCTACTGTAACAACTCGACTAGATCCTCCAATTCTGAGCTACTTAGTGTAAGAGGGAAAAGATAACATAGGAAACTGATTAAAACTGGTGAAAATATTGCAGTGATTAAACCTACATCACAACAACATAACTACCCTTGACTGGATCCTCCAATTCCGAGTGTTTTAACACAGTTGTTTATAGAGATACAGAAAGAAGTTGACTTTCATTAAACAATAAGTCTCAAATACAGATGCATAACCAGAGGAACTAGTGCTTCCTCAAAACTTTACAATACAGGAGCCTAGCTCAGCCATCAATGATGCTTACAAAATATTAAAATTGAGTATAAATACTCAGAACTTCTCATGGCCCTCAGGGATACCATCGGACCACTGCATTCAAAGCTTTTCATTTCCTCCTTCTCTTATCAGACTACACATTTTTTCCTCTGTTAGACATGAAATTAAAATAGTATGGACTTTGTAGGAAAACCCATTTACAGAGGATCTTTGGGCTGTTAGCTAGCCACCATGACCATCCTTTCTTGATTTCCATTAATGGGGTGAAACGAGGCTTCATTCACCACCCCCTATTTCCATTAACTGCCTTCATTGGGATCGATATGAGTTTTGACATCCATGAATGCCCCAAGAAGTGCCCTGACTTATTCAAATCAATCTCGGCACTTCAAGCCTTGCTTCTCTTCTTCTGCAATGAATACATGCACTTTCAGCCCTTTGGCGCAACTCCTTTCCATCATTCCACATGACCTCGGGCCATGACCCTACACTTATCCCCTATAAAATTTTGGGGCTTCGCATTTTGGGAGTTTGCACTCCCCTTGACTTCAAAAATCCTAATGCCCAAAATTGCGAAAACAACCTATCTATATCGAGGGTCGGATTTTCATTGAACTTGACAGCCAGGATCATTTGCTCGAACAATCTCAGTTGCTCGTTCCTCGAAAGGAGCCTTCCCTTTATTTATGGCTCTGCTCCCATATGACCATGGGTTGTGACCCTATACTTAACCAAATAACATTTCAAGACTTCGCATATCGGGAGTTCTCACTCCCATTGATTCACAGCATCATGATGCCCAAAATCGTGAAATGTTCATATTTAGATCGACAGTCGGATATGCTCTAAAATTGGCAGCCAAGATTGCTTACCTGAAGACCCCACGTTACCAACTCTACATGACAAGTGCTCATCTTTTTCCCGGACACGCCCACCATAGTGCCACGGACTATGACCATGGGCCCAAACTTTGAGTGCTTCATGATTTCGCGTGTCGGGAGTTTGTGTTGTGCTCCATGCGTGAACCTCCAATATGCAAAATGGAGATTTCACATTATCTACTACCATGTGCCCCTCTACTTTAGACGACCCAAATCAAATTGTCATTGTGGTACCACATACCATCGACACTCCCAGGGAGACTTTTCTTTGTCCTGGATCCTATGCCACATGTCCCTTGGAATGGACGAACCTGATTATTTCATGATTTCGCATGTTGCAAGTAGGAGGAATTGCCCTCCTACTTTCCTGACTCACGAAATTGCGAAAATTTGACCCAACGGTCCATATATCTCCATTGATCAATGGCTATGATATTTTCTCAATTTCACATTTCGGGAGTCTTTGATGTGATCGACTCTCGACCTCTTGATTCACGAAATCGCAACTATGTTGATTGTGCACCACATGTCCCTCTGGAATGAATGGCCTAGATCTCACGATTTCGAGCATTGGTATGATGCTAAACTTTGCACAACTCTATAATCCCGATCACCCAATGGTCTTCGATCTAATTTATCTAATGGATCTGACGATTGAGACTGAGCCTGTGCGTGATGGCGTTTCACCAGCCAGGTATGTGTGTGCCTTTGCATAATCTCACCCCAACTTTGGATAAAAATGCATATGGTGGGATTTTAAACCCATTTTCTCTCATTTGGTTACCCAATGGCCAACTTCAAAGTAAAAACATCCCCTTGCAAGAATAAGTTCTAAGATTAGGCTCCATGGGAGAAAGAGTCCTCCCTGCGAGGCTCTAAGATCTCCTTTTGTAGTTCCAGTCACCTTCTGTTGGGCTATGGAGTCAAGCTCAAAACACACTGCTAAAAATACAGACCGAAAGTAAAAACAAAAATAAACACACATGCTCGAAGGAGCTTATTTATGTACAGTCCTAAACTAATAAAATTTTACATAGTGCTAGGTGAAAGAAAACTTCCACCATAGCCAACCAAGTAACTTCCCAAATGGAAGCTCCTTTACTCTGTCGGTGATCACTAGCAACTGATGCAACCACGATAGTAGAATGATTACATCCTTTATCTTTCCTCCTAATGTTGAGGTCACGATAAAGTTGGGAGTCTTCAAAATATGAACGAAGTACAAATCCATGTACTCCTTCAGAGGCACGTAGGCCAAATGGCAAACTCCCGAAAATTTGTAATAGGCGACCATGCCTGTTACGCAACTTCTCACACATGGTTGAATCTCTCTGGTAGGTATAGGAGGGTGATCAGTCGATACTGACTGACTGATCTCAAGTGATGGATTCTCATTAATAGGTTTTGAACAGGAGATAAATTGCTCCTTCTGTTTCTCCTCTGGTTCTTCTGGTTCCTCTTCTTGGCTCTCCCAAGGGTCAGATTCATTATCATCATAAACAGGACCCGTGGGAAATATATTCTCTTCATCTTTCTACTTAGTGTCTTTGGCAAGTCTAAGAGGGATGATTTCCTCAATATAATCTTTCTTAATGAATAGAGGATAAGGCCCAATAGTTTGTTCTTGGAAATCCTGCACATCCAGCTCAGAACTTTATTCGTAACTATCATATACAGTTTGGTAACTTCTCTGGTCAGTGAACTATGATGTGGGACTTTGCTTCTCTTCATCTGAATAATCCTCAAAGTTAAGGACAATAGGGAAAAGTGGAACGATCTCCTGATCCTTATTTTTAGTCCCAAATGTAAACACATCATGGGAAATCTCATGAAGAAAAAGAGAAGAATCCTCCTCCACAATGGCTTGTTCCTTTAAAACCGAGACAACAGGCTTGTGACGGGTAGAAACAAATGTCTCTACCAGCATGAAATATTGAATACTACCCTCATCAAAAGGGCCTCCAAGAACAACAACTTCAAGAAATGGAAAATCCTCTGTATTTTCTTAAAAAAGGAAGCAGTCATGATCTGACTTCAACTCTTCTATCTCTGCAGAGAGATATTCTACCAGCTTTGTCAACTCGCCCAGAACATCCTCCTCTTCATGGTCCTCACCCTTGCATATTTCATAAGAAACATCCACATCTTGATCATGGCCTTCATATTCCTCACAACAATTATGAAAAATTAACTCAGAGGAATATTTCCTTTGACAACGCCTATTGAAAGATGCATGAAACTCTCTCAGGGAGGAGATGCTAATAGGGGCTAAAGAATGATACCATTCATGAGCATCCCCTGCTAATGAGAACATGAACATTTTTAATAATACATCCTCCTGATGTATATCCCATTGATGCATAATTTCATGAAACACATGGAGATGATGAGCAGTGTTGTCCTCCACATGCTCTCTAAATATGGGAAAATAATCACCCCATTCATCCACAGTAGGGACAACATTACGAAAACCGGGAAAAACAGAAAAAATAAAAGGAGCAAACCTCTGAGCCAATTTTTTTTCCATTTCTAACTAGTGGATTCACCAAATGATCCCTCAACCATGGAGTCGCCAGGTGAATGATATGAATAATGAGTGTGTCTGGCCTTTTTTCACCATCAAATGCCAGATCTTATCGGTGTTGTTCCCCAGAGAACTTATCAAGTTGAGAAGGAAGCTGTTGAAAACCTTCTTGTGAAATATCCTCTGGGTTAGTTTTCAGGTGTGCTAGAAGTAGTCACACTGAAACAATGGATTGGAAACAGTGGAGTTTCCAGGTGCACAGTTGCAATATTTGAAGTACTAAGTTCTTATGCACCTTCATAACTAGTAAGCTTTGTCATTCAATCCCAGGGAAAATCTTCAATTTCGTCCCTAGCAATGACACCAGAAATGTTAGCACCAGAAGTCACCTCTGGATTGCGGCAGAGGTAAGACTAATACCCATCAGTTTTATATGTCACAATGAATGAATAAGGGTGGTCTAATGGGCATAGACCTAAGAGAATATTGCTTTAACTCAGAATCTCGAACCAGGCAAAACATAAGCAAGTGAGGTCTTGGTCTAAATCCAGTCAGGACATTGAGTTTAAAATGAGGAGAGGGAAGACTTGGTGAGAAAATGAAAGAGTCTTCTATGGACATCTAGACATCCAGCAACCTAATGAAGAAAATCTTAAAGAACAATATCCTCCTAGACTCAAAGTTTCAGACACTAAGATATTCCTAAACCACATAGTTGTAACAACACGATGATCAAACCTACATCACAATGATACTGTAACAACTCGAATGGATAGTCCAATTTTGAGCTACTTAGTGTAAGAGGGAAAAGATAACACGGGAAATTGTTTAAAACTAGTCAAAATATTGCAGTGATTAAACCTACATCACAACAACATAATTACCCTCGACCGGATCCTCCAATTTCGAGTGTTTTAACATAGTTGTTTACAAAGATACAGAAAGAAGAAGAATTTCATTAAACAATAAGTCTCAAATACAGATTCATAACTAGAGGAACCAGTGCTTCCTCAAAACTTTACAATACGGGAGCCTATCTCAACCATCAACGACGCTTACAGAATATCAAATTTGAGTATAAATAATCAGAACTGCTCATGGCCCTTAGGGATAGCATCGGACCACTACATTCCAAGATTTGTGTTTCCTCCTTCTCCTACCAGAATGTACATGTTTTCCTCTGTCAGACATGAAATTAAAATAGTATGGACTTTGTAGGAAAACCCATTTACAGAGGAGCTCTAGGCTGTTATCTAGCCACCACGACCATCCTTTCTTGATTTCCATTAATGGGGTGAAACGAGGCTTCAACCAACACCCCATATTTCCATCAACTACCTTCATTGGTATCAGGATGATTTTTGACATCCATGAATGACCTAGGAGGTGCCCTCACTTCTTCAAATCAATCTTGGTGCTTCGAGCCGTGCTACTCTTCTTCTGCAATCAATAAATGCACTTTTGGCCCATTGGCGCAACTCTTTTCCATCATTCCAGAGGAGCTCAGGTCATGAACCTACGCTTATCCCTTATAAAAATTTTGGAATTCGCATTTCAGGAGTTTTCACTCCCCTTGATTTCAAAATTCTCGATGCCCGAATAGCGAAAACAGCCCGTCTAGATCAACGGTCGGATTTTCGTTGAACTTGATGGCCAGGATCATTTTCTCGAACAATATTAGCCGCTCATTGCTCAACAATTGCCTTTCCTTTCTTTATGGCTCTGCTCCCATATGACCATGGTTTGTGACCCTATACTTAAACACATAACATTTTGGGACTTCGCATATCAGGAGTTCTCACTCCCCTTGATTCACAACATTGTGTTGCTTGAAATCACTAAATGGTCATATCTAGATCGACGATCAGATCTCATCTAAAATTGACAGCCAAGATTTCTTCCCCGAAGACCCCACGTCACTAGCTCTATGCAACATGTACTAATCTTCTTCTCGGACCTGCACACCATAGGGCCATGGCCTATGACCATGGGCCCAAACTTTGAGCGCTTTGTGATTTCGCGTGTCAGGAGTTTGCATTGTGCTCCATGCTCGAACCTCCGATATGTGAAATCACAATTTCGCATTACCTACTACCACATGCTCCTCTACTTTAGACGGACCAGATCAAATTGTCATTGTGGGACAACATACCATCGACACTCCTAGGAATACTTTTCTTTGGCCCGGATCTTATGCCATGCATCCCCTGGAATGGACAACCTTGATTATTTTGTGATTTCGCATGTCACAAGTTTTTAGGACTCGCCCTCCTACTTTCTGGACTCATGAAATCATGAAAAGATGACCCAACGGTCCAGATCTCTCCCTTGATCAACTGCTGCGATAGTTTTGTGATTTCACATTTCGGGAGTCTCTGATATGATCAACACTCTACCTCCTGATTCTCGAAATCGTGACTACATTGATCATGTGCCACATGTTCGTTTGAAGTGAACGATCCAGATCTCACAATTTCGAGCCTTGGTATGATGCCAAACTTCGCGCAACACTATAATCCTAATCGCCCGATGGTCGTTGATCTAATTTATCTGATGGATCCCACGGCTGAGACTGAGCCTGTGCTTGATGGATTTTTTCCGAATAGGTATGTGTGCGCCATTGCATAATTGTGCCCCGACTTTGGATAAAAATTCATATGGTGGGTTTTTAAACCCCTTTTCTCGCATTTGGTTACCCAATTTCCAACATCAAAGGAAAAACATCCCCTTGTAAGAATAAGTGATAACATTAAGCTCCATGGGGGATAGAGTCCTCCCTGAGAGGCTCTAAGATATCCTTTTGCAGTTCCAGTCGCCTTCTATTGGGATATGGAGTAAAGCTCAAAACACACTGTTGAAAATACAAGCCGAAAGTAAAAACAAAAATAAACACACATGCTCAAAGGAGCTTATTTATGTATAGTCCTAAACTAATAAAATATTACATAGTGCTAGGTGAAAGCAAACTTCCACCATACCCAATCAAGTAACTTCCCAAATGGAAGCTCCTTTATTCTGTCGGTGATCACTAGCATTTGATGCAATCGTGATAGCGGAACGGTTACATCCTTTATCTTTCCTCCTAACGTTGAGGTCAGGATAAAGCTGGGAAACTTCAAAACATGAAGGAAGTACAAATCCATGTACTCCTTCACAGGACTGTAGGCCAAATGGAAAACTCTCGAAAATTTGTAACAGGTGGCCATCCTTGTTACGCAACTGCTCACACATGGCTGAATCTCTCTGGTAGGTATAGGAGGGTGATCAGTCGATATAGGATGTCTGATCTTAGGTGATGGGTTCTCATTAAAAGGTTCTAAACAAGAGATAAATTGCTCCTTCTATTGCTCCTATGGTTCTTCTAGTTCTTCTTCTTGGTTCTCCCAAGGGTCAGATTCATAATCATCATAAACAGTACCCATGGGAAAACTCTACTCTTCATCTTGCTGCTTAGTGTCTTCAACAGGTCTAGGAGGGATGATTTTCTCAAGATAATTTTTCTTAATGAATAGAGGATAAGTCCCAATAGTCTATTCTTGGAAATCCTACACATCCAACTCATAACTTGATTCATAACTGTCATATACAGGTTGGTCACTTCTCTGGTCGGTGAACTGTGATGTGAGGCTTTGTTTCCCTTCATCTAAATAATCCTCAAATATAGGGACTACAAGCCAAAGTGGAATGATCTCTCAATCCTTATTTTCAGTCCCAAATGTAAACACATCATGGGAAATCTCATGAAGAAAAAGAGAAGAATCCTCCTTCGCAATGGATAGTTCCTTTAAAACCTAGACAACGAGATTATGAGGGGCAGAAACCAATGTCTCTACCACCATGGAATCTTGAATACTACCCTCATCAGTAGGGCCTCCAATAAAAATAACGTCAATAACTGGAAAATCATCTGTATTTTCTTCAGAAAGGCAGCGGTCATTATCTACCTTCAACTCTTCTATCTCCGCAGAGAGATATTCTACCAGATTTGTCAACTCGCCTAGACCATCCTCCTCTTCATGGTCCTCACCCTCATAGATTTTATAAGACACAACCGCATCTTGATCATGGCCTTCATATTCCTCACAACAATTATGACATATTAACTCAAAGGAATAATGTGTTTGACAGTGCCTACTAAAGGCTGCATGAAACTCTCTCAGGGAGGAGATGCTAGTAGGGGGTAAAGAATGATACCATTCATGAGCATCCCCTTCTAATGAGAACAATAATATTTTTAATAATACATTCTCGTGATGTATATCCCATTGATGCATGAGTTCATGAAACTCACGAAGATGTTGAGCAGGTTTTTCCTCCACATGCCCTCTAAATATGGGCAAATAATCACCTCATTCATCCACAATAGGGACAACATTAGGAAAACTAGGAACAACAGAAAAATTAAAAGGAGAAAACCTCTGAGCCAGGATTTTTTCCATTTCGAACCAGTGGAGTCACCAAACGATCCCTCAACCATGGATTCACCAGGTGAATGATATGCAGAATGAGTGTGTCTAGCCTTCGTTCATCATCAAAGACCAGACCTTATTGTTGTTGTTCCCCAGAGAGCTTCTCAAGCTGAGAAGGAAGTTGTTGAAAACCTTCTCGAGAAATGTCCTCTAGGTCAGCTTTTAGGTGTGCTAGAATTAGTCACACTGAAAGAGTGGAGTCTTTAGGTGCAAAGTTGCAATATTTGAAGTACTAAGTTTTGATGCACCTTATGAACTAGCAAGCTTTGTTGTTCAATACGAGGGGAAATCTTCAATTTCTTCCCTGGCAACGACACCAGAAATGTTAGCACCAGAAGTCACCTTTGGATTGCAGTAGAGGTAAACCTGATACCCATCAGTTTTATATGTCACAATGAATGTATAAGGGTGGTTGAATGGGCGTAAACCCAAGATAATATCACTTTAACTCATAATCCCGAACATGGAAAAACATAAGAAAGTGAGGCCTTGATCTAACTCTAGTCAAGAATTTGAGATTAAAATGAGCAGAGGGAAGACTTGGTGACAAAACGTAAGAGTTTGTTATGGACATCTGGTCTTCCAGCAGCCTAAGGAAGAAAAGCTTCAAGAACAATATCCTCCTGGACCCGAAGTTTCAGACACTAAGATATGCCTAAATGACACAATTATAACAACACGATGATCAAACCTACATCACAATGCTACTGTAAAAACTCAACTGGATCCTCCAATTCCGAGCTACTTAGTGTAAGAGGGAAAATATAACAAAGGAAACGGATTAAAACTAGTGAAAATATTGCAGTGATCAAACCTACATCACAACAACATAACTACCCTCGACTGGATCCTCCAATTACGAGTGTTTTAACATAGTTTTTTACAGAGATATGGAAGGAAGCCGAATTTCATTAAACAAGAAGTCTCAAATACAAATGCATAAACAGAGGAACCAATGCTTCCTCAAAACTTTACAATATGGGAGCCTAGCTCAACCATCGACGATGCTTACAAAATATCAAAATTGAGTATAAATACTCGGAACTTCTCATGGACCTCAAGGATACGATTGGACCATTGCATTCGAATATTTTCATTTCCTCCTTCTCCTGTCAGACTACACATGTTTTCCTCTATTAGACGTGAAATTAAAATAGTATGGACTTTGTAGGAAAACCCATTTACAAAGGAGCTCTGGGATGTCAGCTAGTTTCCACGACCATCCTTTCTTGCTTTCCATTAATGGGGTGAAACAAGGCTTCAACCACAACCCCATATTTCCATTAACTAACTTCATTAGGATCGGGATGAGTTTTGACATCCATGAATTCCCCAGGCGGTGCCCTGACTTATTCAAATCAATCTCGGCGCTTCGAGCCCTTCTACTCTTCTTCTTCAATCAATACATGCGCTTTCGGCCCTTTGGCACAACTCCTTTCCATTGTTCCACATGACCTCTGTCCATGACCCTGCACTTATCCCCTATAAAATTTTGGGGCTTCACATTTTTGGAGTTTTCACTCCCCTTGATTTAAAAAATCTCGATGCCTGAAATCACAAAAATGGCCCGTCTAGATTGACAATCGGATTTTTTTTAACTTTACGGCTAGGATCATTTTCTCAAACAATATCATCCGCTCGTTGCTCAATAGCCTCCTTCGCTTTCTTTATGTCTCTAATCCCATATGACCATGGTTTGTGACCCTATACTTAACCAAATAACATTTCGGGAGTTTACATATCAGGAGTTCTCACTCCCCTTTATTCACAACATCGCGATGCCCGAAATCATGAAATTGTCATATCTAGATCAACAATTGGATATTCTCTAAAATTGATGGCCAAGATTTCTTCCCTGAAGACCCCACGTCACCAACTCTATGGAACATGTGCTAATATTCTTCCCAGACTCGCACACCATAGGGCCACGAGCTATGACCATCGGCCCAAACTTTGAGTGCTTCGTGATTTCGCGTGTTAGGAGTTTTCACTGTGCTCCATGCTCGAACCTCCGATATGGGAAATCACAATTTTTCACTATCTGTTGTCGTGTGCCCCTCTGCTTTAGATGTTCTAGATCAAATTTTCATTGTGGGACCACATACCATCGACACTCCTGGGAATACTTTTCTTTTGCCGAGATCCTGTGCCATGAGTCCCCTAGAATCGACAACCCTGATTATTTCGTGATTTTGCATGTCATGAGTTTTAAGGACTCACCCTCCTACTTTCCCGACTCACAAAATCATGAAAATATGACCCAATGGTCAAGATATCTCCCTTGATCAACAACTGCAATATTTTTGTGATTTCGCGTTTCAGGAGTCTCTAATGTGATTGACTCTCGACCTCCTGATTCACAAAATAACAACTATGTTGATCATGCGCGACATGTCCCTCTGAAATGAACGGCCAAGATCTCACAATTTCAGGCCTTGGTCTGATGCTAAACTTTGCGCAACTCTATAATCCCGATCGCCCGATGACAACTGATCTAATTTATCTGATGGATCCGACGGCTGAGACTGATCTTGTGCTTGATGGATTTTCACTGACCAATTTGTTACACATTATTTTCATCATCCCTATGACCATTAATGATGTAAACCTATGTGTTGCCTTCAGAGGGGTTAGTGGCCTAAGTTCCTTAAGAAAGAAGAGAGAAGAACTTTTCCTGAGAAAAGAAGTTGCATTATCCTTTGTAAAAACCCTATTAAAGAGGATGTTTGCAGGTTTCTATATAGGCAGGGTGCGAGAATGCCTAATTTTCACAGGCTGCACCATAGCTAGGCTGTGAAGTGTTCGCAGGTTTCTATATAGGCAAGGTGCAAAAATGATCATACGTGGGAAAAATGACCATCTTCTCAGTGATTCTAGAAGGAAAAACTTCTATGGTGAGGTGGCATCCGAATGGTTTGGATCTTACTCGCTTTCATGATTTAGTGGGATCATCCTAACCTCCTCACCTTATCCTCTTCAACTTATAAAAGGAGAGGAGCTCTCATGGAGAAGGTTAGATTTGGAGCTTTTGGGATTAGCTTGGATTGGATTGAGCTTTGGAGATTGTTAGCTTGGTTAGATGAGCCACTTTTTCAAGATAGATTGTTAGTACTATCAGATCTATGCTCTCATAATTTTTGGAGTGGAAGTGTGTGGGGAACGAAGGACAATTGGAAGGGACCTTATGACATCAAGGCCACAATTGTAATCTCTCGTTCACATTTAATATGATAAAATAATATAATTCTTTCCTATAAAGCTTGTTGTGGTTTATTGTATGATTCCTTGATCACATACATAGGTTTATATTGAGTTTATGCTATTACTATCACTTTGGTTGGTTGCGTTCTTTTGCAAGATCATCATTGTATGAGTGATGGAATGGAGCTAGGATGACGATGGCAAGAGGAAGTACTATTTAAATGGTATGTCACCTATCTCTCTTTAGTTAGTAAATTCAATATTTAAAACTTAAGGAAAGTGTCATGTTCTGATGTGTTTTGTTCTAGATCTAGGTGGATCTAGGGAGATCAGTTAGTGTCTGCACCTATTGATTTATCCAATAACAAAATTGGCAACCATACTGGGGAATGGATTGTTTCCTAGTTAGTCTAGTTTCCCTTGCTTTGATTACTTGTTTTCTGGTCTCTGAGTCTATGGGAGATCCATCCAGACTCTCTAGATTTGGAAGTTCACTTAGATTCTTTGTCTTTTTTCCAAATTCTCTTTGATTACAAATAGTCTCACACTGTACCTGTCTAGAGCCTACGAAAACCTTTGATTTTCGCACCCCACTGTTTAAACCAGTGAGACATTTTCGCACCCTACCTGTGTCTAGAGTGCGAAAATTCCTAATTTTTGCACTGTAACATACTGTTGGCTGGAAAACT
This sequence comes from Picea glauca, assembly GCA_000966675.3. NCBI lineage: Eukaryota > Viridiplantae > Streptophyta > Pinopsida > Pinales > Pinaceae > Picea > Picea glauca. The sequence goes on from JZKD02S0899208.1 coordinate 40,536, forward strand.
TGTTTGTAAGATTTTTTGGATTGGGTCTTGTTATATTTTGATGCCCAGTTTTTCTTTGATCAACTGGATTGAACTTTTGGAGCCTATATTGATCTGTTTACAGTCTGCTTGACATTCTTTGAAGTTGATTTTAGCCATTTTTGCTTTGTTTGGTTTTGAAGGATTAGTCTCTTTCTTTGAGTGTATTTCAATTACAAAGCATGTGTTTTCTTTAGAATTGTTTAGGGAAAGATAAGATTTCTTCTGAATAGTTCGCTTTAAAAGAAAACTTTTAGTTTGGTTTTCTTTGTTTTAAGAAAGTTCATTATTGCTTTTAGTGAAATTTTTGAAACAAAAAGATTTAATTTCTTGCTTTATATTAGATTGGGGGCATCCTTTCATTTGAAGTAGAGAAATTGCATGATTCTCGGCATTTTTTGGTCTTAAATTATGAAAAAAATTCCCCCTTATGGCCGAGGGCAGCCATGAATCATGCATTAGTGTACAGTCTTTTTTTCTCATTTCTTGAGAATCTTTATATTGATAAGTTTAATAAATTTTGGGACGTTGTGCATCTAGGAATGATAAATGTTTTCTCCTGCTCATAGCATATCTTTCATCAAAATGAAAATATTTCATCTTCATCTCTTTGCATAAATTTCGAGTCGGTCAAAACACCATATTGTCCATGCCTTTTTCCTCTTGAGTAAAAACAACCATAAAAAAAAGCGCTTATAAAAATTGATTATACATTTTTATATTTTCTGGTAGCAAACCTACATTAGATTAGTTGTAAGGCTTTGGAATAGGCGTGAAAGATAACTTTACAAAGCTGCAAACAAACATAGTATCTTGTGATAGGGAGAGTTAAATCCACTTACTACATTTTGTCCTGGGAAGCCCTTCTAACACAAGGGTCAATCACGAGGTCGCATTGAGACTGGCAGAGTTACTCACCCTACTTTGTTGGTCTTGGTATAGAGATTATGTGTATTATGGGCGTCACTTGAGAGGTATACCCACAATGATGAGTGGAAGCCTTTCAAGTTGATTTCAAGCTAGATACCCTACCCCTGCACATGGATCAGACTGTCAATTGTTTGCCTAGGCATCATTGTAGTGATTGGTAACCTTAGTGGCCTATCTCTTTAGGGTATTTACACAAGGTGATTGTGGAGGGGAAAGTCTTCACGGTACCTAGAATCTGTTGAAATAATGTAACTACGAAGAGCATTCTTATTATTATTTTATTATTGGATTAAATCCCCATTGCAGATTAATCATGACATTATTGTTATTATTTTTATTGGATTGATCCCCATTGAGGATTAATCATGTCGGTAATTGTATAAGGACCAAATCCCGTTTTGCGGATTGGTCATCGGACAATTACAAAGTGCAGAATAAGAAGTCAGCCCCAACAGTTATAATGGAAGACC
>JZKD02S0899208.1:47964-63067 GCA_000966675.3 Picea glauca
TTAAGGGGGAGTGTTGAAATAATGTAATTGCGAAGAGCATTCTTATTATTATTTTATTATTGGATTAAATCCCCATTGCGGATTAATCATGTCATTATTATTATTATTATTATTGGATTGATCCCCATTGAAAATTAATCATGTTGGTAATTGTATAAGGACCAAATCCCCTTTTGGGGATTGGTCATTGGACAATTACAAAGTGCAGAATAAGAAGTCGGCCCTAGCAGTTATAATGGAAGACACAGAATTAATTAAAGGTGGGTTTACCCACCCACAGTGAGAGGTCGTCCCTGCAATATTGTGACCTTTCACACATGCCAGTTTGATATAAATAAGAGGCTAGCACCTCACTTCTTACACACAACTCACTTGCTCATTCTCTTATGAGACAAGATGCAATTACAAGTTGGAGAGAGGAGAAGAAGAGTGGCTCATCTCTTGGGGAGGACTATCTGTATTGGTTTGAGTTATCTCTTGAACATTGTATAAGCTATTTATGATAAGGAATTTTTTGCTGGGTTTTCTTTCCCTAGAGGGTTTCCCAGGATAAATGTTGTGTCTCTTGTGAATGTGTATTTCTCAGTGATCTTGTTGTCATTATGCTCTTATCTAATGAAATGCAAAGAACTATAATAATGGCATAAACATTAACAGAATCGACATTGGCCAAACTCACTCAAGCTCCTTGGAGGGTATACCCATGATTCTGTGTGGGAGCTTGCACCAGGGTGTAAGTTCATTAAGCAGGTCGTCAACGTAACTTTTCTACCCGCTCTATCTCAACCCCTTCTTAATTTTTTCCCATGAGTTTGGATTTCTTCACCAACTAGTGAGCTCATTGTGAGAAGGTTTCTTTTTCTTGCTTTCTTACTATATTTTTAGCATGTGCTATTTGTTTTCCCTAGCAGACTCTAGGTTGGATCTTTGTTTTATTGGCGTCAGTTTCTGAAATGACCAATGAAGGAAACCCTACTCTAGGGGAACCTTTTGTTTTTCCTTCTTATGGAAACATTGGACCTCCTCACATCGCTACTTTGAGCCTTCTAGGTCTCACAATTAGATTACTAGTATGGTTGTTTTCTACTCAGGTAATCTCGAATGCAGTAAGTGTTTTGGTCGTAAGAACTTCCCCCCAAGAACATCAACCTCATGTTGATCCTTCATCGTCTTCACCAATAAGATATTCTTCTCTTTCTTCACTTGCAAGGTCTTCTTCCATTTCATCTTCTTCGCTGAGTGAAAGATCTCAAGCTAGTAACTCGGTGGATAAGAAGAAGAAGAAACAAAAGAATAAGAAGAAGAAAAATAAGCAAGGATCCAAACTTCCAACCATTGTCAAACATGTTGAAAAACAACCAGTTACTGTTAATCATGATGGGAGTATTGATGATGTCAAGATCACCCAAACAACTCATAAGCCCAAGTACCCTTGCAGGCTTTGTAAGGGTAGCCATCTTCTTAAGGATTTCCCTAGTCTATCCAAGGTTATAGATGCTTGGTATACACACCCTCACCAACCCGTGTCATCATCCTCGAAACAACATGTTGATGACCTCCCGTCAACTACTCAAGATTCCATTGAGAAGAAGAAAAGTAGAGTCAAGTTCCTGTGTATGTTATGCAAAGGGAGTCGTCTCACTCACCTTTTCCCTAGTATGGATGAAGCCTCAAAATAACTGGAAGACATGACTGTTTCATAGCCTCAACTTCCAGCTACTTATCGAAAGCTTACTCTTGACCCCCCTATAGTTGATGGATTGATCACTCTAGTCCCTTCACCGGTCAATCTGGTTGATCATGTCGTCAATCTGGTCATGTCCTTAGTTGAACCTGTTGACAAAGTGGTTGATCCGATACCATCCTCGATCAATCCTGCTCTCCCCTTAGAGAGACAAACTAAAACGGTCGATCCAATCCCATCCTCGGTCGATCCCACTCTCCCGTTAGAGAGTGTCACCCAAGTGGTTGATCAATTTCCACCTATTGACCCCATTCTCTTCTTGGAGAATGCAACCCACATGGTCGATATGATCTCGTCATCATTCGATCGTACTCTCCCACTAGAGAGTAAACCCAATACTGCCCACATTTTTCTCGTTGATACAGACTCTGTCATGTCAACGGGTATTCCTCCTTCTCCCATGAAACCCCCTCCAAGTAATGAGGCCATCCTTTTTAATTGGGGTGTGCTAACTGGACCTCGTCCTCCCTCTCACATTCCTTTCTAGATTATAGTGCAAGTTTGTGGTTGGGACGTTCCTCAGACGTTGATAGATGAACGTGTGTCCATTAGCATTTTGTCCTCTTTTGCTTGGCAAGCTTTGGGTTGTCCTCAACTTGCCCCGGTTATGCAGAATTTGTTATCGTTTAACAGAAGAACCAGTCAACCTTTAGGAACCCTTCCTCATTTTCTTGTAACTTTGGTAGGGAAAATTGTCTTTATTGATGTCATGGTGGTCCAAGACCCCTTGGATTTTGCTTTACTCATTGGGAGAGATTATGTCTATGCCATGAAAGCTATTGTGTCTACTCTTTTCCGTGTGATATCTTTCCCTCATGATGGACGAGTTGTGACTGTTGATCAACTTTCATTCATTGACCCTACCTAGATTTCCTCCCTAAATGGTTCTTATATGCAGATGGTATCGCCCATGCCACAGGTCAATTATGTGGCATTGTCGGCCATGGATTCAACTTATGATGACTTAGATCCAGTAGTTGACATGGTGATCTCTTCGATAGGGTTGTTAGAGCTTGATTGCTTTACTCCTGTCATGAATCTCAACATGGTGTCCTTCCAGAGTGTGTTTCTTCCTTCTAGTGAAGACCTCTTGGAAGCCATGATCAAGTTTTGTCCCTTGACATGGTGTCCTTCCGGAACATTGTCCTCTTGGAATCCATGGTCAAGAAGACTTCAAGGATATTTTTTGTGTCTCTGAAGCAAATTCATTAAAAAATGAAACAAAGGTCTTTGAGAATGATTTTCTGCTTTCAAGCTCATTTAAAAATGAAACCATCCTTGAGCATTTTTTTATTTATTTCAAGCTCATTAAAAAAATGGAACCCTTTACGAGGATAGTTTTTTCATCTCTATGGCAACCTCATTAAAAAATGAAATAGAGGTTATGAGCATAGTTCTTATCATGTGTCAAGATCACTAAAAAATGAAACAAATTCCCCCTCTCTATTTGAGTAAAGTCCTTCGTCTAGTATTTAAAGCTTCATTTCATTCTCCTTTGTAGTTGGATGAAATGAAGCTTGGGGGGCATTCTGTTACACATTATTTTGGTCACTATGGTGATTTCTTTACAATTATGTGTTCAGGCTCTCATAAGAACCTTTTTCATGAGAAAAGTGACTGTTGTCTTCTTCTACAAAACATATTTTTCAGATGATTTCATAGGATGCATATATTGTAGGGTGTGAGAACCTTGATTCTCGCAAGCTACTCTATACTTGGATTGCGAGGGGTTCGCAGTTTGATCTATAAGTAGGGTGCGAACCTGCTTCAAATCTTAAAAGGAAGGAGAGGTTACGAAGGTTCTAGAAGAAGATCTTCTAGAAAATGATTGGCATTCACATGGTTGGCATCCTACTGACTTCTCAGATTTAGTGGGATCATCCTCATCCCTTCAACAATCTCTCCTTCTCCTATATAATGAAAGGTTTCTCAAGGGAGAGGTTAAGAAAGATTGAATAGAGAATTGATGAACAAATAGGTTCAGAATTTTGTGAGGAATCCTATTTGAATTGATGCTTGAGGCCTCCATTTTTCCATCAAGCCATAGTGGATCTTCTTCATGCAAGCATGGAGCAAGTGTGTGTATTCGAACAAAAGACCACCAAAAGGAAGCTTGCGACATCAAGGCAATCCAGTTGTATCTTCTACTTTAATTTAATATGATATAGTGGCATGTCCCTTTCCCATAAAATCACTCTTATTTTATTACATGACTCCTTGATCACATGTTTAGGTCTTCATTGAATGTATTATTGTTTCTTTCACCTTGGTCTATTTGTGTCGTTGTATATCTGATATCACAAGGCTACCAAAGCGAAGTAGTGACAACAAAGACATAAAGAAGTGATATCTAAAGGTATGTCACTTATTCCTTCGTCAATGACAAATTCAATTATTGTAACTTAGGGGAAGTGTCATGTCTTGTTCTGTTTTGTTCTAGATCTAGGTGGATCTAGGGAGATCTGTTAATGTCTGCATATACAGATTTATCCTATAACACAAGTATGTGAGCACCTTTGTATAATCATGCCCCGACATTGGATAAAAATGCATATGGTGGGTTTTTAAACCGCTTTTCTCGCATTTGGTTACCCAATGGCCAAATTTAAAGGAAAACCATCCCCTTGCAAGAATAAGTGCTAGCATTAGGCTCCATGGGGGATAAATTCCTCCCTGCGAGGCTCTAAGATCTCCTTTTGCAGTTCCAGTCACCTTTTCTTGGGCTATGGAGTCAAGATGAAAACACACTGCTGAAAATACAGTTCGAAAGTAAAAACAAAAATAAACACACATGCTCGAAGGATCTTATTTATGTACATTCCTAAACCAATAAAATTTTACATAGTGCTAGGTGAAATCAAACTTCCACCATATCCAATCAAGTAACTTCCAAAATGGAAGCTCCTTTACTCTGTCGGTGATCACTAGCACCTGATGCAACCATGACAGCGGAACGATTACATCCTTTATATTTCCTCCTAATGTTGAGGTTAGAATAAAGCTGGGCAGCGTTAAAACATGAAGGAAGTACAAATCCATGTACTCCTTCACATGCTTGTAGGCCAAATGGTGAACTCCTAAAAAATTGTAACAGGCAACCATCCCTGTTACGCAATTGCTCAGACATGGTTGAATCTCTCTGGTAGGTATAGGAGGGTGACCAGTCGATACAGGTTGAATGATATCAGGTGATGGCTTCTCATTAACAGGTTCTGAACATGAGATAAACTGCTCCTTCTATTGCTCCTCTAGTTCTCCTGCTTCTTCTTCTTGGCTCTCCTAAGGGTCAGATTCATAATCATCATAAACAAGACCTGTGGGAAAACTTTGCTATTCATCTTGCTTCTTAGTGTCTTTGGCAAGTCTAGGAGGGATGATTTCCTCAAGATAATCTTGCTTAATGAATAAAGGATAAGGCCCAATAGTGTGTTCTTGGAAATCATGCACATCCATCTCAGAACTTGACTCGTAGCTATCATATACAGGTTGGTCACTTCTCTAGTCATTGAATTGTGATATGGGGCTTTGTTGGTCTTCATCTGAATAATCAAGGGAGGAGATGCTAGCAAGGGGTAAATAATGATACCATTCACGAGCATCCCCTGCTAATGAGAACATTAAATTTTTTAATAAGACATCCTCGTGATGTATATCCGATTGATGCATGAGTTCATGAAACTCATGGAGATGCTAAGCGGGGTTATCCTCCACATGCCCTCTAAATATGGGAAAATAATCACCCCATTCATCCATAGTAGGGACAACATTAGGAAAGCCACGCACAATAGAAAAATTTAAAGGATAAAATCTCTGAGCTAGGATTTTGTCCATTTCAAACTAGTGGAGTTGCTAAGCAATCCCTCAACCATGGATTCACTAGGTGAATGATATGCAGAATGAGTGTGTCTGGCCTTCGTTCACCATCAAAAGGGAAGATATTATCATTGTTATTCCCTAGAGAACTTCTCAAGATAAGAAGGAAGCTGTTGAAAACCTTCTCGAGAAAGCTCCTTCGGGTCAACTTTTAGGTGTGCTACAAGTAGTCACACTGAAACAGTGTAGTGGAAACAGTGGAGTCATTAGGTGGATAGTTGCAATATTTGAAGTACTAAGTCATGATGCACCTTCAGAACTAGTAAGCTTTGTCATTCAATCCCAGGAAAAATCTTCAATTTTGTCCTTCACAACGGTGCCAGAAATGTTAGCACTAGAAGTCACCTCTGGATTGTAGCAGAGGTAAGCCTAATACCCATTAGTTTTATATGTCACAATGAATGAATAAGGTGGTTGAATGGGCATAGACCCAAGATAATATTTCTTTAACTCAGAATCCCAGACCAGGAAAAACATAAGCAAGTGAGGCCTTGATCTAACTCCAGTCAAGAAGTTGAGTTTAAAATGAACAAAGGGAAGACTTGGTGAGAAAATGCAAGAGTTTGTTATGGACATCCAGTTTTCTAGTAGCCATAGATGATTTTAGGGGCTAAATTTCACTCATGGGATAATTTTCCATGGTTTTTCCAAAAACGAGATTCGCTATTTTAAAAATGATTCGCCCAAATTCTATAGGATAAAATTATTTTACCCTAAAAATCGCCAAAATTTTATAAAAACTATATAAAATCATTAGAAATTTGAATATTTTTACAAAAATATTGCCAAACATTTATAGTTGGCATATGAAGGATTAGTAAGATTTGCCAATGTTTCTACATTTTAAAATAAATTTCCATCCTTAAAATCATCCCTGCTAGTAGCCTAAGGAAGAAAATCTTCAAGAACAAGATCCTCTTGGACCTGAAGTTTCAGACACTAAGATATGCCTAAATGACATAGTTATAACAACACGATGATCAAACCTACATCACAATGGTACTATAAAAACTCGAGTGGATCCTCCAATTTTGAGCTACTTAGTGTAAGAGGGAAAAGATAACAAAGGAAACTGATTAAAACGGGTGAAAATATTGCAGTGATCAAACCTACATCACAACAATATAACTACCCTTGACTGGATCCTCCATTTCCAAGTGTTTTAACACAATTTTTTACAGAGATAAGGAAAGAAGATGACTTTAATTAAACAATAAGTCTCAAATATAGATGTGTAACCAGAGGAACCAGTGCTTCCTCAAAACTTTACAATACGGGAACCTATCTCAACCATTGACGATGCTTACAAAATATCAAAATTGAGTATAAATACTCAGAACTGCTCATGTCCCTCAGGGATACCATCGGACCACTGCATTCAAAGCTTTGTGTTTCCTCCTTATCCTGTCAGACTGCACATGTTTTCCTCAATTAGACATGAAATTAAAACAATATGGACTTTGCAGGAAAACCCATTTATAGAGGAGCTATGGGCTGTCAGCTAGCCACCACGACCATCCTTTCATTGTTTCCATTAATGGGGTGAAACGAGGCTTCAACCACCACCCCCTATTTCCATTAACTGGCTTCGTTGGGATAAGGATGAGTTCTGACATCCATGAATGCCCCAGGCGGTATTCTACTTCTTTTTTCCACCTAATCTATATCAACTTAACTCTTAAAACATTAGTCTCTCTCTAACAAGTCCACTCCAAGATTAGAGACATTATTTCTTTTGTGCCTCACAATGTGAGTTGGTGTTTTATTGCATGTTTATATCTAATCCTAGTCTTCTCTTCCACTTAAGAATTTATCTCCACTAATGTATAAACATTAGGTAAAGTTTTACATTAATAAATATAAAGATTTTTCCCTAAGGAGTTGAGCACAATACTTTTAACATGTAGGAGGAATTAATAGGAAACAAATTTAACATGTAATGTCTTATGGGATGGTTGTATACTTATATTTAGTACCTTGTACTAAACTAGCACAACCGACTCGCAGCTGGAGAATGCTGAAAGGTATCAGTCACTGAAACGCCATCATGCTAGTTGAAATGATGCCCAACTTCCACTGCGTCCAGCTACCACTGCCATAGCTACCACTGCGTGCAGCTACAAACGCTTAATCTCAAGGAACGTGGCAATGCAAAGTTTTATACATATTAATTTTTCTTAATCATTTAACCTGTCAATCAATGGTTAGAGAAGTAATTTCTTAATCATATTAATTAAATGTGAAAAAGTAAACAAGGTAACGAAAGTATTTAGAAATGCAAGGAAGTTATGAGCATTAAATTTCATCCATTGATTAGAGAATACGACTAAGAATAAGCCAACATATTCAATTGTTAGCCATAAGATTATAATTTTAGATTAAAAGGTGATTAATTGTGCCCATTGTCAATAGGTGTACACCTTTCTGCGTAATAAAGTTGAGTTGAGCCAATATGCACTCATGTTTCTTGTTTTAAGATGGGAGACCTTGATAAAAATATTCCTTCAAAAGGGAACCTAGGCTACGGTTTTTCCTAGTCAAAGTCACAATCCATGCTTTCCCTAAAGAATAAATGAGGTTGACCACTAGATTCCAATGGAAAACATCCAACCACCTCTGTATGCTTTAAAAATAGAAAAAAAACATGAGGAAAGTTAAAGCTAAGAGTTATTAAAAGCCAAAAGTTGTGTGTGGAGACTATGCATGGCTCACATATGCATGACATGCATTCCATGCAACATTGATCTTATCACCTCCATATTCCTATAAATAAAGGAATCAAGTTAAAAGGAGAGGGATTCAAATGAAAGCATCCTTGTGCTAGAGAAATATCTAGCAAAGTATTTCTTGTTGCAGGTGCATATGTAATAAGAGAAAGTTGGGCATTAGTTCTCATTGTAAGATTCGAGCTTGAGTGAAGTTCAATCAACAATCCAATTGGCTACTTCACTACAATAAGTTTTATGATTATAATAGTAGATGAATGAAGGCTTGTGGCTAAGGAGAAGACTTAGACTTTGGAGAAGGATGTATGATAGCAAGACTGGGGCATCAAATTTGTTTGTATTCCTTCATTATCAATATATAGATCCATCTTCTTTCCCCACAAGAAAATATCTATATTTTGTTGACGTTTTATCATATTAAATGATGTTTTGAATGGATTTTAGTTTCATGAGTAATTAAATTAACATTCAATATCTATGCTGATTCATATCAATTATGTTTTAATGAAGAATGAGGAAGGTATGGTTTGTTATCTATGTGTGTAAGTGTGTTGGTGAAGCATTGGAGACAAAATATGATCAACTAGAGCTTGCACAAAGCTAAGGAAAACCTTCTTTTAACTAAGTTTCTTTCCCTCAACTTTATTTCATTTTTTTCTTGAACATGTACCTGAATCCTAGGAAAAGGTCGTATATGGATCTATTTTGTATCTGTCAGAGAGCCTAACCCATTCACATAAGGACATTCTTAGTTAATAGGTAGATTTTCCCTTAAAAAGTTTGGTGACTCCACTAAGGAGTGTATTTTGATATCTCTCTTTTTTTTTGGGTTATTTTGATTCATTTTACATTTAGGAAATTACATTAGACTCTACATTGTTCAAAAATAAATTCAGGTGCATGCAAGCAAGATCTGGTGGAGTTTTGGATTGTTTATTTTTATTTTTTTATGTGTTTTATCTTGCACTTGCAATTGTTCTTAGTGACAGTCACAGTTGTCTACAAGTTGTTTTTATAAATCCATGAACACAACCTATGGCCATTATATTTTTCATGCAACATTGTGACCATACCTCTTTAGCTACTAGTTGCTACAAAAAAGCATGTGACCATCTCCTATAGGTGACATGGGAAACAATTTCTACCCTAAAATTGTCATTTTGTTTGATGATTCATTTAAAAGGTTGAAATTTAATTTCTCTCTAACTTATGCATTTAATTGTTTTTGTAGGTTTACCTCATTAATTTGAAACTGAAAGGGCTAAAACAAATTGCATGGTTCTTTTCCATTTCAGAATTTTTTTTTAACCCATAACAAATCAAACAATAAAGAGTATGCATGTTATAATTTGATTGGTTTTCAAATTGTATGGATTAAAATATTTGAATGGTAAGATTTTGTTCTACATTTTGAATCTCAAAAGGAAACCTGTTTTCCTTCTCACAATATGTGTTGCCTCACTGAAAGAAAAAAGTAAAATTTCATTTTGCATTCTTTTTTATTTTCTTTATAATTTGAGTAGATTTTTTGAGTTACAAGGCCATACAAATTTCACTTCATAATATTTTAGTAACAAACAAAACTTAAAAGAAATGTAACATAAAAGTAGCTATACTTGTTTTTATGTCAATTCTCATTAGCAGAACTAGTTAAGGTGTGGGTTTTGTTTTTTAGGCGACCCAATTTCAATACCCTTATGATGTGTTTAGTCGAGAGGAGAAATCCAAAAATACATTCATGTTAAGGGTTGGTGCGTCCGAGTCCATCTGCGATCCCCGAGGGATTTTGATAACTTAGATGACCCTCAATTTAATTTTCTTATCCATTGGTTGAAATGATGGCACTATGAGTGATGGGAATTTCTAACAAACAATGAAAAATATATACTTGTTTTTATAGAAAACACAAATAATATAAGTACCAGGGCCTTGATGTAAGGTTGGAGAGTAAATTCTCCATGGCCACGAAACCAAACTAGGAATCTATCGGGGAATAAGGTGGAACTTGATATGAAACAAGCAAACAATACTATAGATAATCAAAGAGGGAATAAAATTTTGAAGACAGTAGAGTTGGTGTCTAAAGACACCATTACAACACTTAAGCCCAACACACTATGATTAGAACATTGCAACACATATTAGACATCTTGTACATAACAACGATACCTCCATGATGATAATGAAAAATGGGGTCTGCTATTTATAGCCTCAATATCTAACCAACTTTCATGAAACATGGAGGATATTTTCCACATAGACTCGTCTCTTGCGAGAGTCAACTCTATCAAATCCTCACTATCTAGTCAAATCAACAAGGATGCTCAACCCAATCATCCATGCATCCAACTCATAGTCAATTTCTAGGTTGTTCAATCCATCGACCAACTATATTCAATTGTTGGTTGACTGTCAGACCCAGATACTTGTCGACTACTTAACTGACGAATGTAGAGATCTAGTCAATCGTTCGATTGATTGTTTCCATATGTAGATCAACTTCCTGACTGATTGATTCTAGAAGTGTGATGAAACATCATGACTTGATGTTCCAACACCCCCCATAAACACATGACTCTATAGATTCAGGAGGTGAAATTATGTCATCATGACACCCCACATAATTCTAGTTTCTTGAATCCCAAACATATTATGGAGGTTGCCAAATATATATTTAGATAAAGGCATAGTGAATATATCAACAACATGATCATTTTTTCTGCAATATTCAAGAGAGACACCATTATCATGAACCAAGTATCTCAAATAGTGAGCATGGAGATCAACATGCTTCATATTATTGTGGGCAATAGGATCATCAAAAAACTGTATGGCACTTTTATTATCACAAAATATTCTAATCAAGGATTCAATAGGAAATCCAATTTCACCTCTAAGTTGGTGGATCTAGACTGCTTTAGTATCTGCTTGAATGGTGCCACAATATTTTGATTATGTAGTCGACAAGGAGACTAACTTATGTTTATTTCACAACCATACCAATGGTCTAGTGCTGAGAAAAAACACATAGCTAGAAGTGGAATTATGATCATCAATGTTTCCAATGCAATCGAAGTTGATGAAGTTGACAAGCGAATCTCAATTTTAGAAATACTTGATACCAAAATTAGTGGTACCCTTGAGATAGCGTACAATTTTTTTGACTTATTTGAAATGGCCTTCTCTGGGGTCCTGCATAAAATGGGAAAATACACTAATATAAAAGGAAATATTAGGTTGACTATTAATAAGATAAATAATATTGTTGACAAGTTGTCGATAAAGTGTAGCATCAACTTTGGAAGTTTGATAGGTTTTGGTGAGCTTTACTCCATATTTAAAAGTAGTATCACAAGACTTACAATTGGTCATCTTAAAATGTGTCAAAATATCTACTACATATTTAGATTGAGAAATGAAAAACACGTCACACAATGGTAATACTTGAAAACCTAAAAAATAATGTAGAGTACCAAAATTATTCATGCCAAAGGAGTCAACAAGTTGTTTCTTCAGTCTAAGAATGAGATCAATATTGTTTCCAGTAATAAAAAGGTCATCAACATTTACAAAAACAATCAAAGTGTCTCCATTGGTATTGAGTACATACAAGTTCTGATATCATATTCACAACATTTGAAACTAAGTCAAATAAAGAAATTGTCGATCTTAGCATACCGAGATTGGGGAGTCTGCTTCACACCATAAGAGACTTATTGAGTCTACAAACCAAATTAGAATCTATCACAAAACTAGGTGGATATTCCATAAAATATTCTTTAGATAGGGAATGGACGTTTCAATCACTTCCTAATTAATTTAGTAATAAAGTGAAAATTTTTACATTTAATTATCAATATGAGGTCGTATTAAAATTATGAACTGTGATGCACTGTATATTCAAGTATGATGTTGTAATTTCAATGAGTTGTAGTACTTCTAAATGAATGTCACAAGGAAAGATATTACGATGTTTTATCAATTCATCAAATTAAACCACACCACTTCTTGCAATCAAATCTGCACTTGTAGGAATCGAAACACACTTTTGCAAGAAAGTAAATGTCACACTTACAAAAACGTAAACATCACACTTGCAGGAAAGTAAATCACACAAGAATCAAAGCTTACTTGTTCAAGTATTAAAATGATCGTGATTAATGTGTCAGATATATGATGGCTCATGCAATGAGTTGCAACAAATCTCAAGTTGTATAGATCAAACCACACTGTATCATGGACATAAGCTATAAGCAAAGAAAATAAACTAACCTGAATTGCAAACAAAACAATTGTTAGCCAAAAAGATAAATTTTGTAATGTGAGTGCAGAGTCGCAACAACGGGAGCTTCAACAACGACAGTTGCAGCAACGGGAGTTGTCGCAACATGAGTTGCAAAACATGAAATATTAGAGTTACAACTAAGTATTAAATAGAGGAATTTCTGGAAATAAAATAAATATATTGTTACGATCCAACTCATTAAAAATGATAAAAAAAATTAATGAATTGCAGTCCACTTGAGGGTGAAACCTACTCTTACAACATATCCACTTCAAAATACAATATGAGACGAGATATGATCCTAATACTAGGTCTCCTTGGTATATATATATATATATATATATATGAGACAAAGGGTACAATTATAATGAAAAGGTGTTATGAAGGGGTTCAGAGTCTACCTACAAATTAAACCCAAGAAATGTAATAATTAAATAAGGGGCTTAATAAGGACTTTCATACATAAAATGGGATTTGTATGAGGCTTTATCTAGGGCTTAACATTTACCTCCCCTTCAAACAAGTGTTTTCCTCATCACTTGACAACCGCGGGTATGTATGCATGAATAAATCATCCTCACATGTTGCCTCTTCCATTGGTAGGTTCTTCCAGTTGACGAGATACTCAGTAATTTCTCAATTGTTTATTTTCTTAATCTTTATTTCAAGGATTGTTTATGGTTCTAGTATGATTTTCCCTTATCCATTCATCTCTGATAAAATATTTTTCCCCGAGATCTTTCCATTGCTTATCTTCTTTAAGAAAGAAACATAGAATTCTAGATGTACACTTCCTTGTTGCGGATGAATAGCATGGAAATGATATTGAGAAGGTGGAATACCCTTAGGAATATCTCCAAATACCTTGGAATGATTTTTGATGACCTTTTGGAGATCCATTGGACTAGAGGGTACATATGTTTGAATATCTATTGAGCTCAATTTTTCAATTATGCCAAGGTGTCCCTTTTTGAGTAATTTTGTCATGTTGTTAGACATTATCACTTTAGAGGGTTTCCTTTGGATACATCTAAGCTCAATTTCCTTTCCTTCTGAGGAAAATCTGATGAAAAGATATTGAAAATTAAGGGCCGTTATTCCCAATGATTATAACCATTGGACCCCTAATACAACATCAACACCACCCATTTGGATGAAAATAATGGGGCTATATAATAAATATTCCCTAATATTGAGCTTAATATTATGAAACTTCCCAAAACAATTTTTTGGTACCTCCATCTACAATCATTACTTGAAACTCTGGTTCTGGATATAAAAAGCAATAGAGATCTTTTGATAATTTGCAATTGATGAAGTTATGGGTACTATCAAAATCAATCAAAATTGTTACCTTTTTTATTTTTGATAAATCCTCTTATAGGGTTTGTCGAGTACTGATGTCGACCAATGTGTGACAATATATCGTTGGAGTAGTCTCTTCTATTTCTAGATATTGTGATGGTTCCAATTCTTGATCTTCTTCCTCTTAATTTTCTATATATAATCTCATTGCATTTATGCCCCTTACTATACTTTTTGTCACAATTGAAACATAGTACATTTTCTCTTATTTCATCCATTTGTTGAGGTTTCAACCTTGTCGGTTGAGTTATGGTTGTCTTATGAACCCTAAAACAATTTTTTCTTCATGTGTATGCTCCCATGGTAGACTTGTGTGTAGCCTTATTCTTGGATTGAATATGATGAGAAGATTGCATATCTTCCATAATGTTTACAGGATGTTTTAAGAAAATCTCATGTTTGATGTCTTCTTTTAATCCACCAATGTAAGCTTGCCACAATTGTTCATCACTTATGTAATCCACCCTTGTGGCCAATACCTGAAATTATGAATTATAATCTTCAATATCACCTAAGTGTTTGATTATTTTCAATTAACTGAAGTAGTCGTGTTCCTAAACTTTCCCATATTGTGCTTCTAAGTATCTTGTAAATAAACCCCAAGTATAGTGATAAAAAAGGGGTTGCATTTTTACTATACATTGGTACCATTGATATGTTTTTATATCAAAGTTCAAAGTTTCTATGTGAATCCTTTTCTTATCATCCATAATATTATGTAGTTCAAAATATTTCTATATTTGGTTCACCCAGGTAAAGACCTTTGTTCCATCAAAATTCTTTAATTCAATCTTGGAAAGGTTGAATTTAGGACCCCCACAATAATTAACTCCCCTATTAGAGTTAAAACCACTAGAAATTTTCTTATTGTTGGCAAGTTTTTCAACCTAAATACTACCCTTATTTTCATGAGATTCTTGAATTTTGATATATCCTTTAGGGGGTCTCCCATCTATAGCTCATAAGATCATCGAAGAAAAGGAATTTTTCAATTCCTTTGTTAAGAACCAAACATCAATATAGCATAGAAAAACCTCAGGAAAAGTACTCAATGCCTTGAAAAAGAGATAATTTCAGATAATAAGCCTCTTCGAGGGGGAAACCTCCTTT
>JZKD02S0899208.1:75161-88735 GCA_000966675.3 Picea glauca
AAAACAGTTTTCTGGCAATTTTGGCAATTTACTATTTTTAGCAGGTTTTAACTTCCAGGGCCATTTTGAGGGCCTAAATGAAGGTTTTTTGAGATCGAGGTTCTCAATTATAGCCAAAGACATAATTGAGCCCCCAAAATGAATCTTCTTGACAATACCTTTCCAACGAGCTATCACACACCTAAAACGGAGATCGTATGCAAAAGTTACGACCCCGGGAAGTTGATGTACTAACTTACCCAAACGGGGCCCACATGAATTTTGGCACTTCATCTCCTAGAGTTAGGTTTTTGGATGTCTATGACTTTTGGCATTCTTGTCTATTTTAAAAATGCCTCTAGAGCCTCATTGTAATCATCTTCTCACGGATGCGAGTAGCAGCCACATCTCTTCACAGAGATAAGCTACCAGCGCCCTAGCTAGTTTATTTCCATTCTATCTGTAAGCATATTTCAGTCATTTGTTATTAATGAAATGAAGTCTTATTTCCGCTGCATCTCTGCTTTTATGTGTATTTCTATATTTCATTGTGTTCCTACATAAATCCGGATCATCAGTTGACTCAAACCAGTGAGATTATGGAATTTTGGCTAGATTAGTTCTATGTTTTGGATTTAAATAAAGGGAATTCAATTGTGGCTAAAGATATTTTGGAACCGAAGGACAACTTATACAAGTTTTGTGTCTGGAATTGACCTGAATCTGAATCAACTACACTTATTTCTCATAATGATGAGAGAATTCGAAATTGGCATTGATCCAGATTATTTTGGGGAACGATATGAAGGAAAAAAAATAACAGACATATAACAAATAAATACACAAAGATATGGCAAGGAACATAGTAATATAGTAAATCTTATATTCTATTAATGATTGTCTAAAATAAAAAATACTATAAAATGCAAAAACACACAAGCTAGCTAGAATGGTGGTAGCTTATCTACGAGAAGAGATGTGTTGGCTATGCTCATTCGCAAGAATTTGAGTACTATGAGGCTCCAAAGGCCTTTTTAACATAAAACATAAATGAGGAAACCCAAAACATCAAAAACCCTAACCCCAAGAGATAAAATGCAAAAAAATTTGTGGGCCTCGATGGGGGTAGTTGATACGTCAACTTCCTAAGGGCGTAAATTTTGCATAAGATTTCCATTTGGGGTGCTCAATACATCATTGGAAATGTATAGCCAAGGAATACATATTTTATTCAACCTAACATCTGCCTTAAGAAACATTCTAGGAATTTTCGAGCTTAAAAAACGTTGTTTAGGCCTCAAAACGACCCTAGAAGTTTGGGACTTGGAAAATTGTAAAAAACTGTCAAAATGGAAGTTGGTATTTGAAACAGTGGAATAGTTGGGTGGCTAATGATATCCAATTAGATCATTACTCCCCCATTAGGAATAAATGGTATCCATTGCATCGAGTTCCTGCATCAGATGAGGAAACTTTTGTTGAATCTTACTCTTGATGATCTCCTTTCCCTAATGAAGATATTTCCCTACTTTGACGACCTCATGGAGTTTGATGGTCTGTTGGCGAGTGTCATTTTTCTTGGTGTCCATGATCTGATAAATTTTCACCTATTAAATTTAGGAAGGATTGAGTCTTGTAGGGGCCAATAGTTCGATCGCATTTGAAGTGTCTTGGAGAGGTGAAAAATATGGTCAGAGCAGTCTCGCATTAAATATCGAGTGCAAGCCAAGGAAAGGAGGAATACTTAATTCAAAATAAATATCAACCACATCCTTGGTGATGGTGTAAGTCCCATATCTAAGTAGGTGAAAATTCAGATGGGTTGTTGTGAGGTGCATTTTCTGCAGATGCAACTAGACCTTATCTCCCACCTAAAATTTATGTTCTAGCCGATGTTGATCAAGGAGATAATTAATCTGGGGAATTGGGTACTGGTTCTTGACTATGATCTTGTTCAGGGATTTGTAATAAATTCAAATTTTCCATGTCCCACTGATACAGATTATTTTTGGGAATGATATGAATGATATTCTATATCCATCTGGATTAGACATGAATGACTCTGACATCTGAATTTTTTAAGTCTATAGGAACTACCAACTCATGACATGGTTTTTGTTTTACTAAGGGTGTTTCCTCCTAGAGTTGTATGTAAGGGTTGTGTTCTCGGGAAGCATCATTAGGAACTTTTCGGCTATGTACAAGCACAATGAGTGTAGAACCTACTAGAATTGGTTTGTAGTGATATATTCTTTATCAATTTACCTCCACTGGTAGGTGCAAGGTACATTTTTAATTTCACTGATTATTTCTCTCATTTCACATGGGTCTCTTTCCTAAAGAATAAAAATATTGTCTTTGATAAGGTCAAGTAATTTCGGTCCTTTGCTAAAAATAAATGTCGTCGACCCATTAAGTTATTGAGACTACAAAATGGTGGTGAGTATGTTAATTGACCATCTAAAGAATACCTACATTGATTTGGTATTGACTAGAAATGGTCGGTTCCTCACACACTTCAGCAGAATAGATTTGAAGAATGAAAGAATAAGACATTAGTTGAAAAGGATAGATGTCTTATGTAGGCTAAAGACATTCCTCCTCGCTTTTGGGATGATTCGGTGTATTGTTCCAATTACTTTCTCAATCGCATATTGACTCAAGTTGTTCCTTCCATGACTCATGTCCAACAATGGTATGGAAAGAAACCTTATGTTGGAAACCTTTGTGTGTTTGTATGTTTTGCGTGGGATCACATTCCTCGTGATTATAAAAAGAAATTGGAAGAAAAAATTCATTCTTGCATCATGATGGGATACTCTCAAGAGTTGAAATCCTACCAACTGTTTGATCATATCCAATGAAATATTATTATCCGACATGATGTCCATTTTGATGAGAAGTCTTCAATATTTAGGTCGTTGAATGCCTCCTTTGGATTGTTGTAGGCTTCTCCCTTTGATGTTGTCTCAGACATTGGATCTCATGCTTCCCTCTTAAATCCTTCGACCGGTCCATCGAACTTTCTTCCTGTTTTGACTCAATTGTCGATCTCCAAGTCAACTAGTCCAACATATTTTGTTTCAACTAGTCGACCATGTTGGATTACTGAGAGGGGGGGTGAATCATTAATATAGAAATTTAAGCCTTTTTAACAATATAATGCAAGTGTTATATCAGTGTAGCATTATCATCCACTAATTGTAGAGTAAATAAACAATGAACAAATGAGAAATGATACTCATACACAGTACAATACTATTTTTACGTGGAAACCCAAAGCGGGAGAAAACCACATAATTCTTTTTCTTATATGTATTGAATAATTTAATTCATTGGAAGAACTAATTTTTTTTTTTTTCTAGTTCCAATTGGAAGGAGGCTCCAACCCCCTAGTTTCTCAAGCTACAACCTCAGGAAAGCTCCAACTCCCCAATTCTATGGCTACAACCAGAAGGAGGCTACAACCCCCTAAGTTCTTTGACTATAACTGAAAGGTGGCTACAACCGCATGTCCTTTCCCTGTCCAACCACCCTGACATAGAAGTAGAATGATGCAACCACTGTCACACTATCACTGTGATATATACTGTTGTAAACCTATACCAATCAAACTGCACCAAACAAACTATACCAATAACTTGAACCATGCATCGACCATGCACCAACCTGTACCTCAACCTGTAATCAACCTATACCATAAACAAGTGCATCAACCATGCACCAACCTGTACCAAATAGCTTGTAATCAACCTGGACCATAAACAAGTGCATCAACCATGCACCAACCTGTACCTCAACCTATACCATGAACATGTGCATCAACCATGCACCAAACCTGTACAAATAACATGTCACAACAATCTTTCCAAACAACCTATCACAACAACCTGTCTCATCAATCTTATCAACCAAATAAGATCTACTCACCAAGATAAATAACGAAGAAAAATATCAAATATGTGCATCAACCAAGCATAACACAACAACTCGTAATCATCACCAAGATCAATATGTGCTTCTAATAATATACCAATACAAGTATGCTAAATCATCCATAAACCATGTGTCAACAATACTACTAACAAGTTCCTCCAACCATGTACCAAGTATGTACCAATCATGTATCAACTACTCATCAACTATGACTCATCAAGATGTACCAAAATCATCATCTATACACCTCATGTATGTGCCAACTCATCAACTACTTGTCTCAACCATGTAACATGTACCTCAACCAAAATCCCTCATCAATTTCATCATCCAAATCTGATTTGTAACTATGTAATAGACCTAGTGTATAATATCACATACCTGCAAACCTTCCTTAAATTTAACAACAAGAGACTAGCATTTTCATCAAACTTTACTTTGGTCTCACATAACTAATTTTGGATTAGTCAACAACCCTAACTTGAAATAATCATAACTATGTACCTATAATGAATAAAGATATAAAACTGGTACACAATGTTATTCAGTGTCTTGTATGTGATTCCTCCAGACTTCACTACTTGGAACCTCTCATAAAAGGAGTTATACCAAAAATGACATACCTTGTTGAATTATGGATTATTCTAGAGAGCGAACATGTAGAGTGTGCCCCACACGAAATATTTGTTGTATGGTTCTGAAAATTGTACACATAATACTAAAGATTTTATTCTAATCAATACATTTGGTCATACCTAATTTGGATCTGTTATGAATACGTTATGACATTTTTACTTGAAACACATGTTTTAGACTAGTTTCAGGACTAGCCAAAAACCCTATTTTCCAGGGCATGTAACTCCAAACATACAACAACCCACAAGATGAATTTTGTATCACAACTAATTACATATGTTTCCTCAATGGCCTCTCAATTTCATATTCTGAATCATTATAGAAAAACAATTATTGAGAAAATCTTGAAATGACTTGTAAGTAACATACCTTAGAAAGCATCATCAAAAGAATTTATCCTCCCTTGAATTTCGTTCTTATTTACTTCACATTCCCTCTGAAATTAGGCCTAGATATCCTTTAATTACCTCAGTCACCTAAATATTAAATATTCTCAATTGTAATTAAAATGAGAGAGCCTCGCCTCTTATTTATACTTTGATGTAGCTTCCTCAAGGGGTTACCTTTTAACCATCTTAACCCACTTTCTTTATTTTAGGGTTAACCATATTCTAACCACTTGTTAGCATAGTAATTTCTCCATTAACTTTATTATTTAAATAATTTATTTTGTATTCACTTTGACTTATAGTACACTCATCACTTCACTTTATTATCTACCTTCTAAAATCTCTTAAATCACTTTTACTACTTTGACCTTTTGGGGATTCTAGATGACTCATGAGGGTTCTCCAACTTCACATGGACATAACTCTCTAACTGTGAGATGTTACACATACCAATGGAAATGGAATGGCATGTAATATCCATCTAGAATATTCTTACCTACAAATATATCAAAACTCATGCCATTATCCATCAAACAAACTTGGGTCAATTACCCAAACCTTTCTCCAACTTCACATGGCCATAACTCTCTAACCGCGAGGAGTTATGTGATGTTTCACATACCACCGGAAATGGAATGACATGTACTATCCATATGGAATTTTATTACCTATAAATATATCAAAACTCATACCATTATCCATCAAACGAACTTGGGTCCATTACCCAAACCATTGTGCTACTGAAATTCACTACCGAACTTCCTTCAAGGGTTGACATCAATGAAAACCAACCCAATTAATAAAAAATATCCCCCTTTGGCATTGATTGTAACACTCTGATGCAATAATGAAGTCATGCCACTCATGCTCCTGCTTTACCTTTATCTTTGAATTTACCTTTTCATATGATAAATATCTCCCCCTTTGTCAACAATGGAAAATGTATATTTCCATCCGAGGTTGCTCCCCCTAACTAAACTGTCCTTCGGGTTACTCCCCCTAACTGAAATCTTCCTAAAATTGATCTTCCAACATGAATTGTCCTCTTTATGGTGCTTCCTTTTGTTTATCTAATACATATAATATACCATTCAAAATAATTCATTTTGGAGAAGAAATTACTTCGAGTCTCTGGCGAAGATACTCAAAGGCTTCTCTTGGAAGAGGTTTTGTAAAGATGTCTGCCACTTATTATTTTGTGCCCACATATTCAACTCTGATTTTCTTCTCTGCAACCTATTCTCATAGAATGTGATACTTTATTGGAATATGCTTCATCTTGGAGTGCATCACCGGGTTCTTTGAGATACCGATGGTGCTTGTATTATCACAATAGATTGGAATGAGTTCATCATACTCAACCTATATATCTGTCAAAGTTTATTCAATCCATAGAACCTGTGTACAACATGTTGTTACTACAATATACTCTGCCTCAGTTGTAGATAAGGATACTGATGATTTTTTATTTCTTAACCATGATACTAAACACTCACCCAAGTATAACATTGATCCACTCGTGCTTTGTCGATCATCAATGCAACCTACCCAATCTGCATCTCTATAGGCAATAAGTGATATATCCTTTCTTTTTGGATACCATAATCCAAAATCTTCTATTCCTTTGAGATATCTGAAAATCCTCTTCACTGCTAATACATGTGATTCCTTTGGTGCTTCTCGAAATCATGCCATCTGTCCAACTGCCTGCATTACATCTAGTCTGGATGTTGTCACATATAGTAAGATACCAACAATTGACCAATATTTCCTCTGGTCTGCAGAGTTTGACTCATCATATTTTCTCAACTTACAACTGGTTTGCATAGGAGTGGTAACTGGTTTTCAATCTTCCATTCCGAACATAATTAGCATTTCTCTGATATACTTAGTTTGATAAATACAAATTCCTTGGTTTCTTTGACGTATCTGAAGACCCAGAAAGAAGGATAGTTCTCCAAGTAATGACATTTAAAATTCATTATGGATATCCTTTGCAAATTTATGTATTAACTTGTCATCAATACTTCCAAAAATAATATCATCAACATAAACTTCAATTAATAAAATACTCTCTTGATTTACCTTGATGTACAGGTTGTTGTCTGCACTTCCTTTTCTGAACCCTGCCTATTGTAGATATTTATCAAGTCTAGAGTACCATGCTCGAAGAGCCTTTTTTAGATCATACAAGGCCTTCTTCAATTTATACACATAATATGTTTTCTCTGACAAATGAAATCCTTCTGGTTGTTCAATGTAGACTTCTTCCTCAACTTCCCCATTTAGAAAAGATGATTTCACATCCATCTGATACACTTTAATATTCTTGGAGCATGCATAAGATAGGAGCAATCAGATTGATTCCATTATAGAAACTGGAGCAAATGTCTCTTCAAAGATGATTCCTTCAACCTCTGCATATCCTTTACATACCAATCTATCTTTGTTCCTTGTAACATGTGCATCTTCATTCAATTTATTTCTGAATACCCATTTTGTGCCAATCATATTCTTATTATTTGGTCTTGGAACCAATTCCCAAGTGTCATTATTCTCTATTTGATCTAATTATTCATCCATGACCTTATTCCAAAATTTATCCTTGTTGGCCTCTTCAAAACTGTTTGATTCAATCGTAGATGAGAGTTCTAGGTGTGTTTGTTCTGGTGAACGAATTCTTCTTCTAGTCTCAACTCATGCATATTTGTTTCCGATAATCTAATCTGAAGGATGATTCTTCCGAACTCATTTTCTAGGTGTCTTTGGAGTCACTTGTTGAACTTTCTCTTCTAATTTTGTTTGATCCTCTTCATATTCCCCTTCTACTTCTTCTTCATCTTCTACTTCTTCTTCGTAAAGTTGTTCCATTGATTCATTTTCTTCCTCCTTTAATTCTCATCCACCTGTTTCATCAATTGTTACATTCATGTTTTCCACAACTTTGTTCAAACTCAAATTCTAACACTTGTATGCTTTATGTGTACTTGAGAAACCAACAAGTACTCCTTTGTCAACACAAGAGTCAAACTTTCCCATTCTGCCATCTTCTCTTTTCATGTAGCATTTGCTTCCAAATACTCTAAAGTGATTCATATTTTTTGGACTTCCTTTCCATAGCTCATAGGGACTTTTTTCATTGTTTTTTCTGAGCATTACTATGTTTTGAATGTGAACCGTTGTATGCACTACATGTGTCAAAAAAATATTTGTCAATTTGGAATCCATTAACATTCTTCAAGCCATTTCATGTACTGTCCTGTTCTTTATTTCAACAACTCCATTATGTTGAGGTGTCCTAGCAACGGATAATTGCCTTTTTATTTCATTCTTGCTGCAGTAGTCCATAAATTCCTTTGAAGTGAACTCTCCTCCATTATCATATCTCAAACATTTGATTTTTGAATCCATTTCATTTTCAACCATTTCCTTGTAGACCTTGAAGATTTCAAAAGCTTCTGACTTATTCCTAATGAAGAAAATTGTAGTCATTCTTGTATAATCATCAACTAATAACATAAAGTATTTATCACATTTTAAACCCTTTTTTGTAGTTGGTTCAACTAGATCAGTATGCATAATTTCTAGCGGTCTTGTCCTTGACTATTCTTTTGATTTAAAACTAGTCTTTGTTTGCTTTCCTTCTTGACAATGCTTGCATAAAGTGTTGGTTGGTTTCATAATCTGGGGAATTTCTCTAACTTCTTCCTTTTTTCTGAATTTGACAAGGTTATCAAATTGTATGTGATCCATTCTTCTATTCCATAGCCAACTTTCATCTTCTTTTCCTAGACAACACTTTTCATTTCCAATTTCACTTAGTACATATATGTTGCTTGAAGTTCTTGCAGCTGTTGCAATCAATTTTCCTAAACCTTCTTTTCTTATCTCGCACTTTTATTAATTGAAAGTAACTTTATGAACTTGGTCACATATTTGACTCACACTTAGAATATTATGTTTTATATTTTCTACTAGTAGAACATTTTCTGCCTTGGTATTCTTGTTTCCAGTTCTGACTGTGCCTTTTCCAATGATTTTAGTTGAATCATCATTTTCGAAGGAGACTAATCCATCTCTTTCCTTTATTAATGTAAGAAACTTGTCTTTATCACCTTTCATGTGTTTTGAATAGACACTATCAACATACCAACCACGTTTCTTCTGATTAGCTTGTAGAGTGAGTGTGCATTCTTCATTGCTACACTGATTCTTCTTTCTTATCCATGTTCTCTTTTGAGGTTCATGTCTCTGACTGTTGTTGTTCTGTTGTGGTTCTCTAGGAGGAACTATCATTTGGAAATCTTTGGCCATGTGTCCAAAGTTGTTACACTTGTAGAATTCCACTTCAGTGCTCATTGATTCAAACATGTTGTAACTTTTTCTTTGTGTTTCATTAGGCCTTCTTGGATAGCCCTTTTTCGTATTACTTTCAAAAAAAAAATTGTTCTTGCTGTTAGCTCTGCAATTCATATCTTTATGTCCAAAATTATTACATGCATAACATAAACCAAAAAATATAGCTTGATACCTGGGAGTTGCAGAATCTTCTAAATCCTTCTTCTTCCTAAGGCCTATCTGTTGGTTGTTGATTCTAAAATATGAATCTTCTCAAGGGAGGAGTGTCCCTATAATATTCCTTGTAGATATTCCTACCCCCTTTGATTGTTTCTTCATAGCTTTTTGTATATGTTTCTTGCTCTATTGTTTTGGAGCTTGATCCTTGTTTTTTCTAATTGTATGCAAGTTCGAACTTGTCATGATGAGGTTTTCAACTGTTGATAATGTCATCCAAAACTTTTGAGTTGTCCTACATATTTTTTTTTTAAGATCCTTTCTTAATGTGACAATCTCTACTTCCAAATTTCCAATGATCTTGTCTATTTCTTCTAGGTATTCTTTGAGTGCTTCTTCAACTCTTTTATCTTCTTCTATCTGAACCTTCAAATTTGTGAGCATTTGTTCTAGTTCACGAGTGTCTTATTTCTTGTCTAGTTCCTCTTGTAGCTTCTTGTTTTTATTCTTTTCTCTTCTTATAACATCTATGACACACAAAAATTCTTCTTGGTAGTTAACTTTTGCCTCTTCATATTCTTCTTCGGCCTCTTCATATTCTTCTTCGATGTCATCTTTGTCAGAATATTATACTTCCATGAATAGAAATATTTATGTCTCACTGTCACTGACTTCATCTTCATCTGATGATGAGATGTCTTCTTTGGTGCATAAGATTTTATTGAAAACTTTCTTTGTGGTTATTTTTCCTTTATATGTTAGCTTTCTATTTGAGTAATCTTCATCATTCCTCTTATTTTTCTTATGAGGACATTAGTTAGAAAAATTACCAATACCATCACAATTAAAACAAATCAAAGGAAACTTACCTTTATATCTATCGTTTGTTCCCTTGTTCAATCTTCTGACAAAGTTGGTCATTTCTTCATCATCTTCTGATATGTCACCGCTACTGATATGTTCTTTTTCTTTTTTCTTTCCCTTTTTATTTGACCTTTTGGATTCTTTGAAAGTTGCTTCTTTTATAGCTAGATTTTCCTATTCAGTTCTCATTTCATATGCTGTGAAGATTTCATGTAGTTCGTCCATGCTTATTGAGTCTAGATCTTCTCTTTCTTCTAGTGTTGATATCTTAGGATCAAATATCATAGGGAGAGATCTTAGTACATTTTGAATAATTACAGATTCTTTAATTTATTATCCCAATCCTATGATTGCATTTACATTTTCATCCACTCGTAAGAAGTAACCTACAATATTCTCATCTTCCTTCATATTTAGTTGTTCGAACTGACCTCTGTAAGTTCAAAGCTTTACTGCTTTGACTTTTGAATCTCCTTCATAAATATTTTGAATCTTGTCCCAAATCTCTTTAGTGGATTTACAATGTATAAATTTGGTGTAAACTGATTCACAAAGACCATTCAGAAGTGCATTTGCGGATTTGTAATTATTTTTCCTAAGTTTTATTTCTCTTTCATTTGTCAATGAAAGTGATGGCTCTTTGTATCCATCTACAACTGATTTCCAAATTTCAAATCCATGTGCCTGTATATATGTTTTCATCTTTATGCTCCAAAATTCATACTTATGTCCATCAAACTATGGTATTCCATTTTTATACATGTTGTTTCTCTCCATGATCTACATTTCAATGGTTAAACTAATTTCTAAAGGAACCTTCTTTGAAACCAATTGTTGGATTACTGAGAGTGGGGGTGAATCAATAATAGAGCAATTTAATCCTTTTTAACCATATAATGCAAGTGTTATATCAGTGTATCATTATCATCCAATAATTGCAGATTAAATAAACAATGAACAAATGAGAAATCATACACAATACACCAGTGTTTTTACATGGTAACCCAAAGCGGGAGAAAACCACAAAATGATTTTTATTATATGTCTTGAAGAATTACATTCATTGGAAGCACCAACTTCCTTTGTTTTCCAGCTGCAACTAGAAGGAGGCTCCGACCCCCTATTTTCTCAGGCTACAACCTAAGGGAAGCTCCAACTCCCCAATTCTATGGATACAACCGAAAGGAGGCTACAATTCCCTAATTTCTCTGGCTACAACCACCTATCCTTTCCCCATCTAGCCGCCCTGACATATAAGTAGAATGATGGAACCACTATCACACTATCACTGTGAGATATACTATTGTAAACCCATACCACTTAACTTACACCAAACAACCTGTACCAATAACTTGAACCATGCATCAACCATGCACCAACCTGTACCTCAACCTGTAATCAATATGTACCATAAACAAGTGCATCAACCGTGCACCAAACTGTACCAAACAACATGTAATCAACCTGTACCATAAACAAGTGCATCAATCATGCACCAAACTGTACCTCAACCTGTACCATGCACCAAACCTATACAAATAATATGTCACAACAACATGTCCAAAAAAACCTATCACAACAACTTGTCTCATCAATCTTATCAACCAAATCAGATCTACTCACCAAGACAACTCTCAAAGATGTGCATCAACCAATAATAATATAAAAACTCATAATCATCACCAATATCAATATGTGATTCTAATAATATACCAATACAAGTATGCTAAATCATCCATAAACCATGTGTTAACAGTACTAATAACAAGTGCTTCCAACCATGTATGAAGTATGTACCAGTCATGTATCAACTACTCATCAACTATGACTCATCAAGATGTACCAATATCATCAACTATACACCTCATGTATGTGCCAACTCATCAAATACTTGTCTCAACCATGTACCCAACATGTACCTCAACTAAAAGCCCTCATAAATTTCATCATCCAAATATGATATGTAACTATGTAATAGACCTGGCGTATAAGATCACATACCTGTAAACCTTCATTAAATTTAACAACAAGAGACTAACATTTTCATCAAACTTTACTTTAGTCTCACATGACTAATTTTGGATTAGTCAACAACCCTAACTTGAAATAATCATAAATATGTACATGTAATGAATAAATATCTAAAAATGGTACACAATGTTCTTCGGTGTCTTTTATTCAATTCCTCCAAATTTCGCTACTTGGAACCTCTCAGAAAAGGAGTTATAGAAAAACTGGCATACCTTGTGTTGGGGTCCTGTAATCATAGGTAACTTGATTCTTCAATTGTTTATTTGGAATTTCTCCCATGATGAAGACATCTGGCTTGCTGGGCTTGGTTGATTCCATTCCCCCCTCCATCCATTTCACCTGATCCTTCATCACCCTGATGCATCCTTCATCCAACTCTACGCCACTCACTCCCTTGTCCATTTATCCCATTGGCTACATCTCGCCCACAACTCATCCCTACATAATCAAGCTTAGGATAAAAAACATTAGGTTAGTAATAAATGGTTAGTGGCATTTTTTAATGCTAATTAGCATAATAATGTTAATATTAATTAAATTAGTGTAGTTAGATTAATAAACTAGGTTAGCCTAGTTAATAATAAATAAATTAATAATTAGTAATTAAGTTAGTTTGTTTAAATTAGTAATTAGGTTAGTATTTTAGAATTAAATATTAATTAACAAATTAAATATAAAATATACAATAAAAATAAAATAACAATTAAAAAAACAAAAACAAAAACATAAATTAAATATAAATAATACATATAATAAGATAAATAATAAAATAAAACATAAAACGTATAAATTAAAAAAAATAATAATAATAAAAAGAAAACGAAAAAAAAAAAGCTTAAACTATTCTAAGTTTACACCCGCTTGCCCGCAGGGGTGTAGACCAATTGGCAAGTGCCATGTAAATGGAAGGAAACATGTAAAATGAGGTCTCAAGGTCGATTCTCACCCCGATTTACTTGTGCTCCATTCTTGCAGACTGAGTGGAGCACCTGGGGGTATAGTAGTAACGAATGGGTATCGACCCTATGTCACGTGAGTACAAGAACCATGAGTTGTCGATTCCCCCAGTATATATATATATATATATATAAAAAGAGTTTACACCCGCTTACCTTTTTCCATATAACTCAGACCCCACCCGCAAAGTCATCCAACCAAAAGGGGGGTCCAATATCCAAAACCACCCAGGAAAAGTGTCACCGTATGGTTAACTCAGACACCCCC
>JZKD02S0899208.1:92742-107310 GCA_000966675.3 Picea glauca
CCATTACCACATACCACTCCAGGGAGGTCCGAAAACCACCTTTCCACCTCCAAAACCGCCCTCCCAAAAATAAAAACCATTTTTTTTGCTAGTTCAAAACTTCATCTTCAGAGAGAGATTCTAGGAAAACATGAATGAATTTTAAAAATCTGAGAGATTTTTTTGTTCATAACAAGATGAAGAACAAAAACCTCTCCCATAATTTACATAGGTGTTAGAAGTTGGGAGAATCAAAGCCATATTTGAGCCCTATGTTTCAGGCTTCCATTTTTCCTATTTTGGTCTTGATTTTGCGGGAGATGTTTTGGTGAGATGGAGATGAATTTGGAAAAAAAAAAAGTGGTTTTTTCTCATAAAAGGATTATATACAAAACAATCCCCCTATTTTTACACAAACATCTCATAGTGGGAGAAAAGGACACTTCTGTTGACCCTATTGTTTCTGAATTTCGGGAAGCAGTGAACTTACAGGTGGCAGAGTTCGTAGGCACAATTTCAACATCAATCCATATTTCAGATGATACGAGACATCTATCAATATAAAATCAGCATGAACCTAATCATCTCCAAATATTCAGGCACAAATATTTCAGAAACATCCACGAGCAGTGGTCAAAAATACTGTCGTTTAGACTTTTTTGGAGTAATATCATGGTCATTAATGACCAGATCTTTGGAAATAAATTGTATAAATAATTTTGAATTCAAAGTATTGTGGGTTTATTGTTTATAATTTGATTCATTCCCCATAGGTGATACTTTGTAACTTTCGATATAATCTACCAGAAATAAAGAGGTTTTATCTGCAGGATTCCTGTGTTTGACTCCTTGGAGATGTTTTTCCTCTATAGGTAACTGTTTATCTTACTCTGTAATCATTTTTTTTTTCTTTTATAATCATTTAAAGGAAGTTAATGAACATAATTTTTCTCATGCACTCTGTTTCTGGTCTTTAGTGATCTACATGTTATTCATCTGAAGTTGAGTAGAGGAATTCTTAGTTTCTCCTCTGCTTGATGGACTCTCCCTTCTTTTCCTCTCCTTCACTTTCATTTTTTTCAATTATATCTAGTAGTATTACTAGCCTTCTCTATGGATACAGCCTTATAAACATAATATAGATCCATATTTATAAAGGAAAACCCCATGGCCCAATGTAAATCCAATTTTTCAATCTTCCAAATATACCAAATCCAAAAACAAACCTTATACTTCATAACTAGACTAACATCCCCTTCAAACAAATCTATATCTGATAGAGAGATACCTCTCTAAGTATTGGAGGACTAGATCCAAGACTCAAAGTGGTTTGATGTTACCTCAGTGGTTGTCTCCTTAGCTTTGGGAAAAATACAGAGTGCTAACACCTTGTTGAATCATGGATTACTCTAGAGAGAAAACTTGTAGAGTGTGCCCCACACAAAATATGTGTTGTATGGATTTGAACATTGTACAAAAAAGACTAATGACTTTACTCTAACAAATACATTTTGTCTTACTGAATTTGAATTTGTTATGACTAATTTATGACGTTTTTACCTGAAACACATATTTTAGACTAGTTTAAGGACTAGCCACAAACCCTATTTTCCACGACATGTAACTCCAAACATACAACGACCCACAAGAGGAAATTTGTATCACAACTAATTCGATATGTTTCTTCAATGGCCTCTCAATTTCATATTCTGAATCGTTCTATAAAAAGAGTTATTGCAAAAATGTTGAGATGACCCGTAAATAACATACCTTAGAAAGCATCATCAAAAGAAGTTATCCTCCCTTGAATTTCAGCCTTCTTTACTTCACCTTCCCTCTGAAATTAGGTTTATATATCCTTTGGTTACCTCAGTCACCTGTATATATTCAATATTCTAAAGTTTTATTAAAATGAGAGAGCCTTGCCTCTTATTTATACTTTCATGTAGCTTCCTCGAGGGGTTACCTTTTAACCATCTTAACCCACTTTCCTTATTTTAGGGTTAACCCACTTCTAATCACTTGTCAACTTAGTAATTTCTCCATTAGATTTATTATTTAAATAATTTCTTTTGTATTCAATTTGAACTATAGTACACTCATTACTTCACTTTATTATTTACTTTCTAAAATCTCTTAAACCACTTTGACTACATTGATCTTTTGTGGCTTCCAGATGACTCATGAGGATTCTCCAACTTCACATGGCCATAAATATCTAACCATGAGGATTTATGTGACGTTTCACATACCACCAGAAATGAAATGACATGTACTATCCATATGGAATAGTATTACCTACAAATATATCAAAACTCATACCATTATCCATCAAACAAAATTGGGTCGATTACCCAAACCATTTTTCTACCGAAATTCATTACCAGACTTTATTCAAGGGTTGACATCAATGAAAACCAACCCAATTAATCAACACACCAACTATAAAGCCTATGAATTCTAATCAACCTAATTAAGTGAACCATATCTCACCTATTTATTGTCCACCCCGATGGGTTTCCAATACAATTGAAGCAGCTAAAGCTGATGTCGGAGATGGTTCATGTGGCCGAAAGACTTGAAGTCAAAAGAAACATGCCAGTGTTTCCCTAATGACTGATGTCCTGGAAACCTCCTATCATGTTACCTACTCATATGTTGAAGGACGACTCGAATGGAAATAGGAAATGAAGGTTGAAATTGATTCCTTGTCGAAGAATCAAACCTAGGACTTGGTTCCTTAACTATATGGAAATAACATTGAGAAATGTCGATGGATCTACAGAACCAAATTTACCTCTGATCATGTTGTTGAGTAATATACAAAATGCCTCATTGTGAAGGTATTTTCCAAAAAATAATGCATAGAATACACTGAAACCTTTTCCCCCATTGCAAATATGAACTATGTTCTCTTAATTCTTTCCCTTGCTACTCATTTTGGATGGCATATTCATCAGATGGATTTGAAGAGTGATTTTCTTCACAGAGACCTATATAAATAAATTTGCATGGAACAACCACCTACATTTGTGATAGATTTTGATTTGGTATGTCAACTCAAAAAGTCACTTTAAGGTTTAAAGTAGGCTCTTGGGGCTTGGAACACTAAGATTGGTAGTTTATTTCTTAGGCTAGGCTTCAAATGGTGTGAATTGGATCACAATCTGTATGTTCTTCACTCCAATAGAGACACCTTAATTGTTTTTTTATATGTTGATGACTTAATCATTACTATAAATACTAATTATCTCATGTTTAGATTGAAGAAACAACTTGTTGACTCCTTTGATATGACATATCTTGGCATTCTGCATTAATTTTTGGTTCTTCAAGTATTACCACTATTTGATGTTTTTTTCATTTGTTAGACTAAATATGTAATGGATCTGTTGACATGTTTTAATATGGTTGATTTTAAGCCTTGTGCTACTCCCTTTCAGTCTAGAATGAAGCTTACTAAAACTTGTCAAACACCCATTGTCGATGCTACTCTCTATTGACAATTAGTCAACAATATTATTTATCTTACTCATAGTTGACCTGATATCTCATTTGTTGTTGGTGTGGTTTCTTGGTTCATGCAGGATCCCAGAGAAGGCCATTAGAACGCAGTCCAACACATTGTTCGACATATGAAGGGTACCACTAATTTTGGTATCAAATATTGTCATAGTTCAAATTCGCTAGCCAACTTCACCGACTACGACTGAGATGGGAATGGAGATGATCATAAGTCCACTTATGGGTATGTATTTTTCTATAGAACTGAACCTTTGGTATGGTCATGCAAGAAACAAGAGGTAGTCTCTTTATCGACTACAAAAAATAATATCGTGGCATTTTTTAAGAAGGTATTAAAGTAGTTTGGATTCATCAACTTTTGGGTGAGCTTGGGTTTCCTATTCATCCCTCAACTATAATATTTTGTGATAATCAAAGTGCCATACAGGTTGCTAAAAATCCTATTATTGATCATAGTAAGTTGAAACATGTTGAGCTCCATGCTCACTATTTATGAAAATTGGTTCATAAAGACATTGTTTCTCTTGAATATTTTCCCATTGAAGATCAATTTTTTTATGTCTTCACCAAACCTTTAGATAGATCTAGATTTTTTAAGCTCCACATTATTCTTGGGCTTCATGAAGCTGCAATAATTGGGGGTGTTCCAATGATGTAATTTCATCTCATGAATATCTAGAGTTGTATGTTGATGGGGTGGTGTTAGAACATCAAGCATTGATGGTTCATCACACATATCCTGGGTTCAGTCCGTCGAGAGGTCACCCTAAAACTGTAAATAGTCATTCGAATAATAGACCAACACACCACACTAGTTGGTTGATTATTCAATGTGCACATTAGTCAGAAAATTGACCAACAATAGAAGATATTCAGGTGATGGATCGACCATCCCTGAAATTGACTATGAGTTGAAGGGATAGTAGGATGGATCAAGTCGTGTCAAGTGGAATTGACAGAGTGGATTTTGTGGAGTCAAATATAACCACCAATGGTTATATGTGGACAAGCTATTATGGATTTTGTGGGAATCGGTTAGATCTTGAGGTTATAAATGAATACCCCTTGGGTCCTTATAAAAACATTAAGTGTGATTTGATATTGCACAATATATCATGCAGATCAAGATGTGTAATATGAACTGTGATGTTATGATCACAATAATCTATGGTTAATTGTTTTAATAGTGTCTTTAGATGCCACCTCTATTCTTTCAAAATGTTTTAGGAACCAAACATAAAAATAACGTAAAAACCTCAGAATAAGTACTCAAATCCTTGAAAAAGAGAGAAATTTAGATAACAAGCCTCTTCAAGGGAGAAACCTCCTTATACATCATATGAATTCATAAATAGAAGATGATTCCAATTGGAAAGGTCTCCTTGGCATATATAGGAGACTAGGAGGTACAATTACAACTAATGGACCCAAGCCGACATAAATAAAATAAAAATACTAATGTAATATGCCCCAATTAAGGGGTAATGTGACACTATTTAGGGATTAACATGCCCCTCCCCTTCAAACAAGTTTTTTCCACAGTGCTTGAGTAATTCTTAATGCTTCTTCATAAAAGACTCATCTTCCCAAGTGGAATCTTCAGCAGGTAGTTTCTTCCACTTAATGAGATACTTTGAAATGGATCTATTCCTAAACTAGAGAATTCTTGTGTCAGTGATAGTTTTAGGCTCCAATATGATTTTTCCTTCCTCGTGAAGTTCTGGAAGTATAGTTTGAATTCGTATCTTATCACCTATAACCTTCTTTAATCATGAAACATGGAAAACTGGGTGTACTTGCAAAGATGCAAGAAAATCCAATTTGTATGCCATAGTACCAATATTTTACAACACCTTATAAGGGAGATAGTAATTTGGTGATAATGTAGTATCCTTCTTATCTTGCTTGAGGGACATATGTTTGTATGGTTGTAGTCTTAAAAATACTAAATCCCCTACTTCAAAATTTCTTTCACTACAATGTTCAACTTCTTTTTGTTTCATGCAATTTTGTGCCATGGTCACGTTGTCCTTTAAGAGTTGGAGAACTTGTTATTGATTCTCAATGTGATATTACATATCTTGAACCTTAGATTTTTATTTTAGAGAAGAGGTGATGGGTGGTGGCTGATATCCATAGAGCGCCATAAATGGTGTCATTTTTTTTGCAGTATGAAAGGAAGTGTTATACCACCATTCTTCCAAGGTTAACCACTTGAACCATTGTGTTTGTTTATCAGAGACAAAGAATGAAGGTATCCTTTTAGAAATTTGTTCAATATCCCAGTTTGTTCATCAGATTGAGGATGATAAGATGATATATGAGCCAATTGAGTACCCAAACAAGAAAATAATTATGTCCAAAACTATCTAGTGAAGATGAGATCTTTATCACTTACAACAATCTTTGGGCTTCCATTTAGCTTTTGAACTGTATCCATAAATATGGTGGCAACTATACTAGATTTGAAAGGATGAGAAAGTGCACAAAAGTGTGTGTACTTGGTCAATATATCAACAATCACCATGATGACACTCTTTCCTTTAGACTTTGGTAACCCTGTGATGAAATTTGATGCAGGAGCATCATCAGCAAGTACACATGGTAAGACAACTCAGCTCCTGAGAACCAAGATGGAGTCTCGAATGCTAGTTAGTACTAAAAATATTTTGCAGCTGATAGAAAACAATAAAAGGAAAGATCAGGCACATAGAAAGAATGAGAACATGTGACCTGGGAGTTTAACCCTAGTCTCGATGTAACTATAGTTAGATAGTAGTTAGTTTGTTTTATTTTGTATAAAGAGAGGTTTTGTATGCTCAAAAGATGGGTTACGAAAGTTATGAGCAAGTAGGAATTTGTGAACAGTAGTTGTTTCTTTGATTTTATCTATAACCATTTTCTTTATTTTGAATGAAGATAATAGAGGAAAATTGATCCAATGTATGGTGTGAATATTGTTTACAATTTCCTTATTGTTGTCGTTAATCTTTTCAAGAATGATTGAATCTTGCTACGAGTGCATGTAGCTTTGAAATGCTTGTATAAATTTTAAAATCGCTTTTCTTCATGAGTCGGTGCAAGGTGTGCACACGGTCCGCAAGGAGTGCATTGATAGGGTTTGTTTCGACTTGTGAAGATCATAATAAATAGCACAAGACAGTCCACAATGAGTGCATCTTTCGACTCGTAAGGTCAGGAGGAACAATATAATAATTCATCTATAGGAAGTGTAAAGACACTGTCACAAGGTGTGCACAGTCATCACAAGAATTCAAGACCTTATGTAAATATCTGTTGCAAGGAGTGAAAATATCTGGAATTCGACAAAGAGTTGAAGCGGTCCTGTAAAGAAGTCAAAGAAACAAGAACATAGGAATGGTCCTGTAAAGAAGTCAAAGAAAGTTTCCTTTTTACAGCGATTAAACAAAGTAGCAGAAAATGTGTGCTACAGTTTGGTATCAGAGCCAAGGTTTCGAAACTGAGCCTAGATGGGCCAGTGGAGCGGTCTTTGGACCGAGAATGCAAGGGGAAATTGGGTCTAGAAGGCCAATTTTAGACCCTGGTTTGCTCCAAAGTGTCAAGTAGTTACTTGACGAGTTTTTAAAGCTCAGGAGGTATAGTGGTGTTATGAAAACGCATCCATTGTGGTATGAGTCCACAGGGAGAGAGGACTCCACACTGGTGGTGTGGGATCTCTAGGATCTATTCGGGAGGGAATGAAAACCCTTGTGATCTGTCAGATCATCAGCAAATTACCCGACAGCCGTTGGATCGGTAGAGAGCTGCACGGAGTTTTAAAGCTTCGTGAACAGGAGGGTGAAAGTCCCAAAAGGAGTTGGCCTATCGGGATATCGGTGTTAGGGATATTGGAGTTCTCGAGGTCGAGAAGGTCGGGAAATTTCAAGTTCCGAAATAGCGAGAGGGAATCTGAGCCGTCCATCTAAGGAAGGACGTGTGTCACGCAATCGTCCAATTCGGAGATCCGGACACTCGGACTCACATAGGTGAGCATTTTTGGCCTTGCATCGGGCGAAGTTCCAAGATTTGATCCGAGCTATCCAATAGTTGAGACACATGGCGGAGATCAAGCGACCCATTGGTATATCGGCTACCGGGATTTTGAGTTGACATAGAACTTTGTCATCGAGGAATCGCAAGTTGTGAAATTTTGAGATTGGATATAAGTTGTCTGTTGGTTGGGACACTTGGGTGAGATTGGAAGCCCATCGACATATCGGGGTTTGGTGTTTCGCGAATCCTGAAGACAAGGCACTCGGAGAATTTGAAATCGTGAAATCGAAAAATAGTGAGAAGCGGCGAGGACCGTCCATTCTTGGGGACGTGTGGCTGAGATCGAGGCAGTCGGGAAAGTTCCAGAAGGAGAGTCATCCATCAAAAATCAGGATTCGTGGAATCATGATTTCTGAGGACATATGTGTTTCAGCATTGGAAAGTCTGAAACCCCGATAGGAGGTATGACTGTGGTCATATAAGGGGAGGTTGTATGAACCACGAGTCTAGCTCGGAGGGCTAACGGGAG
Organism: Picea glauca; assembly: GCA_000966675.3. Taxonomy (NCBI): domain Eukaryota; kingdom Viridiplantae; phylum Streptophyta; class Pinopsida; order Pinales; family Pinaceae; genus Picea; species Picea glauca. The sequence continues at coordinate 100,790 of JZKD02S0899208.1, forward strand.
TTAGAGCACATCGATGTTTGGAAGCCCGAAACGCCAAAAGGATCTGCGCCATAGATCTGAGAAAGATCTGACCATTGGATGTTACTAGAAATGGACGTGGACACATGGATATGTACCACATGCCAGTAGGCCGAGAATATAAGAGAGAGAGGTGGGACCCATTGTCGTCGTTAAAACTGACCTGGACCCTCGTGAACATGTTACGTGTCACCCTAGTTGTGGGTGACCACTATATTATGTGGGCCCGGAGGGTAATGTAAATCGTAATTTTGGAAGTCGGGAGTTAGAAAGGAAAGCAAGTTTGAAATCCTCATGGACCGAAACCCCAAAACCCGAAGTCCCAAATTTTTGAAGTGCCGAAAATGAAATCTTCGAAAACCCAAAAAATGAAGTCCTAAAATTGCAAAGCTGAATGAGAACTCAGAAAATGTATTTGAATCAAAATGTCTTTCGTTCTTGTTCGTATTGGCTTATAAATGTTATGAACTGTTCCGGAAGGAGTAATGGCCTGAAAAACTTCAAATTTAATTGCACAATGCGTGTGCAAAGTTCAACGAAGGTCAGGACTCCAGTTAAACAATGCCGAGTATGGAGTGGGGAAAGGTGCATATTACCCCCGAAATGGAAGACGAACGAGAAGGAAAGGATATCAATACGGGAGTGGAAGGGTCGAACTCCAATGGGCACGGAAAAGAAAAGGATAAGGAAGAACACATAATGAAAATAATTGAAGGATTGCAAAGAAAGGCCAAGGCTCGTCGAGCTGATAGCCGATATCTTATGAAAGTCAGGGATCGATAGGGTACACTAAACTTAAAATGATTTAAGAGCCTGGAAAGAATAGAGAAGAAACTTGAGAAGGGAAGAGACTCAAGTACGACATAGAGTTGCAAAACCCATGGGAGAAGAATTAGGTTGAGGAGTGGTAGCCGACATAATAGCCACTCCCAAGGACATTATGACAGGAAGACACACAGTAGTTCAAGCCCATCCCCTACCAGAAAACATCGAAAATCTGGAAAGGAGGAATTGAAGGGAGAGATGAACAAGATTAATCCTCCAACATTCGATGGAGAACATAAAAAGGAGGAAGATGTCGAGACATGGTTTCTTGGCATGAAGAAATACTTCCAACTATAGAATTATTCCACCCATGCAGAAGGAAGAATTGCAATGTACCAACTGAAAGGAAAAGAATCCATGTGGTGGGATTAGTTTGTGCAGGTGCAACACATCAGAGAGAAAGAGGTCACTTGGAATGAATTTAAGAGGTATTTCGAGAAGAAATACCTAAATAAAAGATACTATGACAGAAAGATGAAGGAGTTCTTCGAACTCAAGTTGGGTAGTATGACCATTGATGAGTATGAACGAAATTTCCTAGAACTACTGAAGTATGTTCCATTCATTAAAGATGAGGCTGTCAAGATTCAGAGATATCTGAGTGGACTGCCACCTTCCATGAGTGACAAGATTCAATATGATGACCCTAAGACCATGGAAGAAACAATAATAAAGGCGAAATGCTTGTATGAATAGCAAGGAGAAAGGTCTATCCTTCGGAAGGCTTGGAATGATCAGAGGAAGTTTAAGAAGGAACCGAGGTAGAAGGGAAACAAGCCTTCCTTTTTCAAAAACAGTCTTTAGGGACATCCATCATTTAGAGAGCCGAGAAGGACTGAAGAGGGAGCACAAAGACAGAGACTGACGCCCATTCAGTGTTGGGGTTGTCAAGGAAACCACAAGTATAGATATTGTCCCCATAAAAATGGTAAAACGAGAACTGTACATACTATTCAGCAAGCTGAAACAGTGGAGAATATGGGCAGTAGAATGTTGAGGATCTACGCAGCCCTGGAAAACAAGCAAGCATAATTTCAATCACACATGATTGAAGTGGAAGGTATGATTAACAACCGACCACTTGTTATTTTAATTGATTCAGGGGCTAGCCATAGTTATGTAGATCCTAGAGTGGTGGAAAGTTTTCATCTAACGAGGAGAAAACAATAGAAGTCTTGGTTAGTGAAGTTGGCCACAGGGACCAAGAGGAAGGTCACTGAATTGGTTAAGTCCTATTCAGTGGACATGAAAGGAATGAGAACTAAGGCTAAATTGAACATTCTACCTTTAGGCTCATACGATTGCTTAATTGGGATGGACTAGTTGGACCAACACCATGCCCTTCTGGATTGCTGTAACAAGAGGTTTACATGCCTAAACGAAGAGGGAAATCAGGTAACAGTCCAAGGAATTCCCAAATCCGTGGATGTGAGGGAAATCTCATCCATGCAGCTGAAGAAATGTTACCGGAAAGGCTGTCAATTATATGCAACTCGGGTGGAAGAAGCATCTCGAGATGTAGTATCGAAACTGGAAGATCATGAAGTAATCAAGGAGTTCAAGGATGTATTTTAGGAGGTACTTGGACTACCTCCGAGGAGGGACATCGATTTTTCTATAAATTTGATGCCTGGAGCAGCTCCAGTTTCGAAAGCTCCTTATAGAATGAGTACGCCAGAGCTGAAAGAGTTGCAATTGCAGCTCGAAGAGCTACTAAAGAAAGGTTACATTCACCCCAGTGTGTCACCATGGGGAGCCCCGGTCCTATTCCTAAAGAAGAAAGATGGGGAGTTGAGGTTGTGTATTGATTTTCAGCAGTTGAATAAGGTTACTGTCAAGAACAAGTATCCTCTGCCAAGGATTGATGATCTTTTTGATCAGTTGAAGGATGCGAAAATATTTTCGAAAATAGATCTCCGATCAGGATATCACCAAGTGAGAATAAAGGATGAAGACATCAGCAAGACTGCCTTTAGAACAAGGTATGGTCATTATGAGTTCACAGTGGTGTTGTTTGGATTGTCCAACGCGCCTGTTGTTTTCATGTGCTTAATGAATGGGGTGTTCAGAAATTATTTGGACAAGTTTGTCATAGTCTTCCTGGATGATATCTTGGTGTATTCCAAGACAGAGGAAGAACATGAGAAACACTTGAGAATGGTGCTGCAGGTGTTGAGAGAACACCAACTGTATGCAAAACTGAGTAAGTGCCCTTTTTATCAAAGACAGATCCACTACTTGGGACATATTATATCTGAAGAAGGGATCACTGTGGATCCTGAAAAGGTACAGGCCATTCGAGAATGGCCAGCGCCAAGGAATGTGGTAGAAGTTAGATCTTTTATGGGTCCGGCAGGCTACTATAGGAGGTTTATAGCTGGATTCTCAAGGATAGCCCATTCTATCACTTCCTTGCAAAGGAAGGGAAAGAAGTTCCAGTGGACTAAAGAATGTGAGAGCAGCTTCCAGCGATTGAAGAAGCTGCTAACCAGTGTTCCAATCCTAAAGATTGCAGATCCAAACAAGGATTATGTAGTGTGCATAGATGCATGTAAGGAGGGGTTGGGAGGAGTTCTCAACCAAGAGGAATTTGTAGTTTGTTATGAATCTTGAAAGTTGAAGGAACATGAGAAGAATTATGCCACTCACGATTTAGAGCTGGCAGCAATCGTCCACGCCTTGAGGAAATGAAGACATTACCTCATGGGCAAGAGATTCGAGTTGAGAACAGACCATAAAAGTATGAAATATTTATTTGATCAGCCGACCTTAAATGCCAAGCAAATCAGATGGCTGGAGTTTATGTGTGAATATGAATTTGATATCAAGCATATCAAAGGGAAATAAAATAAGGTGGTTGATGCACTCAACAGAAAAGTGCACGAATTACATGCTACAGCCATTAGCATGTACAGACTAAGACGAAATACAGAATTTTGGAAGCTGCAAATGTTGATTTGTAGTACAAAAATCTTGTAGCAAAGCTACATCAGCGTGAGAGACCACAGACCAAGGAAAGTTACACCTCGGGAACTAATGGTTTACTTCTGTATAAAAACAGAGTGTATGTACCCAATGTCTGAGAGTTGAAGCTAGCAATTCTAAAGGAGATGCATAACGTGGCTTATGTTGGACATCCTGGATATCAGAAGACTATGGCAGTAGTCAAAGGCCATTATTTTTGGCCGGGTTTGAAGAAATAAATCGCTTAATACATCGCCAGATGTATGGAGTGCCAAAAGGTTAAGGCTGAGCACAAACACCCAACAGGGTTGTTGTAGCCTTTACCTATTCCTGAATGGAAATGGGACATGGTAACAATGGATTTTATCACAGGATTTCCCATAACAACAAGCAGCATGATTCAATCATGGTGGTGGTGGACAAGCTTACTAAAGCTGCCCATTTTATTCCACTGAAAACCACCACAGAGAAGAAGATGTTTCTGACATTTTCCTAAAAGAAGTTACACGCTTGCATGGAATTCCTAAGACAATTGTGTCTGATAGAGACCCGAAATTCACTTCGAATTTCTGGAAATGACTGTTCAAAGGATTCGAAACGAATCTAAACTTTAGCATAGCATATCATCCTAAGTCTGATGGACAGACAAAGAGAGTAAACAGAGTAATAGAAGACATGCTGAGAATGTATGTGATGGATAAACCATCAAGGTGGGAAGACTACCTGCATTTCGTAGAATTCGCCTACAATAATGGGTATCATGCGTCATTGAAGACGAGCCCGTTCGAAGCGCTTTATGGAAGAAAGTGCAACACTCCAGTGAACTGGGATAATCCAGCTAACAAAGAAGTAATTGGGCCTAAGCTGCTCAAAGAGATGGAAGATCAAATGATAAAAATTAAACATAATCTAAAAGCTGCCCAGGACAGGCAGAAAAGTTACGCTGATGGTAACAAAACCATAGAGAATTCAAAGTGGGTGACCATGTTTTCCTGAAAGTGAAAACTAACAGGAGTTCCCTGAGGCTGGGAAGTTGCACCAAGTTGGCAGCAAGATTTTGTGGGCCATTTGAGATCCTGGAAAGGATTGGGCTGGTTGCATACATGCTTGCATTACCTACATCTATGACTGTACATAATGTGTTTCATGTTTCACTGATTAATAAATATGTACCTGATGCTAATCATGTTATAGATTGGAATGTGATTCAGGTGGAACCAGAGGGTGTCCTACAAGTGCATCCTGTGCACATATTGGACAGGAAAAGCAAACAGCTCCGAAATCGAGCTATATAACTTGTAAAGGTCCAGTGGACCTGGTACGGTCCTGAGGACGCGACATGGGAGCATGAAGAGGTTATGCAGGTAGAGTACCCACATCTTTTTGAAAATTTTGAAAGGCTTGCAGAGATAGTGTAAGTTGCACTGAGGACAGTGAAAAAATAAGAGGAGGGGGATTGTAGTGTCCCCAAGGCCGAGCTCCGTTGTAAACCAAGTTCTGAAAGGAATTATAATTAAGATTTGTAGGCTGGTGAGCCAAGTTTTTATAAGATGGAGGCTTATGTGTTTGATTAGGCCAGAGATCCTGAGTGTTGAAGGCTAGGAGCCTGTTGTTGTAAATGTAATCAAGAAAAACAATTAATAAAATATAAACACCGCCAGGTGCAGACCGACCATGATGAATGAGTGAAGGGGGACTGAGCATCCACAGAGTGGGCAAGGAATTAGGGGCTAAAGGTGGGAAAAGGGGCTAAGTGTTGAGCCTAGGGGGCTTAAGCCTAGGAATAATATTTTAATATTATTCAAAAAAAAAGACATGTGCATTTATGTTTTATCCTAAGTATTGGCAAGGGAGGATGTACAAGGGTGATGCGTGCTGGTGGAATGCATGCAGTGCCATGGGTGACAAGTGTCGACCCTGACGCATGCGAATAAATGGCCAGGGTGAGCCGTGAGAAAGGTTCCTCTTCCTCCATTGGAACGGGAACTGTCCTAAGCGTGAACCATGTAACCTCTGCAAGAGACCCTCGTGCAATTCTGCAACAGGAAAAAATCCTGTGTTTGTTTTCTGAAAAGCCTGGTTCATCCTCCCTGTTCTGTATCAGAGAGTCTATGTAATTCCCTACGGAAATTGCTTCTCACGCAATTCTAAAAATCAACAACGTGAGACCTTGCCGCCATTGCTGAGCTTGTTTGAGAAGTTTGAGTCTGTATTCTCGGTTGACTGTAGTGGTCATGCAGAGATGGATTGCAAGTGAATTTTTGTCCAGTGCAGGTGGTAATTGAGCCTATGTGTGATCTCTCTCTAGGTGAGGGAGGTGGATGTTGTTGGAAGAGGTTTCTTCTAGAGAGTGTCCAGCACCAGCTTCAGGCTCTGAGACTTCCTGATCCGGCCTATTGCCGAGACCCAGAGAGGGAGGTTAGCACCGATGGACTATGCTTGTGAAGGTGTATACTCCTAGGTGAAGCAGGCATGTGGGGAATGAGAGTCTGGTAGTAGTGGGCGTAAGATGGCATCCTAGGAAGAATCCTTCTAGATTCTAAGTGTTGTTTTCCCTGTAAACTTAGCCTAGCTAGGATTCCTTTCCTTGGGGTGGAGATTAGTCCTAGCTCGGGGGTGATCCACTGCTGAGCTGATGAGCAGTGTGGTCTAAGGCTGGGAGGTTCGTGGAAGGCCTGCACTTGGTTGGTGGAATCTACCATTGATAAAGATAA
>JZKD02S0899208.1:127818-156443 GCA_000966675.3 Picea glauca
GTAGCTACCTTTGGAAGTCATTACTTCCCTTGAACAATAACTATTGATTATTTCTCATATATTGTGCATGGTGTATTGTGGTGTATTGGTGTAAATCTTATATTATTGTTCATTGACCATTGGATATAATTGAATGGTTTAAGTATAAGCTGAAAAAGGTTTTAAATTGTACTTAATACTGATTCACCCCCCTCTCAGTATCAACAAGATAGTCTTCCCATTTAGATGGTTTTTCCATCACGTACATTCTTAGCATATCCTCTATCACTTGGTTCACCCTTTTTGTTTTCCCATCAAACTTAGGGTGACAAGTTGTAATGAAGTTCAGATTTGTTCTCAACCGTTTGAATAATCCCCTCCAAAACTTTGAGGTAAACTTTGGGTCTCTGTTAGACACAATTGTATTGGGTATGTCATGAAAGCATGCTACTTCCCTCATATAAATATAAACAACATTGGTTTCCTTGTGAGTAATATTGATTGGAATGAAATCAGAAGATTTAGTAATATTTTCCACCACCGCCATGATAAAATCATGTTGCTTGCTTATTCTGGGAAATTTGGTGATGAAATCCATTGTCACCACTTCCCACTTCCATTCAGGAATGGAAAGTAGTTGCAGTAAACCAGCTGGGATTCTATGTTCATCCTTGACCTTTTGACACTCCAGACATTTACCAATGTACTGAGCTATTTCCCTTTTCATGTCTAGCCAATAGTATTGGCTCTTGACTGTTGCAACTTTTTTTTGATATCTTGGGTGTCTCCCATAAGGTAAGTTATGAATCTCTCTCAAGATCTTATTCCTCAATTCATGAGAATTGGGTACAAAAATTATGTTCCTATATAGGAGAATTTAATCATTTAAAAATTTATAATCTTCAACCTTCTGTTGCATTTTACCTTGCTACAATTTTGTTACTAACTCCATGTACTACAAATTTTCTTTTGCATCCTCATAAATTATGACTTTATGATTAGTTTGATATATGCCAATGGTTGTAACATATAGTTCATTCACTCTCCTGTTGAGTGAATCAACCACTTTTTTATATTTTCCTTTGATGTGCTTGATATCAAATTCATACTCACATAGACACTATAACCATCTACTATGCCTGGCATTTAAAGTTGGATGATCAAACAATTATTTCAGATTGTTATGCTCTGTCCTTAGCTCAAATATGTTTCCAATGAGATAGTGCCTCCATTTCTTTAAGGCATGAACTATGGCTACCAACTCCAAATCATGAGTGGCATAGAGCCTTTCATGCTATTTCAATTTTATGGATTCAAAACATACCACAAATTCATTTTGACTAAGGACTCCATCAAGTCCTTCTTTGCATGCATTTGTGCAAACCAAGAAATCTTCATTCAAATATGCAATTCTTAGAATTGGAGCATCGGTTAACAATTGCTTCAAATGCTGGAAGATATTTTCACATTTTGTTGTCCACTGAAACTTCCCTCCCTTCCTTTGCAACGAAGTAACCAGCTAGACCCATGAAGGATCTGAATTCTTTCACATTCTTAGGTGTTGTCCACCCTTTAATAGCTTCAATATTTCCAAGGTCCATTGTTATCCCTTCTTCGGATATTATATGCCCCAAATAGTGAATTTGGTTCTGATAAAATGAGCACTTGCTCAATTTGGCATACAGCTGGTGCTCTCTCAACACTTGTAGCACCATCCTCAAGTGATTATCATTATCTTCTTCTGACTTGGAATATACAAGGATGTCATCCAAAATGACAATGACAAACGTGTCTAAGTATTCCCGGAAAACACCATTCATTAAGCACATGAAAACGATTGGTGCATTTGATAACCCAAATGGCACCACAGTGAACTCATAATGACCATACCTTGTCCTGAAGGTAGCCTTGCTGATGTCTTCATCTCCTATCCTTACTTTATGGTATCCTGACCTGAGATCATTCTTTGAGAATATCCTTGCATCCTTTAACTAATAAAAGATATCATCAATCCTTGGAAAAGGATACTTGTTCTTTATAGTTACTTTGTTTAATTGTCTAAAGTCAATGCACAATCTCAATGTCCCATATTTCTTCTTCACAAATAAAACCTAGTGCACCCCAAGGTGACACACTTGGGAGTATATACCCCTTCTTCATAATTTCTTCAAGTTTCATTTGCAACTCCTTTAGCTCTGGTGTACTCATGTTGTAGGGATTATTGGATATTGGAGCTGCTCCAGGCATCAAATTTATAGATAAATCAATATCTCTCTTTGAGGGTAGTCCTGGTATCTCCTTAAAAACATCCTCCAAATATTTCGGGAATGCATGATCCTCAAGATTCGGAACCTTATCCTTATGTTCTTCCTCCATATGAGATGCAAATATTTGGAAACCCTTCTTGTAACACTTATTCAGCTGCATTGTTGAGATCTCTTGGACAATAACTACACTGGGAATTGCCTGGACTATTCTTGGGTTCCCTTCCTCATTCAAGAGAGTAATTGACTTGTTATGAAAATATAATACACCATGGTTTTGGTCCAGCCAATCCATACCGATTAGAAATTCTATGAACCCAAGGGCAGGATGTTCAAATCTTCCTTGGTACTTACCCCATTTGTGTCCATCGAACATGATTTAATCAACTCAACAAATTTTATCTTGGTTCCTGTAGCCAGCTGCAACATCCAAGATTTCCCATGCATGCTTCTTGGAAATTGCAATCTTTCCACTACCTTACGATCTATATAGCTATGACTAGCTCCTAAATCTATTAAAAGAGTAAAGGCATGGTTATTGATCATACCTTCTACTTCAATCATGTGAGATTGAAATTTTTCTTGCTTGTTGTCAAGGGTTGCATAGATCATTGGAACACTTCTTTCGATGTCCTCCACTGTTTCAAATTTCTCTACATTGTGGATATCTCTCACTTTATCTTTTCTGTGAGGATAGACTTTATACAAATTATCTCCTTTACAACCCCAACATTGAATGGGTCTCTTCCTTGGCCTTTGCCTACCTGTCTCAGTCATTTTTATCTCTCTAGAGGTTTTTTGTCCCTAAGAATTGTTTCTGAAGAAGGGTGGCTTGTTCCCCTTCTTCCTCTACTCCATATTGAAATTATTATTGTCTTCCCAAGATCTTTGGAAAGTAGGCTTTCCTTTTTGTAGATCATATAAGCAATTGACTCTTCTTATGGTTTCCTCCAAAGTATTTGGATCATCATATTGAATTTTATCATCGATGAAAAATGGCATCCCACTCAAATACCTCTGAATCTTAACGGTCTCACCCTTTATGAGGGAGACATAATTCAATAGTTCTAAAAACATCCTTTCATACTCATCAATGGTCTTACTTCCCAATTTGATTTCAAAGAACTCTTTCATCTTTTTGTCATAATAACTCTTGGTTAAGTATTTCTTCTCAAAATGCTTCTCGAATTCCTTCCATGTAACATTCTTCTCTCTGATGTGTTGCACTTGCACAAGATGATCCCATGAAATGGAGTCCTTTCCTTTTAGTTGATAAATAACAATTCTTCCTTCTACATGAGAAGAATAATTATATAGTTGGAAGCATTTTCTCATGCCCATCATCCATGTATCAACATCTTCATCTTTCTTGTTCTCTCCATAAAAAGTAGGAGGTTTGATCTTATTCATTTCTCCTTTCAATTCATCCACCTTATACTTCTTATGATTCTTCCTAACAGGAGATGGACTTGATTTTTTGTGTTCTCTCCTATTGGAATGTCTTTGAGACTGATAGTGATGTCTGATATCACTCCTGGATCTTTATTTTTCCCCAGGGACCCTGTGGCTTCATGATTTGTTGGAGCCACTCTCCTTATCCAACTTATTTTCAATTTTGTCCAAGCTCTTCATTAACTTCATATTGAAGTATTCTTGTTACTCGTTTTCTTTCATAAGCCTTTCATTATTGACCTTGTGACTCTGGACATCTTTCTGCAAATTTATAATGGTCTCTACCATATTCATGTTATCATCCTTTGCTTCTCCATGTCCATTGGAGTTTGTTCCTTCCATACCCAAATGGACATCCATCCCTCACATTTCATCTTCCTGGCTGTAATCCACCTGTGTATCATCCATATCTTTGTACTTTGTGTTGATCTGATCTGATCAATATGTTTTTAATTCTGCAGCCAACAAAACCTTGTCAGGCTAATTGATTCAACAATTTTATAAAAAAACATGAACCATGTTGTTTCAATAACCTACCAGACTTATTTCCTATGATTTTCTAAGTAATTTTCTGATCAATCCTATTTTTTGGATGAAAATCTATGTTTTTTTGTCCCATACCTTTCCAATGATTGCTTCCTTGTTCAATTTTGAGCTTTGAGCATAAAGTTATGGACCATTAAAAATGGTGTTTTTTTCTCTGTTTCACTCATGCAACTGATCTCTTTTCCCTGAGATAAGTTGCTCTTAGATATTTTCTATATCCTATCATAAAGTTCCTAGGATTTATTTTCTTCTTTAGGTATAGGCCCGTACAATTCAGGATACTACAAACTCCTTCTTTAAGCCTCATTTTCATCCTTAAAAAAAAATAACTTTCGGGCACGAGCCATTTTTATTCGGCCCTCCAATATCTTGTGACCATGGGTTGTGACCAAGCGCTAGGTTGATAGGTTCTTATCCAAATCCTAGGGAACTTCAGGGCTCTGGAAATTCAAGATTCAACGGTTTCTCTTTCTGCACATCACAAAACCCCCAGATCGTCGAACTGACAAACTCATTGTGCAATACACCTTCGAGACCTTATTATAAGCACCCTATGTTTAATCTCATAACCAAGGGCTTTAATATCTTACCATGTTCTATGACCACAATTTTATGTGCCTTCCAATTCAATTAATTGAAAAATTGTTGATCTATCAATCAATTTAGGATCTAAAGTCTTGGATGATTGTGGAACTTGAACATGCTCACAGTTTAGAAAAAAAACCCGACTTCCGCAATGGAAATATGTGTGAGGGAGAGGAAATCAAAATCAACCATTAATATTCCTCTCGGTGCAGATCTATGATACCGGTTGATTGCGGGATATGAAATACCCCCCTCGTTAATTTACCTTTGGACTTATTCAGTAGTTCTTGTTCATTGATCTATTCCTCATAGATCCGACGGTCGTGATTATATCATTGTTGATCTGAAATTTTCGACGGTCATAATCTCACCCCTTGTTGGTCTGGTATTTCTAAACTTCTAAACCTTCTGGGGTCCACTTACTATAAATGTCTTCAATTAAGGTGGTGACATGTGGCCCCACCATCACGTGACATGTGTCAGATCATTTTTTGTTCAATAGGGCATGAAAAAAGTACAAAACTAGATGACACATGGCATGCCTAGAGGAATTCCACATCATCCTAGGTGATGTCATCATTCCATGTCACAATTCGTCACTCTGGTACTTCAGTATTCCAGGCTTCGAGAGATCCTACTCCTACACACTCTATAACTCTTGAATGTCGAACTGATGAACTATTGAACCAATGCTTCTTCGGGGCTCCAACTCTTTAGAGATCTGTAACTTAGAGATTCAAAATTTTTTGGTGTTGATCACCATACAATAAATCAATGGACCGCACCCTCTCATTAACCAACAACCATGATCAAATCTTGGACTTCGGGCTTCGGGAGTCTCGTACTATCCACATTCTAAACTATTTTGGAGTTCCAGGTCTCTAGACTGTTGTATGTTCTTCCACATATCCCCTAAGATAAATGGTCGAGATGGACTCTATCCTTTGGAAGTCCTCGACCTCAACTTATTATGCCTTGAATCCTCCAGAGTGCCAAGTCTTCAAACTACAAGATCTATTGTCACGTGTCCTCTCCCAATCAATGGTGAGGATATACTTTTCTCTTCAAAGCTTCGAGGGTTTTTCCTTCATCACACTTCATTCCTTCCAAATACTGAATGGATGAACTCGACAATCTCCTTTGCTCAACGGTCAACAAATCAATGTATTGACACATCGCCCCACTGATAGAATACACATGTCAGGTCCCAATTGGTTCTAAGGGTCTCTAAATGGTACAAAAAAAAGTGACACATGGCAGGATTAGGATAGGTCCATGTCACCCTAGGTGATGTCATCATGCCACATCATATTTGGTGATTCAGGACTTCATAACTTCAGGCTTCGGGAGATTCCACTCTAGCCCACCTTATAACTCTCGAATATCAAACTTCCAAACAGTTCCATGTCACTCCAGCTCTTTGGGACTTTGAAGCTCCAGGACTTTGGAGCTTTGGGATTCAAATGATTTTGTTGTTGAACATCACACAACCCCCAGACTGCTGAAATTATGAACATTGCTTAATCTATGGACATGTGTCCCTAGAAATGGAGGATCCATATTAAATATGGAATTTGGGACTTCAAGATGAATTCCATTCTGTGCACACTTCAACCAATTCACCTGAGCTACAAACTATCGAACCACTTTGGATATCCAGTGATTCGACTTCTCTTGAATGATCTACAACTAAAAATTACTCTAGGACTTAGGAGCTTGGTGCTTCAGGCCCTTTCTCGACAAAATATTAAAATCTCCGAAGTAATTAAGTTTGAAGGACTTGAGGGTTAACTTTTGTCCACCTTTTCCATATCTGATGGTTGGGAAGAGTCTGTCTCCCCCCGCACAGATCCTACAACTCAAATTCAATCTTGTGGTTAAATATCACAATCGTTGTGATAAATTCTTTGCCACTCCTCCTGAGATTTCCATTAGCACCTAGGATCTATCTCAACACCCCTCTAGCACTCTCTACATCAAATCCTTGTTGAATTTTGACTCCAAATTCTACACTCATGGCCCATCCAAGTTTAGTATTGAACCCATGGGCTCTGATACCAATTTGTAATGTACCTGGAATGCTAATTCAGGGCATGTTACTACAATTATTGTATGTTCTTTCTTGGATACTAATTTGTAACAACCCCAACCTCCCGACTTGGGTCACTCCACCTTACATAAAGACTCTCTTTCATTTCTACAAAATATATCATACTTAATAAATTAAAAACAAACATCTACTTTTTGTTAACATACACAGAAATATGAGGAAACATACAATAAAAAAACACATGTGTAACATAAAGCATGTAATTAATCATATATAAGAATACTTATCTGTTAAAGAATGCCACCATATGCATGCATACCTTCCATGAACCTCCCATCCTTAGACCAAACTACTCCAAGCTATCAACAGTGGGTCACCCTCAAGCTGGGACTAAAATCCACCTAGGGTAAAGGAAATCCTAGGATAGGCTGAGGTTACCAAGTCCACAGGAAAGATTTTGTCCCCAGGAGTCCACTCATGTCCACAACTTATAATCCCTCATTCCCCACATTCTTGTCTCACCCCAGGGTTTGTGCCCCTTCTCTGCTCGACAATCCTTCGACTCCCTCACTCCACTTCTAGGACTTCAACAACATGCCGGAGATGAAGTCTCAGAGAAATACAACTTTTGTGAGGCTCCCTCTGGGAAAACCACTTCCCCAACAACCTCCCTCACCTGGAGAGAGTTTCCCATAGGCCGGACAACCTACTTCTTCAGTCCAGCTCCCAGGCCAATCCAGTCAGGGTAATAACAACAAAAAAATTGGGTATGCCTATGGTAATGAAAAAAATCCACACCAATCCATAGAAAAATCATGTGGGGAGAAACAAAAAATGTCTAGGGTGTGATATGGCTCAGGCATTGCACAGTCATGTTATGCTTCACAAGATTAAAATGGGTTAGCAATTTCCAGAGCTTCCAGAGTAAAACGATGGAGAGGATGGTTCAGTGTGTGGATGCTTTGTGTCTCAGTGCATGAGTGTGTGAGGAAGGATGGAAAGGATGCAGAGTGAACCCCCACAATGATTCATTTCCCCATATAAAAATTCATGTGCCTTGACTGACACATGGCTCTCCTGGAGTACGAGTCCCTCCACTTGGGATTCATTCCCTTTTCAAGAAAAACTTAGGATAAATTAATATCCTCATCACAACCTTTAGAAAATAAATATATATTATTGTATTGGGTTTAAGATCTTAAGATTATCCCTTTTTCCCTGAGTCCCATAGCCCCCTTCCCTTACCCACCTAGTGGAACTTAGTCCCCCATAACTATTTCTTCATGGTCGGTCTACATGTAACGATGTAATTATATTAATGATGTGAGTATTTACATATGAAAAATTAGTCTCCCTGGCCTTCAGTATCTAGGCTCTCCAGCCTAATAAACACTTGGCTCACCAACCTATAAACATAATTACACTTTAGCATGGGATCGACCTTGGGATATTACATGGGCAACATTTCTATATTAAAAGATATCATTGTATCCTAAAATCCTTCCTGGGGAAAAGGATTTCATCACCTAAGAAATAGTAATGGGTAATCAAAATGTTGGGATATGACTATGAGATAATTTATAATAAAGGAAAGGAGAATGTGGTAGTATATTATCTCTCTAAAAAGTATGAATATGAAGTGCCCCTCTTTTGACTCTCCTTCAAAGTAGCAGACTATTTGAATAACGCACAAATAATGGTTAATATATCCCAAGATCATTCACATGATACAAAAACATCAAATGGAACCCCATGCATATCATGGATATACTTGGAAAAATGAAGAGAGTCACTAAAAAGGGCATTTATATTTGAATAGGAAAAGCACCTTTAAATAAAAAAATGTTAGCTAAACACCATGCCTCTCCTGTTATGACCTAAGGGGGGCATATACGAGGTTAAATATATATGATATGACCACAAGAGGGGGATTATATTGGGATAAATGTACATATAATGTGTAAATATATATGTAATAGGGTTGGCCTAATAGTAAAGAGGAATCATGTGTAGTGTGTGAATAGGTATATATAGATATCATGTATTCGTTATTGATACATGTGAATTGTGATGTATAAATGTATTTCGTTATGTGGCCAAGGTTCTGCTATTATTTAATGAGTTATTGTATAACTTATATATCTTGTAGTTGTGCTCCATACTCACATTTTTTACATGGTCTGTACTTATGTTTTGTTATGATATTTTAATAATTTGTCTTTTTACATCTCCAATAGTGGGTCATTTAGGATTTCATAAAACATATGAAAGTATCAAATATTCTTTTTTGGGGGAAGGCGTGAAGAGGGGGATTTGTACTTTTGTGGAAAAATGTGACATTTTCCAATGAAAATAGTGAGAAATAGTGAAACTTTGTGCAAGCTACAACCTTTACCCATTCTACTAGCTATATGGAATGACATTTCTATGGACTTCATTATGGTATTACACAAATTTGGAAATAAATATGAATCCATGGTTTTGGCTAATTTCCTTTCCAAATATGCTCATTTTAGTGCTCTACAACACCCGTTTAAATCCCCAGTGGTCACTCAAGTCTTCATGGACAATATATTTAAACTCTAAGATATACAATAATGTATTGTGGTTGATGGTCCCAGGAATAGAAAAAATGATTTATTGTACCTTTGGTCTCCTACTTTACTTGTCAACATGGGGTTCATACAAACTTAAGAGGTGTTATGCACTATATGTGTAGTATGCAATTGTCTGTGGAAAATGTTTGAGAATGATCAAAGGATGAAAATGTGCAACAAAATCAAGTGACAGAAAGAATCTTTGAACTAATTTCTTGAAGTAAACACACGAATATAAAAGTACAACTAATATATATTGCATGAAAATAACTGATTATGTTGCATTAAAGAGTATTGAACTCAGAAAGTTAAACTGAAGAAAAAAGTTGAATACAATATTAACTATAACAGAAAATTGTGATAGAAGTAAAGCTCTAAACTATGAAATAAAAATTGTAATGGAAGTAAAGTTACACTAATGCGTGAATAAAGCAATCTAACCCTTTGATCAATACCTAAAATTGTAATGGAAGTAAAGTTACAGTATTGCGTGAATATAAATAGAGAGTTTGACTTCCCTTCCTAAATCAAGGAGAGTAATGAGTAAATGAGGGATATCATCCCTTAACATCTGTATTTTCAAATTGTTGTTGATTAGAAGTGGTCATAAATTCACAAGGAGCGCTTTTAGAGGTAGGAATAGACAATTTCCCTTCATTTTTGGATGGCAACTCACTCGAGGATACAAAATGCCTTGTTTCTAGGAGTTTGGTGTCGTTGACTCCTGAAATTAGACTTAGTTGGTGGAACACATCTATTTCTCTAAAAATATTAGTGAAAAAAGGTATAATATACACGAAAATCCACCTCAATCATACATTCATTAAGAAACATACAAAATACCCATGACTGACTAAAATATGGTCAAAAGGAAATGTTATGTCATTTTGTGGTGGAAAAATGTGTCAAAGATGAGCCTTTAAAATGGACAATAATGAGGCTCATTATCACCCCCCGGACGAACTTTTTCAGACCCTTTGTGAAAAAAAAATTATATTTTTTATCTCACTATTGTTGTTGTTACTGTGTACATTGTTGTTGCAACATATTTTCCTGCTACTCATCACCTTGCTACTTCTCAACAAATAGTTATTGTTCACCACCCTACTACTACCTAGCAAATTATTGTCTCATATACCAGGCCACATATCTGGATATAGATTGATGATCATGGTATCCCTTATCCTTAGTTGCTATAGGAATAAGGAGTTGAGGGATAATCCTTAGCCCAATCCACCTAGTATTCATTTTTCTCAAAGTTTCTTTGTACCAAGGTGTCTTGAAGAGGGAAATTTGTAAGGTATTGGGAGAATGAGGTTCCTTGATCTGCAAATCATAAGGAAAAGAGTTCGACCTCCTCTGGAAATCCTTTGTTTCTTCATCTCCCAACAGCTTGAGTGATTCTTCAAGATCGGCTATTACTTCCCTTTTTTTGGTTGTCCATCCTGGAGTTATATTCTTATCCAAAGAGAGTATATGATGATTGTTTATGACATATTTAGTCTTGGTAGCATCTTGTTGGGACAGGCGTAGACCCAGGGTTCAGCTCTAACAGTGCACCAACAAGCCCTAACTATTGACCCTTTCGGTAACACCTGTGAAGAAGATGAAGTCTCACCCGAAGTAGCAATAGGGAGTTGCAGGAAATAGGTGTCTACAAAAAGAGGAAATACAAAGTGGATCCAAGGCAACAACACACAACAACCTCGTTATTCTTTATCTCCTTTAAACCTATTGTGTGAGATATATCTCATATCTAACACAATTATGCGATAATAGAATGACAGAAGGAAAAATAACACAACGTCAACTAGACAGAACAAAATGATATACATGGTTCACCCTCTTCCTAGGGCTACGTCTACAGAACTATGTTTCTTGATATTATATGAAAACATATAGTTCTTATCTGCGCTCTTATCTTACATATCTCTCTCTCTTTCTCTCTATCTTTCTCTCCCTACCCTATGCACCTAGTTGCAGGGTTGATCTTCACACCCAGCTAAAGATCTTACAACACCAGAGTGCTCTCACACACAACACTTCTTTCACTTACAACAATAATCATTTAATATCACAACACAACTCTAGCCAATAACAACAATGACCCTCCGTGATCAAACCTTTCCTCACTCCTCTCGATCTTTATTTATACATTACAATGACTCTCAGACAACCTTAGGTCAAAACCTATGTGTCAAAAACCCTAAATACCAAAACCCTAGGTCCACTTTGACCCTTGTTTTTCAAGCTTCGCCAACCTGTCCTTCCATATTTCCCACGAGGTGCTCCAAAGCATCCATTTGTGGATTTTTCCACTTGTGGAGTTTTCCATGATCCATCCTCCTTGTTGATATGTTCTCCTCGATATTCTCATCCAACAGCTTGTTTTCCCTTACTTCTCTCCTTCTTTTCTTCTTCTTTGACCACTTCGACCCAATCTCAGTCAATGTTCCTTTCGCGCAGTTTGTACTTCGCCTTTCCTCTGTAATATTCGATTTATAACATAACCAAGGGATAACAGGCCCCCAACATGCACGTGTGACTCATCCCGAGGCACTGCAAGACTGAGCCTTTTGTTTTTCTTTGACTTCAGACTACGCATAGCAACTTGTTCTTTTTTCTTGGTTCTCCCTTCCTTGTGCAGACTGTCTTTTCTGTGTCTAGTACCTAGTTCTAACTGCACCTAGTACCTAGACCCTTGTCCTTCTGCTTTTACTGAGAGTTGCGAGGAAGTTGGTTGTCGCAGTATAATTTCAACTGGCTCCCATTCATTAGTCCTTCCTTCCATTCTCTATTCAAGGTCTTCAACTATACCATTCTCTTGTGGGTGGTAAGGTGTGCTCTTCTGATGATGAACCTCAAATTCTTGAGTCAATGCTTAAATATTTTTATTAATAAAATGAGTATCGTGATCACTAATAAGGATCTTTGGGCATCCAAACCTTGTTATTATGTCCTCAAATATGAATTGCGTAGTTGTAGTTGCACTACATTGTTTAACTGATCTTGCTTTTGCCCATCTGGTCAAATACTTTTTCACAGTGATAATGTATCTGGCTCCTGTACGCTTTCCTGGTGGTTTGATAGGTCCCACAAAATCAATTGCCCATTTCTCGAATGCCTGTAATTTCATTCGAGGTGCTAAAGGCATATCATCTCTCTTGGAAGGTTTCCCAAATCTTTGGCATACATTGTAGGCTTTGTAGTACTCTCTAGCATATTTGTCTAAAGTGGGCCACCAAAGGCAAACTCTAAGAACCTTTTGTGTTGTTTCTTTTCCTGCGTAGTGTTCTCTTGCAATGCCTTCATGTGCTTCTGCCAAAATCAGTGGTCTTTTTGCCTCCATAACACATATTCTCAAGATCTCATCAATTCCCATCTTATATATTTTTCCAGCTATAAGTGAAAAGTGTGCAGCGCGAACTACCAATTGTTTCTTCTGAATGATGGTATATTTGCGAGGTGCCATTCCTGTATACAGGAACTGGACTATTTTAGTGAAGTGATCATCAACCTTTCTGATGGCTAGCAACTCTTCATATGGTAGCGTATCCTCCATACTAGTAGGTTCCTCTCCATGTTATACCCTAGATAAGTAGTCATGTCCCTTGTTCATTCTTCCCGGCTTAACCACTATCTCAAAATCATATTCCTGGAATATCAGTAGCCATCTGCATATTCTTCCCCCCAACACTAGCTTGTTGACTAGGTATTTCAATGGAGAGTGATCAGTGAACATCTTAAAGTGTCCTCCCAACAAGTAGTGATGAAAATTTTGCAGCGCATACATAATGGCTAAACCTTCTCTTTCATTGGTAGTTGAATTTATCTCAGTTGTAGAGAGATTCCTACTAGCAAAGGCTAATGGATGGTCAATATCTCTTGCTCCTAGTTGTGTTAAAACTACTTCTAATGCAATAGATGACACATCGACATGCACATGGAATTCGCTCCAATCTGGGAAAACCAGAATAGGCACAGTGACCATTTTCTGTTTCAATGTGTTGAAGCTTTGCTGACATTCCTCTGACCATTGAAAATGACAATCTTTCTTTAAAAGATTCTCCATGGGTGATGTTATCTATGCATAACCCTTGATGACATTTCTTTAGTATCCAGTATGTCCCAGTGTAGTGCACGACTGTCTTACTGAAGTAGGAGGGGGTAGATCAACAATGATGGAAATCTTGGAAGGATCTACCAGCAACCCCTGCTTACATACAATATGGACTAGAAACACTCCAAAGGGTGAAAAGAAGATGCACTTCTTATGGTTCAGGGCAATTTGACATTTCCTTCACTTATCTAACATTAGTCTTAAACATTCAATATGATTTTTCAATAATCTAAAAAAAGTCTAATCATCAAAATATGCTTCCAGAAATTTATGTAGGAATTCCTTGAATGCTTCGACCACCACCCTGGGAAAAATGGTTGGTGCATTCTTCAATCTAAAAGGCATCACTGTGTACTGGTAGGATCCCCATTCTATTTCAAATGTGGTCTTATGACGATCTTCCTTGGCAATCCTGATCTGGTGATAACCTAAAAATCCATCTGTGAGGGTGTAAACTTCATGTCCTCCCACATTATCTAACACTTCGTCAGTAAACGATGTAGGGAATGGATCATTTAAACATGCATCATTCAATTTCCTCAAGTCTACATAGATTTTGATCTCTCCTATCTTCTTATGTTGAACTATCATAGGGATAATCCATTATGAATCTTCAATAGGTTCTATGATTCCTACTTCCATCATTTTGTATAATTCAATATTGACTTTCTCCTTGCACTTTGGATTCAGTCTGTAGGGTCTCTTCTTAACTGGCCTTGCATCTAGTTTCAAGGAGATCTTCATTTATCCCATGGGCCCTTTAATTCCCTTCATGTCTATGAACTTGGTTGGAAAGAAGTCCTAATATTCATGCAGTAATTATGTGATCTTATCAATGGTAGCGTCATCCCAAAAATCTCCAACATTTGCAATCTTAGGTGCTTTGTCTGTTCCAATATTAAATTTATTGATTTTAATTGGTTGTCCAATAAAAGGTAGTTCGACTCCTAGTCCTTCTACATCTCTTTTTCCTTCATTTTCTGTGATTTTCACCTTCCTAGGATCATCGTCTTCATCATCATTGATGTTGTAACACCCCTGCAATTTCTGAAGAGGTGTAGTCCATTCATCCTCTTCTTACTCCATAGGGAGGTTAGGTTCCTCCTCAAATACTCTCTGTTGTACAAATTGTAAATCTTGATCTACCATTGGGTACTAACTTTCAAATAAAAATGTAGCTACAAAATTCTGAGTCATACCTTGCCAATCTACAGTGGTGAGGCATAGTTCTTCTTAAAGTTACCAATTGATAGGTGTTGTGTCCAAAGTGTTGATGAATTTATGCACCCACTTCTCTTGAGGAACGTGGCTCCAGGCTTCTTCACAACTTTGCACATTGTCCTTCAAACAACTTTGACCTATGTATCTAACCTCGCACCCTTCTACTTGGTCTGAAAAGCGCACTATCGTCAAAGTGTGACATTGCACCCAGTTTGTGATGCTCTTCTTGTGCGTACCCCACCATATCGCTAGCATTGTTTTCAAGGCCTCATCCAGTTCCAACAATCTCTGTTGTACTGGTACAATTTCTTCAAATTCCAATAATAATTTTTCTAAATAATTTAAGACATCAAATGTGCACAAATTGCTAACTTCTGTGCGAATCCAGCAAACTTCCCTAGTCAATCTATCACATCTTTGCGTAGAAACTTCATACATTTTTTTCTTCTAGTTCTCTAGTGCTTATTTCAAGTCTGATGAGCATGCGTTGTCACTTCACCATCTTAAATTCCCATATGTTGTAGGATTAATGTAATCATGTTGTCTTGCTGTCAATTTATATATATTCTCTAGCTCATATGCATGGTCTTCTTCTCTGATGGGATCTGTGTATCTACGACCTTCGTCAGGATCCATAGGTGAAATGACCCTAAGGCCATCACCTTCAAATGCCATTCTTATTTTCTTTAAGTCAACAATAGTAGAATTATTGAAATCCCAATCAATTCCTAACAGTGCAGGATAAGGACAACTATCGTCAACTATCTCAATCACCTCGAAGTCCAAAAACGTCCTGACCCCATCGATGTCCATACGGACATGCTCCAGTCTTCCAAAGGGGCTTATTGCTTGTTGATTAGCCATCCTGAGCCTGATAGGGGAGAAATCAACTTAGGTTTTCCCATCAGTGACCAGGTCTACTTCGTCATAACATTGACTTCTGACCCTAAGTCAAGGAGCACATAATCTATGTCATAATATCCAATCTAAGAATTAAGGTGTAGTTCCTTATTTTTCCTTCTCTTTTTGGATACTTGATGTAATGATTTATTTAGTAGAGGGCCTATATTGCCTATCTCATACTGTCTGATCAAATTTTGTATCTCTTGTACAACTCTTTCATCGTTAATCAAATTAATGCAAGTACATAAGAATTCCATAAGATTTCTTATCTATTTTCCTTCTCTACGTGAAGTAGATTGATTTAATGCCATAGGAATTCCACATTCTCCATGAGGTTCATTCTGGTAACAATGCCTCCTCAAGTAATAACAATGACTCTAGGATCCTCTCCGCGAGGGTCTACTGAAATTAGTTGTACTTGCTGGTTTCCTCCTCATCTCTCCTGAATCTTGGCTAACAACACAGGGCAATCTTCGATGACATGTTCAAATGAGTTACAATAGCTGCATGTGGTACAAGGGTTCTGACAGTCCCTTTCCAAGTGACCTGGCTATGCATAGTTATAACAAATGATCTGACCTCGACCTCAACCCATGCCTCCTCCTCGTCCTCTTCCTCTGAATCCACCACGAGGGTTGAAGTTTCCTCTTCCTAGGGAGTTAAACTATGTAGTATTTCCCTCTTCCTGCATATCTTCTTGAATCCTATATGTATCCCTTGACCTTTCATGCAAGAGGTCATAACCCCTACAGTCATTCACATCATGCCCCACAGATTTACAGAATGTGCAGTAAAGATTTTTAGGTGTTTGAACATATTTTTTCATATAATAGCATTCACCAGGGTGATGTCTATTTATACATACCTGGAACCAAGGTAAAGTAACCTTATTCAAAGGGCACGAAGCTCTAGAGGCCAAGTATTCATGAAATAGGGGAAATTTCTCCTTATCATGGCCTTCTGACTTGCATCTGATACACCATATGTCTTCTCTTTTATCTTTTCCCTTGTCTTTCTTCATATCTACGACCTATAGAGATAAGCTAGTTAAATGACTCAAAATTTGACTCATACCTGAGCAGGTTTCTCCCATAGTAGCTGACTCTAGTTTCATGGCAATTTCCAGCACCTCAGCCTGTGAAGCAACATTCTGTTGCATCAAAGGGACTCTGATGTGTGGTAGGAGGGAAACAATGAACCATTCCTTGTTCTGCTCTTCTGGGATATGAAAAATCAATCGGATTGTTAAGGTATTAAACCTCTGATCAAACTCCCAAATAGGTTCAGCTACTTTCTGCATGATTTCTTTAAGTTTTGTAATTCATTATGACTCCAAATTGGGTTTCTTGAATTCTGCACTCAACACAGTCTTGATATCATTCAACGGTTTAGGTTGTGCAACTCCATTAACAAACTTCATGTACCAGCTCAGTGTGCGGTCTCTCAAGGTAGTACTAAACATATATCTCTTAACTACTTCGTCATTGATTTTCTTAATACTCCATACATCCTCACATAAAAACTAGTACTGATCAGGATCTTCAGATCTGTCTCCCCTAAAGATAGGTAGCCTCATCTCATATGCCATAGATCTTCCTAGGTTTCTTGACAGAGTATGTGTTGAACTGCTGGTAACAGTTCTCTGAGTTCTCTGATAACTCTAACTACTCTGGTTACTTAATGTTGTTAAAACAACAGGAGGATTAATAGTACTTACTTCAACAGTCGTCGCGGTTCCTGAAGTTTTTGATTCTTCCCGACGAGGTTTTTTAGTCTTCTCTTCCTTTGGCTCAGCGGACCCTGAATGTTCCTCGGTCAATAACTCCTCTTCTTATCCACTTTAGAGCCCTTCATCCTATGCTAGTGGTTTGTGGCTCTGTTCTAATAGGTTTACTAGAGGAACCTCTCTGAAGGTTCTCCCATTGCGTGTATGTCCAACCTCTATGTCGTTGTCGTTGTCTGAGTTTTTGAACATCATTTTTTTTTTTTTTTTCAATCTGACCAACTACTGTATCTTCAATATGTTCTTCTCATGAAATAGCATCTCTATCTTCAACTTCAAAAAGTGTAAAAATTTTCCTTCCGACCCCTTAAAGAAATATCTCTCTGCTTGGCTATATGACTCTACTATGTCCATAGAAAACTTGGTGATGTACCCTCCAATGGTTCTATCAAACCAGTGATCTACTTCTCTTGATACAGTGTTATCAACTCTCTTGACCTTCTTTATCAACACCGATGTCCAAACCACAGACGATCTAGATCGGACTTCAAACTAGGTATCTGCTAATCTAGCAAACTACTCGTATAGATCCTTATGAATTCCTCCAAAGAAAATATTGTGTATATCGGTAAAGATATACCTTCTCAACCAGTCCTCTATACTAAGATTAAGGTTCTTGTTCTAGGCTTCAGTGAAGTCCTTTTCTTTTTCTTCTATGCACTTATGAATCGTTGTCTTCGATGGAAACCACCTTGACATTCCCTCAAGAATATCCTGGTCCCGACAACAGAACCATTTGTTGAGACAGGGGAAGACCCAGGGTTCATCTCTAATAGCACACCAAAAAGCCCTAACTACTGGCCCTTTCAGTAACACCTTTGAAGTAGATGAAGTCTCATCGAAGTAGAAATAGGGGGTTGTAGGACACAGGTGTCTACAACTAGAGGAAATACAAAGTGGATCCAAGGAAACAACACACAACAACCTAGTTATTATTTATCTCCATTAAACCTATTACGCAAGATATATCTCAGATCTAACACAATGATGCAATAATGGAATGTCAGAAGTCAAAAGAACACAATGTCAACCACACATAACAACAAGATATACATGGTTCACCCTCTCCCTAGGGCTACGTCCACAAAACTGTGTTTCTTGATATTATATGAAAACATACAGTTTTTATCTGTGCTCTTAGCTTGCAGATCTCTCTCTCTTTCTCTCCCCACCCTGGGAACCCAGCTACAGGGTTGATCTTCACACCTAGTTGAAGTTCTTACAACACCAAAGTGCTCTCACACACAACACTTCTCTCACTTACAACAATAATCACTTAATATCACAACACAATTCTAGCCAATAAGAACAATGACCCTCCTTGAACAAACCTTTCCTCACTCCTCTCGATCTTTAATTATACATTACAATGACTCTCAGACAACCTTTGGTCGAAACCTAGGTGTCAAAAAACCTAAATACCAAAACCCTAGGTCCACTTTGACCTACATTTTTCGAGCTTATCTAGCTTGTCTTTCCATCTTTCCCGTGAGGTTCTCCAAAGCATCCATTGGTGGATTTTTCCGCTTGCTGAGATTTCCACGATTCGTCCTCTTTGTTGATATTTTATCCTCGATGTTTTCATCCAACGTCTTGTTTTCCCTTACTTCTCTCCTTCTTTTCTGCTTCTTTGACCACTTTGACCCAATCTCAGTCAATGTGCCTTGAATGTAGTTCGTACTCCTCCTTTCCTCTGGAATCTTCACTTTCTAACATAACCAAGGGCCAACACCTCTACTCTAATCCAAAGGAGTGTTGTTTTTCTTCTTCCTTATACCTTTTTAATTCTTCTACCCTCATTTCATATTACCTTAGACAAGAGGCAAAGGTCATCAATTATGCATATTCCACATATGGATTGGGATTCTAGTTGTAGGGGTGTGGTAAGAAAGTGTTATGCAGGTAGAATTCAGAAAGATTATATTTTTCTTCCATATTACAACCTTGATATGAATTTATGAAATCTTGGAGAGAGTTAAGGTTGAACTACACTAACTTAGTTAGGTGTGTAATATGATTTTTGTGCCACTGTTATTTTAGGAACAATGTGTATGTTCTGGCTGGTGACCTGCATTCCATCATTTCTTTATATACTTTAGCTATTATTTTGAATGTTTCTTCCATGATCTCCACCTGTTCACTCTTCTCATGCATATCTCTTTTTTCCTTACTCAATTGTTGTTGAAATTTTGGTTCTCTACTTTCAGCTTCTGGTTGTATTCTACTTTCTACATAGTCATAATTTAGAACTTTTCTTGCATAAGTTGGAGTTTTTTCTCCAACTCTTGAGAAACCTCCTCTTTCATATTTCCTTTATTTTATTATACCACCCTTTTCCACTTGATTTCATCAATCTTGGATTTATCTATTTCCAACAAGGTTGCATAAAGATGTTTTTCCACAATAGTTGTTTTTTTAGAGGTCCCTTCCATTGGTCTTTCCTCTTTCATTATAGTCTCCTCTTGAGGTTCCTTCCCCATTGTTTCTATTTTCTATTATGGACTAGGAGATTCCTTAACTTCCTCTACCTATGGTGTTATAGTGAGTGGGGATGATGTTATTTGGTTCCTCTTTTTCTAACTTTTCTTGACTATGTTGGACCTCCTACTTCTGGGTTTCACCCACTCTACAGTAGTGGTTTTCAAAGGGTTGGCTATAGGGGTCCTTAAAGAAGTTAATACATCATCCACCTCTTTATCTTCTTCAAATATCTTTTTATTTTTCTCCCTCTTTTTCTATTTTTCTTTCTTGGCCTTGGTAAGTCTTTTGGATTCCTCTCCCTTGTTTCTTTATTCCTCACTCATGGCATCCTGCACTTCTTCAAAATCTTGTCTATCCATGTTGATGAAATATACCCACATAATTATATGTTTCAAGCTCCTAAGAGAATATAAGTCTATCATCTTGATGAGTCCATGATGTGCTAAGAATTCTTATTTCCCTCTTTGTATTTTTATCCTCATATCCTTTAGTGATCGAAGAAGAAAATAGGGGACACTGAGATTCAGGTGTTGTTCCAAATTTGGAATATCCCTAAGCTGATGTAACAATATAAAATGGTAGGAATATACCACATTCATCCTACCCTCACAAGTAATGTATTTGATGATGTGGTATGCTACCTCCTCCAATGGATGAGGGAGGATTTCCATTTTTATGTCATTTTTATCCTCATCAAGTTTCTCATTATGGAGGAAGAATTCCTTCTTGGTGTTAATGTATTCCTACCTTTCTTGTTTGTCCGAAGGGATGCCCAAAGGTAAAATAAAAACTTTGTTGATGGAGGCTTTATTGATCCTAATGTTTATCCCTCTAATTGTAGTCACATATTCCTGATATTGTATGCTATGGAAATTCTGAGAAAACTCCATGAACCCCTCATCATCAAACTCCCTTAGTCTCTCAAAATAACCTAGCCACTCACGTTTTTGAAAACTTTACAATATCTTAGGGTTTTCATAAACCCTGGAAGAATTTATTGGTTCCCTTCTATTAAATCCTTCTCCCATAATTTTTTGTTAGGATGATGAGTGGAGAGGAAGGTTGGCTGAATATTTCTTGTAGAATATTCAAGTTGACTTACTCCTTAGACAGGATTATAAGTTGAGTTGGTTTTTAGGTAAATTCATGGTCTTAAAATTCAGAAAAATGTTTTTCTTGAAGAAAAAGGGAAAGATGAGGGTTTTGTTTTGACAAATTCCAAGTTGGTATGTTTTTCTGCAGTCGTTCCTATAGAAACAGATCTTGTTTCAAGTGTCGAGAGGGTTTGACCATAAGTTCGTAACATTATCATTTTGAGGGATCTCAGCAAGTGGAAATTTGGTTCATGTATTAGGACATATTCTATAGGACCGTAACTATGGAAAAAAATAGGTTTCTACATGGTACGACTTGCTTGTTATTCAATGACCATAAAACCTTCTAGGAATGGCCATATGTAAAAAACAAATGAAAACTTGCATAAATGCAACAAATGTTTGATATTGAACAAATATTTCTCTGTCTAAGGTTTCATGGCTACCTGGAGTATGTATAAATTATTCTCTTATAGCGTCCTCAAATCCTCTAGCTGATTGGTTTTCTTTCCCTCTTCTCTTGTGAGCTCAAATTCCTAATTTCACCCGATTAGAGCCACTCTTCTTCTTCAAATTCGAAATGGTGCTCTGATTTTTATAAATATGAGTTATACCCTCAAATCATCACTAGGATTGTTGTCTTGTCATAGAATTACAACAACAATTGACTTATGTATTCATAATTCCTTAATTTGTTCCTTTTCTAACTCAAAGAAATCAACCTCCACTTAAACCATTCAATATCCACATGCCAATTCAAATTTTGGCATGAATTATGCCACCCTCCACTGACAAGATGTAAACATACTCATTTTCATCACCTTATAGAATTTATGAATGCTTGACCATATGAAATAAGAATATAGATATATGTATGAGGCTTAATTAAATGTGGTAATGATAGATAATTATGTTACCTTTGTTTACCTTTGAAAGCATATTAATTCGCTTGTTGCAGGTGGTTGCAGGTGGTTTTTCTTCGTGTTGGTTCCTGTAGATTCTCTTGGTGTCCTCCTCGAGAAAAGAAGGTATAGAGACATAAGTTCTCATCCAGGAAACCATTGAAGGCTCAGTTAGACTGGACCTTCAACCAAACCAACAAAGTTGACCTCCCTATAAACCTAACAAACCTTATACAAAATAACTAAAGAAAAATGTTTTTCTTTTTCTGTATCATATTTTTTTTCAAAACAGAGTAGAGCGAGAAAGGGACTCAAGGCACTCAGAGGTACTGACCAATCCAAACACCAAACCCATAAATATAAGATATTTTTTTTCAAAAACTAAACTTTAACATAGGTCCACGACTGTGTGCATTACAACTTGCAGATATTGGTGGGTTGTATAATGGAAAAACACATATGATTGCAGGTTGTAGAGATGAAACATGTGGATGGATTGGAAATTTTATAAATTAAAAAAAAAAAACAGTCCAGATAAGAGGGCTTCTAAATCTTGAATACAACTCCTAAGAAGCTAAAGATCTATGGAAAACCCAGAAAATACATAAAAAAAAACAAAGCAAGCAGGAGAATCCCCAGTATGGTCGCCAATTCTATTGACAGGAAATTTCCCCCGTGACTTTGGGTCAAGTCATAGTAGATCGAGACCAGATGGAGAAGACTAAAATATTCCCTCACAAAAAAATACAAACTGAAAGAAAACTACTTTTTATCTAGGAGAGAGTATGGAAAAAGAGAACGAGAAAGTGTGCACCTTAATCCCTTCATTTGATGTCAATCTATGTTCTTTCTTTTAGAAGTGCTCTTGATCTTTGTTGGAATGAATATGAAAAATAAAATCAAGACAATTGTTGCAACAAGGTAGTTACGTAATCAAGTAGAATATGTGTCAAGTATTATATTCAAAAAAAATATGAAGAATAATAACATATAATATTTCAATGAACACAAAATTGGAGGAAAAGATAACTCTTCTATTGACACCAAATATCAAATTTAGTAACAACTTGACTCGCTTCTGGAACAGCTTCAGAGCAAACCACCCAGGTTCCTCCACAAATCCTTCAAGCATATACTTATCTATGAGACTCTTCCTTGGATAGCCCAATAAAGATAATGAGACACCTTATGACTATATAATAAGGAAGAATCACTATAAAAGGAGTTTCCAAGTTGGGGGATGACACTCATAAGATAAATAGAATAGGGAAGCTTGTTATATTTGGACAACATAACCTTGCACCAAAAGACTTATCCTACATCTAGCACTCATTGGTGATTTTATATATTCCCCAAGGGGTTAGGGAAGTTGTAATACATTTTGTATGGGCATGGTGATGTTGGGAAATGATCCCAACCCAAAAACCACCCAAAAACTCGGAAATATTTTATTATTATTATTATTTAGGGCATCCACATGTGTTACACTGACAAGTTGTAGATGTTCGCACTTTGCATCAAAGGAGACCGTGAATATGTGCAAAATACATGTGTTACACTGACAAGTCATAAATGTTCTCACTTTGCATCAAAGGAGACCGTGAATATGTGCAAAATACATGTGTTTTATATGATTTCCATGAGGAAAGTTGGGAATATGTCTAGCAAGACAAGGGAAAGAGTTAGGCCATGGAAAAAATGCATAGGTGTGGAATTTTGTGCTATAACACTTAAGAACATTTTGATATAGCCTATGGTTGATGATGGATACCAAGATGACCAAATCAACTTCCTTCCACCCACAAACTGATGTACAAATAGAGGTAGTCAACAAGATGATTGTCCATATCCTAAGGATGTAAAATTCCAAACATCCACACACATGGGATGAAATCCTTTGTTATTTTCAACATAACTACAACATGTTGGTTGTGGAGCCTGATTATCTTCCTGATTCAGAGGTATTTTTTTTCAATATACCCCATGAACACTTTACACCCCCAAAAGAATGTACACTCTTCCACGTGGGGGAGTTTAGATGGGGGTTACCCCCTCTAAGGGGTCCAAGGGAAAGAAAATGTTACACATTATTTTTGTCATCCCTATGACTATTAATTATGTAAACCTATCTATTTCCTTCGGAGGGGTCAGTGGCCTGAGTTCCTGAAGAAGGAAGGGAGAAGACTTTTCCTGAGAAAATAAGCTGCATTCTCCTTTGTAAAAACCCTATTAAAGAGGATGTTCGCAGGTTGCTATATAGATAGGGTGTGAGAATGCCTAATTCTTGCAGGATGCACCATAGCTGGGTTGTGTGAGGTTCACAGGTTTCTCTATAAGTAGGGTGCGAGAATGCTCATATGTGGGAAAAATGAGCATCTTCTCGATGCTTCTAGAAGGAGAAACTTCCATGGTGAGGTGGCATCTGAATGATTTGGATCTTACTCACTTTCATGATTTAGTGGGGTCATCCTAACCTCCTTACCTTATCCTCTTCAACTTATAAAAGGAGAGGATCTCTCATAGAGAAGGTTAGATTTGGAGCTTTTGGGATTAGCTTGGATTGAATTGATCTTTGGAGATTGCTAGCTTGGCTAGATGAGCCACTTTGTCAAGATAGATTGTGAATATTACCAGATCTATGCTCTCAGAATTATTAGAGTGGAAATGTGTGGGGAATGAAGGATAGTTGGAAGGGACCTTATGACATCAAGGCCATGGTTGTATTCTCTCTTTCACATTTAATATGATACAGTAATATGATTCTTTCCTATAAATCTTGTTGTGTTTTATTGTATGATTCCTTGATCGCGTACACATGTTTATATTGAGTTTATGCTATTACTATAAATTTGGTTGGTTGTTTTCCTTTGTAGGTTCATCATTGTATGAGCATTGGAATGGAGCTAGGATGGTGATGGAAAGAGGAAGTGATGTTTAAACGATATGTCACCTATCCCTCTTTAGTTAGTAAATTCAATATTTAAAAGTTAAGGAAAGCGTCATGTTCTGGTGTTTTTTGTTCTAGATCTAGGTGGATATAGGGAGATCAGTTAGTGTCCACACCTACTGATTTATTCGATAACACCAGACCTTGGTGGGGGTTTGAGGGTGAATCCCACGAAGGAAAAATTGCCTTGTAAATGTGCATTGTAATTTCATTGTAAATATGGACCGTTCATTATAAGGTTGTAGATCTGATGGTAGGATTTATGTTAGGGTTTTTTTCCCTAAAAGGCAACCCTCTTTTATGAGGGAAATGTATTGTGGCTATGCATCATTGCGAATATTGTATTCTAAGAGAGGATACTGTGAGATAAATAAGAGGAAGTTACAACGGGTGTGTTGTAGGTTCTATCCCTTCATTTGTTGGATAATAATAAAGGAAGGATCTATAAATTTCTTAGATGGACGTAGCCCACACTGGGAGAACCACATATACATGTTTCTCTATTGTATTTTGTATCTTCTGTGTTTCATTTCTTAATTTTTTTTATTTTATTTCTCCATGATCATGTTTTTATAACACAACAAATCCCTCCATATCTCTACCGTCCACAACCCTTTTCAGGTGTGCTTGTGGTTCCAACCATTTCCCCCCATTGACGTAGCTCTTCCCATTTCAATTGCATGAGATTATTTATCCCATGATCAGACCGACGTTGATCAATCAGCCAAATTTGTCGACCGAATCTAGCACATCCAACAACAAGTTCATGATATTTTGCAGAAATACAATGCCAAGTACAAGCAACGTCATGATCAACATAGGGTACCACACAGGTTTTAGGTGGAATATAAGGTATGGTTGCATATGAATAAAGATAATTTCAGAGGACCCCGTCGAATGCTACACCCACTCTGATACAGGACTTATGCCATAACCAAGGTTGTGGATGAGAATTATTTTGAATCAAGTATTCCTCCTTTCCTTGGCTTACAGCAGATATTTAATGTAGAACTGCTTTGACCATATTTTCCACCTCTCTTGGACACTTTGGCCACAGACGAGTACTTGGACCCTACATAATTAAATAATAAATACATTGAACATGAGACAATTGATAGGATCATGGACACCAATATGAAGGAAATTCTCCAAAATAACATTCAACTCTATCGGGTTGCAAAGAAGAGTAGTTTCTTCATCATGGAAAGTGGTTCAACATGAGTCAGATTCAACATACGTTTACCCATATGATGGAGGAGATTGACACAATGGATACAATTTATTCCTAAGGGGGGGGGAATGATCTAGGTGGACATCAATGGCTACTCACCAATTCCACCATCTCAAATTACAATTTCCATCTTGGAATTTTTTCTACAGTTTTTTGGGTACCAAAATTTCGGGGTCGTTTTGAGGCCCTAAATCAATTTTTTTTTATGTGGAAGTTCCCAATAATATTTATTGGGATGTATTTGGTTGTTCGTAATGTGTACTCCTCGGATATACCTTTCTGACGGGACAACAAGTTCC
This sequence comes from Picea glauca, assembly GCA_000966675.3. Classification (NCBI taxonomy): domain Eukaryota; kingdom Viridiplantae; phylum Streptophyta; class Pinopsida; order Pinales; family Pinaceae; genus Picea; species Picea glauca. The sequence continues at coordinate 154,273 of JZKD02S0899208.1, forward strand.
TCAAATGGAGATCGTATGTAAAGTTGCTCCCTTGAGAAGTTGACATATCAACTACCCCCATCGAGACCCATAAAAATTTTGGTGTTTCATATTCCAAGGTTAGTTTTTCATATGTTTAGGGTTTTCTCATTTATTATTTATATTAAAAATTCTTTTGGAGCCTCATTGTAATCAAATTCTTGTTAATGAGAGTAGTTGGCACATCTCTCTTTAGAGATAAGCTACCACCCTTCTAGATAGCTTGTGTTCTTTGCAATTTCCAGTCTTTTGTATTCCAGATAGTCATTAATAGAATATGATTTTTTATTCTATTACTGTGTTCCTTGAAATATCTCTATGTATTTCCTAATTATATCTCTTTTATATTTCTTCCTTCATGTTGTTCTCAAAATAATTCGTATCAACTGAGCCCCAACATATCAACACCAAAAGAAAGATTGAGCTCTGACGTCTAAGGGAAGGAAAATTAATTAATTAATTAAAAAAAAAAACTAAGTGTTGGAACTCCTTTCCACATCTACGGAGATGATATCATTATGCCAATATTCTTCATATTAGTAGGAAATGGGTGATCTCCTCTATTGTATCAGTGAAAAATGTATTTCTCCCATTGACACTAGGTGTATTGACGATTTAAAGGGATGATGAAGTCCTTAAGGATTGATATATAGTATAAAAACTTGAAAATACAGGATGAATAGTAAGGAATATACTAAAACCCATAGCTATGAAGTTGTATAGCTTGGCTATTCCTTTCCAATGGTATAAGGAGTGCACAAAATGGGTTCCAGAGTCAAACGGTATAGAAAAGATACGAAAAGTAATTCTATGGGACTCGTGGGTGTATTGGTGCAAGAAACAGGATCACCTTCATTATATCAGCACAAGAAAAAATATCACCTATGGTGTATCCGAAAAAGAAAAAAAGTTTCTTTATTGGAAAAACAAACAAGATTGCCTATGGTGAACGAGACAAATCGAAAAATTTCTAAGTGCCTTTTTAACGGGAACAAACAATAAGCATTTTTCTTCAGAAGTCCATAACTTTCTCATACGATGTTTGATTGAGTCACCAATTTTTCCAACATATATATAAAAAAGAAAGGATTCTAGTGCGATACCTTACAACTTCATTCAACCATTTTGGAAGATTTGTGTTTAATGAAGGTCACGACTAATAAGGTCTGTCTGACAAGAAATCATTGGCAATCATTCTGACACTTCTGGACCTCAGATTTTGATTCTATCAGTGGCATTGGAATTGTAATACCATAAAACTTACACCTGTCCTATTTCAGTAGTGAAAACTCCACTTTGACCAGTACCCAAAATTGTGAGAAAAGACATTTTTTAGTGAACGTTTGGACCCCATTCTCACTATTGGTTTGCACGAATTCAATTCCATCAATTCCTATGACATATGTGTTATATAGGATCTTAATCCATCCATTGTAACTAACTAATTAGATCAATGTCTAAGAAATATTATACCATGAAAAAATCCAACTGACGTTTGGAGCACTTTCCACTAAGTATGTGACAAGATTACCAATTCTTTTATGAGATTCAATTCATATACAACCTATGCCATATAGATGTCACAATTAACCCACCTAACAATAAAAAACACTTTCATAATCAAGGTTATTCATAGAATCAAAATTTGAAAAATATACATGATGATATGGTATGCGTAATAAAAGTTGCTAGAAACACACACAAAATCAATCGTGTCTACAACATGACGTAGATTAAAATTAGTAGGAAATCAAAATATCCCACTTAATGGGTGCATAGAAAAGGATCTGAGTTGGAGGAAAAATCAGGATAGGTATTAAGATGTGACTGTCTTGCTGACATAGTTTATGTCGATGAGAAAAGGAAGATCGTCATTGATACACCATGTATCGAAAAGGATACAGGAAACTAGTTGGTACAACATATATTGACAAAGATAAATTAAACTCACTAATGTACTATATATCAGCTGAGATAACACAATCTCACTAATACACTATGTATTGGCAAGAAAAAGAGAATTTGCACCAATACGTATGTCTATGTCAGGCTGTATAAGAATGTCCTTCACAGAGGTTGAAGGGACATATGCAATGATCTTTGAGTGTAAGACATAGACTCTGAAAGCTTTGAGAGATTTCACCAAAGCATAA
>JZKD02S0899208.1:193509-206069 GCA_000966675.3 Picea glauca
ATGTGTAGGGATTCATACAACCCCAAAAGTGTAGAACCCACATTTACAAAGAATTATAGAAGGAAATGTTGAACTAAACACTGTCAAGACAAGCCAGTTGGAATAGGTTGGTGGCCACTAATATCCACCTAGGTCAGTCCTCCCCCCTTAAGAAGCAATGATATCCATTACGTTGAGTGCCCCCCATCAGGTGAGGGAATTTTTGCTAAATTTGGTTCCAGGTGAGCCACTTGCCTTGGTGAAGGAGCTTCCCTTCCTTGACAACCCGATAAATATGGATCCTTTATGGCGAGTGCCCTTGACCTGTGTGTTCACTATCTGATCAGTGGATGCATGTTCCATGAAATAAGGGTTGATATCTTTTCATTTCGATTTTTCTATGATATTTGAGGTGTCTAATAATGGTGGAAAATATGGTCGGAGGAGGTCCAAATTGAACACTGGGTGCAAGCCAAGGAAGGGGGAAGTGTTGAGCTCAAAAGTATTGTCACCCACATCCTTTTTTATAGTAGAAGGACCATATTGAAGTGGATGGATATTTCGATGGGGCCCTATAATACGTTCTTTCTACAAATGTAACCAGACCTTGCCTCTCACCTAAAACTTGTGCGGTACCTTATGTTGATCATGGAACAACTTGTGCTTAGCATTGGATTTCTGCAAAATCTCCTGGTCCTGTTGGCAGATTTGATGAATCCAATCAATGAATCTAGTGGCTTTGTTATAATTGAAGTGAACATGGGAAGAATCTGTCTATGTGGTTGCAATAGGTAGTGAAACATCAATGGGACCTAAGGGTTGGAATACCAACCCTACCTTAAAGGGTATATGGCCAATGGAGTTATGGAGATCCATATTGTAGTTGTTTTGAACATAGGGAAGACTCCCATCCCATGTACGTGAATGCTTAGAGTTACACTTGAACATGATGTGCACAATCATATGATTGATGACCTCTATTTGGCCATCGGTTTGAGGGTGGAAGGAAGTGGATTTAGTGAGCTTGGTGTCCAACAATGACCAGATACTCGAGAAAAATGTGTTGAGGAACCTATTGTCCCAATCGAAAATGATGGTCTTTTGTATCCCAAAATGGACCCACACTCATTCAAAGAAGAGCTTGGCAATATCTGTCGGTGTGATGCTCTTATTATAGGCTATGAGAATGGCCATCTTCGAAAACCGATCAACCACCACAAATACACAATCATTGCCTTTCTTGGTTGATGGAAGACCAGACATGTAATCCATCGATATGGATTCCCAAGGCCAATTGGGAGTAGGAAGAGGGGTGTATAATCCTTGCTTCTTAATGGCTAGCTTTGAAATGGCACATGCAGTGCAAGATATGATATAATTGCTAACGTCTTGTCAAAGTTTTGGCCAATAAAAATGTTTCTGTAGAACAACCATAGTTTTCTCCATGTCAAAATATCCTGACATTAGAATATAGTGAGCCTCCCAAATCAAATTTGCATTCTCACTTGAAGGAACATAGATATGGCCCATATGGCATAACATTCCATCCTGAATGTGAAAATCGGTGACATTCGCGCATGTACTAAAGAGATGATAGGTGGTGGTGAAGTTGGGATCTCATTAATAAAAGTGGGGACACTTAGATGCCTCATGCCCACATGAATGGAGCACGTTGGTGGGTGCAACAACATGAGGTCGACTGAGGAAGTTAAAAACACGATTTCTTCTCCCTATTTTACACTTGATGTTGATATGGAACTATTGTATGTATCTGGACCACTTTTGATGGTGGTTGTTCTACAACTTCCCTTGTGTCTGTATGAGCTACAGAGGCTTGTGATCAATGTGGATGATTTTCTCCTTTCCTAGAATGTAATGTTTCCATTGACAACAGGCTTTCACAATGTAATACATTTCCTTATCATAGGTGGGGTATTTTCGGACGATATCTAAGAGTGTCTCACTATGGTATGCTACTGGATGACCATGTTGAGTGAGAATTGTGCTTACAACATAGTCAGATGCATTATTATCAATCTGAAAAGGTTGTTGAAGATTAGGTAAGGAGAGTTTTGGAGCTGAGCACAAGTGATGGTTTAGATCATCAAATGCTCGTTGTTTTTCCTTCACCCATGAGAACTTTTCCCTGCCACCACCCTTGGTCACTTGGTTGAGGGATGATGCAATATGGGGGAATCCCAACATGAACCGTCAGTAGAAGTTGGAAAGTACCAAGATGTTATGAAGCTTGGTTAGTGTGGTTCAAGCTGCCCAATCATTAATGATTTAGATCTTAGATAGATCCACCTATACCCATTCTCATCAATAATGTAGCCCATGTATTGGACCATGTTCATGCCAAAGGAGTATTTTTTGAAGTTGGCATATAGCTTGTGTTGTCGCAATGTGCTCAAAACTTATTGAATATGTTGCATGTGCTCCTCCCAAGTACTACTAAAGATGAGGATGTCATCCAGATATACAACCACAAAAGAGTTGGTGAAGGGTCTCAATACATCATCCTTCAACCTCATGAAAGTGGCTCCTACATTTTTTAATTCAAAGGGCATCACCAACCATTCAAAGAGACCTTATTTAGATTTGAAAGTTTTCTTCCATACATCAGTTAGTTTGATGGGAACTTGGTGGTAGGAAGACTTTAGGTCGATCTTGGTGAAGAATGTTTACCCCTTGAGTTGGTCAAGACGGTCATCAATTCGGGGAATTGGGTACTGGTTCTTGATTTTTATTTTGTTTAATGCTATGTAATCAATGCAGATTTGTCAGGTCCCATATTTCTTCTGCACCAATACAATCAAGCTTCTGTAAGGGGAAGATTTGGGTTTGATGTGCCCCTTTTGAAGAAGCTCTTAGATATGATGCTTGATTTCATCATTTTCCATCAATGAGAAATGATATACTGGTCCATTAGGTAGAGGTGCACCAAGGTTTATATCAATTGGATTCTTGACTTGGCAGTGCATCAGTACCCCAGTGAGTGAGGAGAAGATGTCTCTATACTCTTCCATGATCTCATCCACTTGCTTCTTCTACAAAGAGATGATTTTTGTAGAGGTCATAGATGTCGCAACAACCTTATTCTTACTATGAGTATGGATCACAAATAATATGAGCTTCCCTGTCTGTGAAATGGCCTTACTTCATTTCTTAGCAGCGATTAAAGAAATAGCGGTAGGCGGTGCTACCAATGGTATCATGTACAATTGTTTACCCAAAGTAATAATAACTCTATGGGGTCTAGGCTCATACATAACATGTCGCTTCAACAAATATGGTTTTCCTAAAAGAACATCACAAACTTCAAGGGGACAAATATCACACAATACCTCATCTTTGAAGGGATTGATGTTGTAGGTAGACGACATTGTTGGATGATGCAAATATATCTTCCTTTCCAAAGCTAGTCGATGGTGTAGGGATGAAGGTGTGGGGTGATCAGTAGATCCAGTTGCTTGATGACCTATACTAATATTAGGTTCTTCTGATTACCACTCTCGACGATGAAATGAAGCAGATCCCCCTTTACCCACATCTATGAGTGAAAGAGGTGTTCCCGTTACTCTGGTTCTTCTAGTTTTCTTGGATACATTTTGGTGGTATTGATAGTGGCGCTAGTTTTGGCATTGATAATATGATTCCCTCCTTATGTATTTGTTTCAAAGTCATAATTTTCCTTCGACTTGAAATCTTTCAACTCGGCCACCAGTGACTGCTTGGAGTGATATTTTTCGGTGTTGTGCCAAGGGATTTTATGGTATTCGCATGACTTTCCCGTGTCTTTTTTCGAATTCTCATTACCCTTCTTATGTTGCGTCTTGGACTGGTTATCATGAGAGTTTCCATATTTTCTCTATTCCTTGTTTTTTGGGTTGGGCCACCTTTTCCCTTCTTCAACTGTGAGGAGTTTGTAGATCCAAACTCTCGCCTCTTCTACTTAAATTTCTTCTCGATCTTGAAAACATATTTATAAGTTGCACCTAACGATGTGATGTCCTGAAAATCCATTTCTATTTGAATGTATCTATGTAGACATCCACGATATTTAAGAACTATATGTCATTCAGAGTCTTTGATACCCAATTTGGTGCATAAGGTATGGAAAATATTGGTGAAATATGGTATTGATTGGTCCCTTTCCTGATGCAGCGTGGTCCATCTTGTGTACTAGTACTAGTAGCTTCCAACAAGTTAGTACTTTTCTTTAATGGCATCCCTGAAGGAATCCCATGTGGGGGTTACTGCAAATATTGTAGATTCCTCTATTTCCCTTTGATCAGAGTAATTATCCCACTAGTCCTTAACACGGGGGACGACCTTGAGGAGTGAAAAGTAATATTTTCCCTATCGGAAAAGTTGTGGATCGAAAAGTACCCCTCGAGCAGATTCAACTATTTATCTACAACATCCACATATATCAGTTCTTGAAATAATGGAATCTCAAAAATTACTTTTACCTTTAAGGGGTTTGCATGGCCACTTGATGAAGATGCATCTCTTGTGGGTAGTCGCCGAAGGATCTAAGCAAAGTTATCCATCATTTCATTCCTTTGTCATGCAAGGGCTTCCTATAGAAACATTTTAAAAGGATTTCCTACCACATCATATCTCTTCTCATCCCCCATGGGTTATTTTCGGGCTCAGTGTGACCGATCTTGCAAAGGACCGACTGGTTTGAGTCCCAACTTCTTGTACCTAGATCTTGTTGGGGACATGCACACAGAAAAATAAATGAAGAGCATATCGTTGTGATACCACTGATACAGATTTATGAGTAGAACATAATGAATAACAGACTACATATAATAACAAAGAGATATGGATAACAACAACACATATCCAATGAACAACAACTTCTATTGAATAAATAAAATAGGTTGAAACTGTAAAACTGTAGAACTGAAAACAACTTACTCGAATGGTGGTAGCTATCTCTGAGAAGTGATGTGGTTTCTACGTGCATATATCTGAGTAGAATGTTTACAATGAGGTTCCAGAGGACTTTTTAACATTACTCATGAATTCCAAAACCCTAGACATCCAAAAACCTAATCCTAGGAGATGAAACACCAAACGTTATGTGGGCCCCGATGGGTAAGTTGGTACTTCAATTTCTCGGGGTTGTAACATTTTCATACGACCTTCATTTTATGCATGTGATCACCCGTTGGAAAGGTCATTCCAAGAACTACATATTATTCCATCAAAATCTGACTCTGTCTACAATTTGGCTATGGCAATCCAAAAAATATTGTTTAGGGCCCCAAAACGGCGTTGGAAGTATATAAATATGTACTAACATGAAAAATTCCAAAATAATCCAATTGGATTAGGTGGGTGGCCACCAATATCCACATGTAAGCTATGTAGGGTTTAAAACAAACCTGAAAGTGTAGAACCGAGAATTACAAATAATTACAGAAGAATGTGCTGAACTAGAACTGTCAAGAGGAGCCATTTGGAATAGGTGGGTGGCCACCAATATCCACCTGGATTAGCCCCCCACCATATGGTATTCCTTGGGAAGTCAAACATTATAAATTATCCAAGTTTATGATATTATTCGAAAGATCGGTGTTTAATTGTCCGTGTCAAATATCATCCAACAATATTTTGTTGACCTTCAAATTGAAAATTGTGGAGGAGATGAATGTCCAACAATAGAGGGTAAATCTAAATCAGGAGCTTCCCATGAGTCAACTAGTGGATCATCAAATAGATTTGATGTTGAACTAACATATTTCTTATTTGAGATTTCATCTAATTTCAACATTGTTTCATTTGTGCTTTCCTCCATTATCTCACAATCACTTTGAATTCTTGGATTTTTTGCCATATCATGTCTAAGTTTACTTGTACTTTTTGGAAATTAAGTTGAATTACATTGTAAATGAGTGAATTTGTAGTAGAAGTCAAAACCCTCCATTTGTTGAGTTGAATTGTTGAGTTTGATTTTTAAAGGGCGGAGTTGCAAGAAACCTTTTGATATCTAAGTCAATCTTTAAATAGATCTAATTGATTAATTATTAGAATTACTAAATACTCTAATACTCTCTACTGTAAAAAAATATGTTCACAATTGACAAATAAACTCTTACTAATGTCTTGATCTATTTACAATATTTTCAATACAAAATCAAATTTCTCCATCTTGAATCACAACTCCAACATTCCGAACTATTCCTTTTTCATAACAATTCTCTTTTTGAATTGGAAAATCATTCCTATCAGTAGCCAACAAATGATCAAATAAGTGATTCCATTTTAGAAGAAGATTCAAATGAAGATGAAGTTTTTCATTAAAAAGTTCCACTTTCACTTTACAAGACCATCATCAGACCTTGGGAAGAAATCATCAACACCAAGAATTGAACATGTCTTGGATACAAAATGAAAGTGACCTCCTACATTCTAGATTATTCCAAACCAATATAGTTCTAGAGTGTTGGATTCCTTTAAGGAAATTTATCTTCATTTTCTATAGTTCAAGATCAGATTCCTAAATTCCAACATTGCCACTGAGTTGGCCATATGGAGGATCAATGTTTTGAATCTTGATATTTATCCTTATGAGAATTGTGGAAAGAATAATCATCCTTTAGAAAGATGTTCCAAATGTAAGGAAATTGAAATATTAAAATATCACTATGGGTGGATCACTTCCTCGAAATGATCATCAATAGCCAAGAAGATATGGCAGTTATATCAAATAATTCATTCTCAAGTATCGACAAATCTTGTAGTGGAAACATTTTCATATTTTTTTAGGGACCTAACATCCCTAACCCCTCACGTAGGTAGAATAATATATTTCCATGTAATAAATGCCAATATTAATAAGGGCTAAAAATAAGGAAGAATAAGTAAAATGTAAGAAGACCTAATAGAAGCTTTTGCTTCTAGAAGAATCTTCCTTTAGATTGTTCTTTTGGATAGAGATTTAGTATATATAGGAGTAAAGGGTATGCAAAGTTTTGTCTTGGATATTATTGTAATAGAGCTCTGATCTGCTGGAGGTTTCCGCTCAAAGAGGAAAGTGAACATTTATATCATTAATTAAGGTGATATTTTTGGTGTTATTATGATATTATTCTAGTATTGTTCTAGTTATATAATTGTTGTTCTATCATTTCTAGCTAAAATATTTATGTTTTGCATACTATTTTATATCTGGAATATTACAAGTAGTATTAGAGCACTTTCCTTGGAAGAAAATTGTGGGTTAATTTGTTTTCAGGGTAGAGACGTATTCCATCATATTAAATATATAGAGATATGTCGTTATGTGCATAAAACCATGGTTAGGGAGTCATACATGCAGGAAATGCAAGTGGTATTTAAGCACACATCTATTGGCCACCCTTGTAACGCTTGTTGGTACCCCTTTGAGTGGTATCTCATCCGAAAACACCTGTATATGGATCTCCCTAGATCTCTTGAATCCATCCATAGATAAATCCATCGACCACCTAACTACTATAGTTCCACTGAGAACAAAAATCGGGAAGATACTCTCTATTACATGAATAGTCAGGTAGTACGACTAAGGGCACGGTCTAGCCTCCTTAATTCGTGCCCTAATATATTGGGTCGAGTACTATTTTTGGACCCCACATGTATACCCAAGAGATATAACATAGGGAAAACCCTTGTCTGTCGACACCCTACATAATCTAACCCTTTGGATGGAAACAAAAACAAAACATACAATATCTATTGTTGCGCAACTCTGCCTCCTACATTCGGGTTGTAAAATTACTACACATTTATTCTGGTTAAGAATTTGGGAATTTCAACACTAAAATATTATTCATATACTATTGGCACCATTATTTTATCCCTATCCATTTAGATTCCTCTCTTTTCCCTTATCGTAGTCATACCTATCATTTTTCAACAAATTGTTTTTTTCCTGCAGACCCAAGCCCCTTCCAACAACCTTATTTGGGCCTTAACCCATTGGATTCCTGTCATCACCATGATCATCGTGATACACTTCACCCATAACACATTTTCTATGTGTTCCCACTCGTCCCTTTTTTATTTTCCCTCTTCATCATGGCCCACACCCTTAGCCAAGACTTGGAAGATCACTTCAATTCCTTGTCCTCTAATTTAATAAGGACCCAACATGAAGTGAGGCAGATCAGTGCCAATTTTTCCACCATCAATAAATACATGCATTCCTCCATAGACAAAAAAATGGAAACCATCAAATAATACCTCTCTACCCATATTGCATCCTTCACTAACATGATTTGCACCAAGCTGAATATCCCTCCAAATCTTCCCTCCTCTGACCCACCTTTACACTTCAAAGGTGAAACTTCCTCTAATTCCCAAGATTTTTATCCCCATCACTTTTAGCATGATGTACGCCTTTCGCGTGTGTATGTGAGCACATTTTATGGCTCAGATCCCATTGGTTGGGTAACTCAAATGGAACATCATTTCTCTTTGTATGAAATTACATATGAGTTGGCCAAACTCTAGTATGGTGTTCTCCATCTAGATCAAGAATGTTGCAATGGAGAAAAAAATATTGCCGAGGGTATGTGGCTTGGACACAATTTGTGGAAGATATTTATGAACATTGTTGGCACAAGGGTAGACCTAGGGTTCAATGCTACAACAACACACCAAAAAAACCCTAACTACCGACTCTTTCGTCAACACCTGCGAAGCAGATGAAGTCTCACCCGAGGTAGAGGCATGGGTAGTTGCAGGACTCAAGTGTCTGCAAACTTAGCTGGGACATAGATATTTGATTATAATACTTAACAGAGAACTTAGCATCAACAGTTCATCAATATTCAACCAATAACTACTTCATAGATAGAATAGAGCATCGCATCATTCACTTAGATATGATGTATTTAAGCACTCTATCATACATAGGAAGGTTATATCTAGCATATCAAGCACTAAGCACCTTCATATAGGTCAGATCTAACATTCTTACACATCATTAGCACAAAGCATAAGTAGATTCATCTATCTCTATCAAATAACTTATAAAGAGAAGTTATAAACACATCAAGACAAGCACAAAGTGAAACAACACTGTGTTTACATGGTTCACCCCCACCCTGTGGCTACGTCCACCAAATCTTCTTCTTTATTGTCTTCAGTCAATCGGTTACAAGAACAGAGACTCAAAACTCTACTTCGCCAAGAACAGGAGATCTGCGCAACTCGCTAGATCCTACTTCCTTGCGTTGAAGCATAAATCCTTCACAGTATCTTACAATGACTTGCACTTAGCTCTGTAAGTCTCATACAGTATGCATGAAGCCTTACAAATCTTGATCACATAGATCCCAATCTTAGCACTTATCCAACTTGCACAATACTTTCGCACTATTCAACTACTTCTTACATTGCCTAGCCTTCTATTTATACATACAAAATAGGCCTAAACATGGATAAACCCATGGACCGACATCCCATTCCCATTACATATTCCCAAATCCAAAGAAGGAACCAAAAAGGGGTCAAGATCCTGCGATATTTGCTTCGTCTTGCACTCCGTCTTCGACAGGCTGTCGAAGTCCCAAAATAGGTCAAACTTGACCAGATCCCTCAAAACTTGGTCAAGGGCCAACAGGCCCCCAACACTCACTTGTGACTCGTCCCGAGTCACTTTGATGTGGGAAGTTCTACTTTGAATTCTTTGATATTGGAGTGAACTGCTTCGACTTGCTGTTGTGATACAAGCTCTTATTCAACAAACTCTTGAATGACTGCATCATTCATAGGTCCTTCCAGGCATTCTTCTATTGCAGTGCTAACCTGCTCTAGTTCTTATCCCTAGCTCTTGAACTCTAAGAACAATTGGTAATACTTGTCTTGTACAGGTCAGAGTCTCCGATTTACATCCATAACTATGCTTTGGATAGCATGGATATGCTACATGGTGGTTCGCTACTCTTGAGATCTCTTCATTCTCTCCACAACTGTCAAGGATTTCAGCTACGCCTGTAGTGTTTTTGCATGTTGATTCGCTTCCTAGAGCTGTGACTTCAATACCTACAACTATGGGTTCTCAGTGAGTTTCTCATATGTATGGGCATTGCGATTAGTGAATTTCCTACATTCTAAGTAAGGTCCTTTATCCTTTCAGTTGCACTCCTGATAGTTGCTTCTCTTTGGTCCTTTATCTCTTGTGGGGTCTCAGGTACAGTGCATAGCTCCAAGTCTACTATGCGTTGCTGCAACTGTTGGATCATGTCTTCAAGTTTCACTACTTGCTTCATGACTTGATCCTCTGCCTTTATTTCTAGAATAGTCACATAGCACAGTGCTCTATTGACCGTTTCCTTCACTTCGACTTGCTTGACAAGCAATTGTTCCTTGCCTTGCTGTAGCTATGCCTTTTCTTCATCAAACTTCTATTGGAGAGCACTCTTTTCCTATTCTGCAGCTCTTCATTGTTCTACAAGTACTCCCTATACTTGTACCAGAGCCTAGGTGGCTTGCGTTGTTTCCTCTTGTGCTCATCAAAGGTGAGCTTCGACTGTATCATTGAGCTGGTAGAGTTGAGTTGCTTCATCTCCTAGTTCTGGTGTTCCCAGTGACAGAGGCATAGTGAAGACTATGTGGATGGAATGTACTGCATGCTACACCCCTTAGAGTTCAACCTCAATTCTATTATACATCTCCTCCTTCTTATCTTCTTTCTTCTCTACTATCTCCAGTGAAGCATCATTTAGGGCTACTATGATGAAATTGAAATCATCAGAGGTGAGGACAATTTGCATCTTAGTTATGGGGGATTTTGATCCCTTCCAGGAGGAAGGTTTCAGAGGAGAAACCTTCCTTTTCTTCGAGGAGTCCTCCTTGCCTCTGGGCGGTGTTACTTCACCTTTCTTATGTTCATATTCTATTCCATCTATCTCTTCGCCATCACCTCCTTTCTCTGGTGACATGGAAGAATTCTTCACCAAGGCACTGCTTAAATCTTGTACTTCATCAGTCTTCTTTGTTTTACTAGGTCCGGTTGTATCCTGTGCGGTTTCTGGACTGTCGATGTCAGATCTGCAGGGTTTTCTAGAATGGCAAGGTCAGAAGACCATTCCTTAGTAATGTCCTCTAAGTCCTCCTCCATCATCTTGTAATAGGACTGAATATTTTTCTTATGTTCATCAACTCGTGTTGTGATATAAATGAAATGTCTATCCACATTGAACTTCATCAGGGGCCTGAATCGGTGTAAAGTGTTCGACGTCATGCGAATCTCAGAATTGATGGCTATAGTTAGTTGATTGTAGTATGTATTGAACATGTAATTTGACTACCATTTCTTATTCATGTCAGTTGAGTACCACAATGTACTGAACTTCGTGGCCAATAGTTCAAATTGCTCAATGTCTGGGAAGGTCGCACCTTCTAGCATCTCTCAGGCAATGAAAGCGATCAGGATCAATAGCCAGCTAAAATTAAATTCATACCCTTGATATTGGGCTTCTCTATAGTCGAGTTATAATTGGTTCACCAAGTACTTCTCCCAATTCATTTGTAGGCCCTCAACGCACTTCCTTGCAAGGCCGACTACAAAACTAGTCACTTGGGTGGGTCGGTTCTTGCGTACTAACTTCCCTACAATCTTCTGATAGGTGAGGCACATTGCACCATTATGAATAGAGACTACCTTGTAGCCTTGCATGCCCTTATCGACATCTCCATAAGTGTCCTTGATCGTTTTTGCGAGAGCACAGTCCATGGATTTTCCAGGATAGAAATCCTGTGAGTCGGGTCCTTGCATACTCAAACCCGTGATCCGATTGATCAAGGTCATATCAACTGTGATATGATGGTTTAGCCATAAATATCCACCATGGTAACAAGACAAAAACAGCTTGACACATGCATTCACCTCTTGGTGTCTTCTGAAGTGGGGAATTTTCATGATGTTGAGTAGGGTGGACTGCGTGAGGTTATGGGTCCATGCTTGGGGAATTACCTTTGCATTTTTCCCTCTTGTTCTAGTGAGATACTTATGTGGGGCTAACATGTTGTAGACTTTTTGATCTCCAAGGTTGAAGTTCCTAAACTTCAACGCTACAATCTTATCTTGGTATTCTCGCACTGTGCGTATCCCCTTCGGGAGGTACGTGTTGTGGGGTATTATACCCTACGGACTAATAAGCTAGGGCTCTAAACTTATATGCAGATCATGACCCTTAAGATTTAACTTTTAACCTTCTACCCAAAATCTCAACCCCTTTTCTCAGGCAAACATGGGAAGAATGAACTAACCTTTTTATCAACGGTTGAAGTAGATCCTCTATGGGGTTGTTATCTCCTTACTGTTGCTGCTCCTTCCACAAATCTTCCTGCAATCAAGACAAAACTATGCATGCATGCTACTGATCTACTAGGGGGTTAGAGATAAACATAAATCAAATAACATAGATGAGACTCATGTATTCGAGACGGGAAAAGTATCTTTTTCATTAATCTCAATGTGAATCAACTTACAATGATTTCTGAGATCAGCCACCGTTCCTCGATCCTGATCCTGGGCTCTTCCTCTTCTTCTGTCCTCCAACTGCTACTGCATG
>JZKD02S0899242.1:0-14028 GCA_000966675.3 Picea glauca
AAAATGCATAACAAAACAAGGATGAGTCAATTGAAGATATGCAAAAGGACAAACATGGTAATAAACAACAGAACAAGTTCTCCACAAAAGGGAGAAGCACATAACCACAAACTCTTGTATCAAAAGGTGTAACTTTGATAGAAGGAAATCCAAGTAAAAATCTAGTAGCTAAAGATTCACAAATCAAAGCTACAAATACACTAGCCATCTCAGCTACATCAATTTCCACTATTAGTGGAGAAATGTTTCCCTTAGCATTGTCCTTAGATCAATTGGAACTAGTAGAAGAGACTGTGGTACCCCTGGGAGAATACTTATTTAGTAGTTTAAAAGAAATGAATTATTAGGGGTAGACCAAAGAAAAGGAAAATAGGGGTATTTGAGGAAGAAACTTATAGACAGTTCCTCACATGGAATGTTGTACGAAAACAACCATAAAAATATGCACAAGAAACGACTTTTTCTTTAGGGGTTTTTGCTAGTGCTAATGCATGGACTGTAAATGAGTTTGTATGAGCAATGGAGAAGCAAAATGAACAAGTCATTGTTCTTGAGGAAAGACTTAGATATCATAAGTATTTAATTGAGGAGGGACATCATCAACAGATCAATCAACTTGAGGAACAACATGATTCACACATTTTTTTGCTTAAGGGTTAGCATAAGATAGAAATTGATAAATTAGAAGAAGAATATCCAAAAGAAATTTATGTCACAAGAAATAAATAGGAATTATAATTAAGAGAAATGTTTGAGTATTATTAGAATCAAAAGAATACCTAGGAAGAACAGGTTAAGAAATTGAATGAAGAGAAGAGTTGTATTGAATTCTTCAGGTCTGAACTATTAAGTGTCATCTCCAAACTAAAATATGTTCAAATTAATCTCTGTATGAAACTTATTCAAATTAAGCAATATCAAAATTATTTGCTTAAGTTAACTAATAAAATAGAGATTTAGGTGGAAGAACAAAAAGTTGCTTAAACATATTTTTACAAGATCAAAGTTTGGGAGGTAAAAAATCAAAAGGCACCTAAAGACAATCCAAGGTTGACTGAAAAAAAAAGGGCTCAGATCCATATTTTATTAGATTCCTATATTAATTCTATTGCATTTAAAAATGGTTTGGTTAAGGAGTCCAATCAATTGTGTTTCAAATTATGGGATCGAGCTATGGATATCATTGAAGACTACAATATTCCAACTATTGAATATTTAGGGAATGCAGCACCAAGTGAACTCTATGTTGTCAATTTAGAATAGCAAAGGCATACTAGTACATAATTAACTTCTAAAATTAGTACAATCAAAAGTGAGATGTTGAAGGAATATGTTACAATTCCCTCAGAGTGTTCCAAAGCATTTTCATCTTTCTTTTTGAAATTAAAAAAGAAAAATTCACAAATATTAAACAAAATGTATCAATGTGAATTAGGACTAAGTGGTCTAAAACATCCGCTCCTTGATCATATGAAGAATATTTTTAGTAAATGGGAATCATATTTTTAAGAGAAATATAATAGAAAAGAAATATTATCCTCTTCTCATGTAACAGAGTAGCACCTAATTTGGAGGAGTTAGTTGTAACATAAATAATTAAAAAGATATGATTTATGGGTATTAATAGGAGATTCCTTAGATGAAGTAGGGGATGGAAAATTTGGCATTCAAATCTTGTATGTTTTTATCAAACATTTTATGAAAAACTGAAGGCTCATATCTTTCTCAAGAAACATTTCTATGTGAATGCGAGATTGTATGTTTCTGCATTTCTGTGATTTATATATTTGTGTGAAATTTATTTTGCGGTTCATTTAGTTCTCCAATTGATATTTTGATTAGATATGAGAATACATGTTATATATTTTGAATAACTATTTATTTGGAAAACTATATGTATCTTCACTTAAAATTACTATTTTTTTTTATAAATTATTTTATTAAAATTCAACAATTAATTATCCTATCTTGTATTTGATTTCAATGATATACACTCCTAGCTAGGAAAATTTTGTATTAAACTATAATTAAAGATATCATAGATAATATAGATATTTAATTAGTTTAAGTTATATACTTATAATCAATTTGTTAGATTTTATTGATTTTGTGTTTAATTTTAAAACCTTTAGGTGGAAACCCAACCCACATACCGGTGGAGATCACTATCCCAAATGAGAGCAGATCTAATTGGGATCTATCATCGATTGATCCTCCCACATTGTTGGTAGAAGGAATTTTTTCGAATATCAACAATTTTGACATTAGAAGGAGGGTCGAGTGATATGCATGGCTATTAAATCATCTCTCAATTCCAAGTCATCTTAGTTATCTTGTACTAAATCACCTCCACAAAGAATGCCTCTTTAGAAATGTACTAGTGAAATTTCACAGCATAAGAAAAGCGTAGTTTTTGATCCGTCTATTCAGACAAAAATGTGACCCTATTTCTACATTACCGACTGAACTTGTAGACTTTACAACTCCTGAAGAACTTACATTGATTAATCCTCAACTACAATTGTCTAAAATCTTGACCATAACACAAAGAGAATAGTTTGGACTATCACCCATTGAACTTACAATCCCTACAAAAGGTAAAAACTTTGAGAGAGAACAAACAAGTGTTATTGATTTTTCCTCTCGATTTAACCCTCTTTTTGAATTGTTAAAATTTTTTCAAGGAATAGAAGAGACTAAAATTCAATTTGTAGGTGATGCTGGTAAACCACCATCTCCTCCAGAAATTCCTCCTTATACTCCTTTAGGATCTCAACAAGGCGTTGTCTCAAGGAAGTCAGAGACAATATCCTCAAGGAATCCCTAGACAGTCTCCTTAAAGAAGTCTGGTACAATCTCCAAGAAGTAACATGGACAATGTACCCAGAAGATGGTCGCTTGCGCTAGGAGCTATTTCTATTCCAGGACATGTTCATGATCTTCCTAAGCATCCAAAAAAGTTTTGATCCAGGTGGATATCAGTTTCCACCTACCTCTTCCAGCTATCTCACATACAACTTTCATCTTAGCAGTTACATTTTTCATCTTGGAAGTTTTTTTCTAGACTTTTGAGTGCCAAACTTTCGGGGTTGTTTTGAGGCCCTAAACGACGTTTTTTTGGACTTTTGGGGGGCATAGGGTTGTCGACATCGATCCCTAAACCCCAAAGGGAGTTTTACTTCTCCAATAGACCTTTACGATGAGGTATTGAATGCTCCAAATGAATATCATATGCAAAATTTATGACCCCAGGAAGTTGATGTACCAACTTACCCCAACGGGGCCCACATGGCTTTTGGCACTTCATCTCCTAGGGTTAGGGTTTTGGATGTCTAGGGTTTTGGGATTCATGTTTGATGTAAAANTCTCCTCCAGAAATTCCTCCTTATACTCCTTTAGGATCTCAACAAGGCGTTGTCTCAAGGAAGTCAGAGACAATATCCTCAAGGAATCCCTAGACAGTCTCCTTAAAGAAGTCTGATACAATCTCCAAGAAGTAACATGGACAATGTACCCAGAAGATGGTCGCTTGTGCTAGGAGCTATTTCTATTCCAGGACATGTTCATGATCTTCCTAAGCATCCACAAAAGTTTTGATCCAGGTGGATATCAATTTCCACCTACCTCTTCTAGCTATCTCACATACAACTTTCATCTTAGCAGTTACAGTTTTCATCTTGGAAGTTTTTTTCTAGACTTTTGAGTGCCAAACTTTCAGGGTTGTTTTGAGGCCCTAAACGACGTTTTTTTGGAATTTTGGGGGGCATAGGGTTGTCAACATCGATCCCTAAACCCCAAAGGGAGTTTTACTTCTCCAATAGACCTTTACGATGAGGTATTGAATGCTCCAAATGAATATCATATGCAAAAGTTATGACCCCAGGAAGTTGATGTACCAACTTACCCCAACGGGGCCCACATGGCTTTTGGAACTTCATCTCCTAGGGTTAGGTTTTTGGATGTCTAGGGTTTTGGGATTCATGTTTGATGTAAAAAATTCCTTTGGAGCCTCATTGTAATCATCTTCTTGTGAATGAGCATAGTCGTCACATCTCTTCTTAGAGATAAGCTGCCACCATTCTAGCAAGCTTGTTTTAGTCTGCATTTTATAGTTTCAACATATTTCTTATTTAATAGAAGTCAAGTTTTACTGTCTCTCTATTATTATTCACTGTGTCTCTATGTTAATATTATAAATATATGTTTTCATTTCATTCTGCTCATACATCTGGATCATTGGTATCAGAGCAGTCTTCTCCTTGTTGTTTTTTAGTTCATGTCCCTGACGAGGTCATGATATAGAGAGTTGGGTCTCAAGCTTGTTTCTCTTGAGGAAAACTTCTCTCACATGCCCAAGAAACCTTCCATGGTAGGTGAAAATAAATACCAAGGGACATGAAATCCTTTCAAAATGTTTCTCGACGAATCCCTTGAGCGACAGAGGAACGAGATGATGGACAACTTTGCGCAAATCCTTCAATGACTGCCAACAAGCGACGCATCTACCTCAAGTGGAGGCGCCGCCCCCTTCAAGGTACATATCAATTTTGATATTCCTATATTTTAATTTCAAATAGATGTGGATGCCATAGATAAATGGTTAAACCTTCTAGAAGGGTATTTTTTGGTCCACAACTTTTCCAATAGAGAAAATATTACATTTGCGCTCCTCAAGGCCACCCTCCATGTCAAAGATTGGTGGGAGACTTTCTATGAAAAAAAGGAAATAGAGGGATCCACATTATTTGTAGTTTTACCAAAATTGGGGTTCCTTCAGGGATTCTATTAAGGAACAATACTACCCTATTGGAAGTTATGACGATTTGTATAAGAGATGGACCATATTGCAGTAGGAAAGAGACCAAACATTTGCATAGTTCACCAATGTCTTCGATACCTTGCGCACCAATATGGGTATCAAATATTATGAGCAATATCTGGTGCTCAGGTATGATGGTGGTTTTCATAGATACATCTAGACATAAATGGAGTTTTTGGACATCTCTTCCTTGGGCGTGACCTATCGATATACTCTCAAAATTGAGTATAAGCTTAAACAAAAGACGCGATAGTTTGGGTCTAGGAACCCCTCACAATTGAAGAAGGGAAAGGGCATCCCCAACCCGTAGAAAAAAGGACAGAGAAAAGGTGGGAAACCTTAGGAAAACCAGTCTAAGACGCAAGCAAAGAAGGACAATGGAAGGACAAATAAAGATATCGGGAAGTGGTGCGACTTCAATAAGATTCCCTAGCATAACATTGTTGATTGCTGCTCAAAGTTGTCATTGGTGGCTTAGTTGAAAGCCCTTGAATCATATGTGGGTTTTGAATATGAGTCAGAACCATAAAAGGGGAGACAAATCATTGATGCAAAACCCAGTGCCACCATTGCTACAACCAAGATCCAACCCGGTAAACCTGATGAGCCAAAGGAAGGCGAGCACCTATTTCATTCAAAGATGTGGGTGAAAGGCACTCTACTGCACATCATCATTGATAGCGGTAGCTAGAAGAACCTCATCTCATTGGATTTCTTCAAGTGTCTATCCCTACCGATAACACGGCACCCACAACCCTACACCATTGAATGGCTCAACCAAGGAAGCAATCTTCACGTCAGCCAACAATTTTTCTTATCATATGGAATCAAGCCATTCAAAGATGAGGTATTGTGTGATGTTTTTCCCCTTGAAGTTTGTGATGTTCTTTTGGGCCAACCTTATTTATGGAAATGTCATGTTGTATATGAGTTTAGGCCTTGCAGTGTTATTATTACTTTGAACAAGAAATTGTATAGAATACCTGAGGTAGTCCCACCTAGTGCCATTTCCTTGATCTCTACCAAGAAATGCAGGAAGGTCATCTCTTATACTGGTAAGTTTGTATTCTTTGTGATTCGCTCTCAGAGTGAGTGAAATATTGCAACCACATCCATGGCCTCCGTGATCAAACTCTCCACACAGCAGAAGCAAGTGGATAAGGTCGTGGAAGAACATAAAGACATCTTATCATCACCTACTAGGGTACCTCTGCACTATCAGTTCAAGCATTCCATCGATCTAACCCCTAACGCACCGCTACCTAATGGGCTAGTCTATCGCTGCTCTTTGTTAGAAAATGAGGAGATTGAGTGTTAGATCTAAGAATTTCTCCACAAGAGGCACATCTGACCCATCTCATCTCCTTGTGGAAGCCCAATCATTCTCGTGTAGAAGAAAGACAGGACCTGACGACTCTGCATTGATTACCAGGACCTAAATAAAATCACAGTCAGGAACCAACACCCATTTCCTTGAATTGACGATCTCCTTGATCAAATCAAGGGAGCCAAATATTTCAGTAAGATTGATCTAAAGTCTAGCTACCATTAATTCCTAATAGAGCATACAGATGTATGGAAGATTGCCTTCAAGTCAAAAGAATGTCTTTTTGAATAGTTGGTCATGCCCTTTGGTTTGAAAAATGCCCCAACAACTTTCATGAGGATGATGGATGATATCTTGCATCCTTTCACCAATTCTTTTGTAGTGGTGTATTTATATGAAATCCTCATCTATAACAAGACTTGGGTGGAACACTTGTAGCATATTCAACGGGTTCTGCACACTCTGCGGCAGCAAAAGCTATATGCCAACTTGGAAAAATGTGCCTTCAGCATGGACAAGGTCCAGTACCTAGGCTACATTGTTGATGAGCATGGTGTGCATGTTGATCCAGCCAAGATCCAGATCATCTGTGACTAGCCAACCCCAACCACACTCATTGAGCTTCGGAGCTTCTTACGCCTTGCCAATTTCTATCACAAGTTCATGTTGGGATTCTCACATATTGCATGGGGCCTAAGCCAAGTAATCAAGGGTGGTGGTAAGGAAAATTTTGTGTGGGGCTTGTCCCAACAACAAGCATTCGATGATCTAAAGCAGGGCTTGTGCTCATCCCCAATGGTTTCATTACCTGACCTGTAAAAACCCTTTGAGATCGAGACAGATGCTTCAGAATATGTTGTGGGTGCAGTTCTCACTTAGCATGACCACCCCGTGGCCTATCATAGTGAGACACTATCAGATGTCGTTTGTAAGTACCCTACTTACGACAAAGAAATGTACTCCATTTTGCAATCCTTCCTCCAGTGGAGGAATCACATTCTCGAGAAGGAGACAATCATCCACATTGATCATAAGCCATTGCATTTCATTCATACACAAGGAAAATTGTAGAAGGACCTTCATAAGAAGTGGTCCACATACTTGCAATAGTTCCACCTCAAAATCAAGTATAAGACAGGAAGTGCCAACCGGGTCACTCATTGCCTCAATCGACCTCCAGTCGCCACACTCACCATGGTGCTAGACTCTTGTGGCCACGAGACCTCTGGATGGCCCCACCTCTATGAGAAAGATCCTGACTTTTCCACCACCTACCAGATGTTGGGCGCAAACACATCTGCCATTAATTTCCATCTTCAGGACAAGCTGCTATTCCATCTGGGCCATATCTGTGTTCCATCAATCAAGCAAGTGAATATGATTTGGGAATCCCACTATAGTCTGGTGGTAGGACACTTTGACATAGAAATGACAGTGGCAGTGCTACAATGACATTTCTACTGGTCGAAACTTCGACAGGATGTAAAAAATTATATCAGATCATGCATTTCCTTCACTATTTCCAAACTTGCCACTAAGAAACAAGGCATATACACTCCTCTACCTACTCCTGACAGGCCCTATGAATCCATCTCAATGGACTACATGTAAGGCCTTTCATCCACCAAATGGGGAAACAACTATATTTTTGTGGTTGTTGATTGCTTTTCCAGGATGGCGATTCTAGCCGCTTACAATAAGAACATCACAACGAAGGCCACTATGAATATATTCTTTGAATGAGTGTGGTTAGATTTTGGGATCCCACAAACCGTTATCTTAGATCGGGACAGTCATTTCCTCAACACATTATGGTCGAGCCTCTGGTCACTGCTAGACACCAAGGTCACCAAATCCATTGCCTTCCACCTCCATACGTATGTCCAAACCGAGGTTGTCAACCGGATGATTATGCATATCTTGCGCATGTGCAATTCCAAGAACCCCCACACATGGGATGAGAGTCTTCTCTATATTCAACAAAACTACAATAGAGCCATACATAGCTCAATTGGCCACAACCCATTTCAGGTGGGGTTGGGATTTCAACCATTGGCTCCCATGGATGTTGCACTACCCCTTGTAGCCACCCAGGAAAACTTGTCCCATGCTCCAACTGAAGATGACAAATCCACCCAGTTCATTGAGAGGATCCAACACATTCGTCAACAGGTTCAGGATATTCTGTAGAAGTCCAATTCCAAGTACACGTACCGCCATGATCAACATCAGGTGCCACACAAGTTTTAGGTGGGAGAAAAATTTTAGTTGCACTTGCAAAAATAATGCCTTATGAGGCCCCATATGAAGCTTCATCCACTCTACTATGGACCTTACACCATCACCAAGTTCGTTGGAGACAATGCTTTTGAGTTCAACATTCCCCCCTTCCTTGGATTGCACCTAGTATTTAGTGTGGACCTCCTTCGTCCACAATTTCCACCATTATTTGCCACCTCAGAAATAACAAAACAACTGACACCAAAAAATCTCAACCCTGAGTGCATGGAACAAGAATCCACTGATCATATCATGGACACATAGGTCAAGGGAACTCGTCAAAATAATCTTTATCTTTATCGATTTTTACTGTATCTATGTTATTATTCACTGTATCTCTGTGTTAATATTATAAATATGTTTTTTCATTTTGTTCTTCTCATAAATCTAGATCAAGTTTTTACCCAATTTTGATCCTGATAAAAATGAGTCACCTAAAGGTCATGTAAGTAAATGCATGTTAGTAGTAACTTTAATGAATTTACAACATGAATATTTTGTTTTCTGTTTGTTTCGATATACTTTTGAAAGAAAATAATCTACTTGGTACTTTGCATTACCATAAGGATCAATGACCAATTGGAATGAATTTGAAACTGCATTCATGAATAAATTTGGTGAAGATAAAACCCTAGCAACATTGGTGTTAGAATTGTCTATGATAAGAATGAACTCAAAGAAAAGAATTGAATATTTCTAACACTAATGAATAAAATTATTGAAGATTCTAGGCTTGCCACCAATGAAATCATTGAATTTTATACCACAACTCTTTCTTTTTTGATTTCCATGTTTCTCAAAAGAGCTGGGAAAAATACATTAACTAAGACTTTTCAAGAAACCTTGGATGTGGAAAAATAAATGATGAGCATTGTGGGTAAACCTCCAGAGAAGAAAAGAGAACTTTTCCACCTGTCAAGAAACAAACCATAATAAAAACTACACATGAGAATAAATATAAAGAGACTGTAGACATGGATAGTCTTCAAAGAATAATGAAAAGGACTCTCAAATGACATCATAGATCTTAAAAAAAATTTAGGGGAAGGCACATCTTACAAAAGGCCATAGAGACCTCCTTTTAGGAGAAATACCCCACCACCAAGAAACCAAAACCCTCCTACTAATGAAATTCATCTTGAGGAGTTCACACAAGATAACTTCTGTAGAGAACATAATGCAAGTCATTCATAGAAGACATGTCCAAAATATGTAAATATGTTTGAATTTTTCACTTATATGGAAGAGGAGGAAGAGATACAAATAGATAAAGATGAAGAGGAGGAGGAGGAAAACCCTCAAGTCAATGTTACATGGGATATATCCCGTGGGATAATGGATGATGAGGAAGGTGAAATAGATGAAGAAATTTTTTTTTCACAAACTATAAGTAAAGGGTGTCCATCAAATTCAGGATCACCATCTATATCTTCTCCTTCCCAAAAAGATTCATCTATATATAAATCAATATCTGGTGCAGGTAAGTATGTTATTATTTATGATATTTTAGATTATGATCTGGTCAAGGATATGAAGAAAAAAAGGGATAAGATATCCTTATATGAACTACCAAAATTAAAACAACAGAAAGGCAAGTTACTTCAAGCTTTAGGAAAGACTAATCCTGAAAATGAAACTACTATAGCTGGAATTAAAGATAAGGGAAAAGTTGCCCAAAATTCATCTAAAAATAATAAGCAACTTAATGTAAACGTTGCTTTAATGGGAGAGAAGTCTAGTTCTCATACACCCCCTTTCCTTTTGATATTTGAAATCCTTAATAGAAATGTGCATAATTGTTTAGTATATTCAGGGGCATATTCCATTGTAATGCCATATTCTGTTTGTAGGAAGTTGAAAGTTGAACCCAAGAACTCTACTACTTAGATTTTACAATTGGACAGGACAAATGTCAAATTTCTAGGTGAAATTAATAATGTATTAATTAAATTATATTCTAATATTGAGGTCCACCAAACTATTGATATAATTATTATTGATATTCTAGAGTCATATGGGTTGTTGCTAAGTAGACACTATTTAGAAAAATTAAATTGTTATTTTTCAACTGATTGGTCACATTTATGGTTTCCATATAATGGTAAGCCAAATAAAATAAAACTAGAGTGTGAGAGACTTGAAGTATACAATTACTTACTCAAATCATCCTAATGAGCCAATCATGTTTTCAAACTCTATTTTAGGAAACTATTGTCTGGACTCATTTTTTGGAAATTTCTCTACAAACTAGTCACTCTTTTTGGATTCGTGTATAGAATCTTGTTAGAGATATTACCCACTCACCTAGTAATTCTTTTTCCTAAGTTTGCTAGTCTAATGTTGAGGGAGCTATCCATAGATGAGAATATTCTCTCTTGAGAATATTCCCTACAAAATAGGGTGCCTCCTATAAAATAAGGCTCCTTCCCTCTTTAGTTTTGACTTGGTTAGATTTCAGTTAGACTAGTGGAAGATACTCATGCATGGAAACCTCGGTTTTATCACCAACAATTGCATGTTCACCTCAATTTTATCACCAGGAGAGTGCATATCACTTGCATGTGACTAGGAGGGCGCATATCATATGCATTCATGTGTTTCTCTCACCTTCACATGTGTGATTCAATTAACTAAGATTGGATGGATAGTTAACTAGGATGATGTGGAAAATAACTCTAGTTTCTGTCAGTGATTGTCCATATCTCTCTAGATCACTACTATGGTGGATTCACTTAGCCATGTAGAGTATTTCATGTATTTATTACTCATTCTACCATTTAGTTAATACAATTCTATCATTCTTTCTCTCATTCTTACTTCTCTCTCTCTGGTTCTTTTTGCAATCTTTGTGTGAATTTCTCTAGTTATGTTCTTTGTGTAGGTTTCACCAAAAATTCACATTTTATCAACACCCATAGGTTTCTAGGAGCAAGGTGCACATGTAATTATTTGCAGGTTCATAAGATATATGCAGTAAAAAATAATGGAATTTACGCTTAGAATTCTTCTCACGCCACACAATTATTTCAAGTCGAAGCTAAAGACTCAAATTTAGCTCAGAAGTAGAGGCTTGTACCAAATAACAATGAATACAGAGGTTGAGCCAACATCGAAAATCCATAAATCCATAAATTTCAACTGCATGGATGAGGCATATGGTCTTAATTGCATGCCAATGTCCCCCAGGCTATTGTTTCATGTTGAAGTTTGTACTACTCCAAACAAGATTTGGACCACATTGGAACATCTCTTTGGAAAACACGACGAGATGAGAGGCCGCATGCTTGAGGTAGAGTTTAATTCATTGGATTTGTAATGTCCCTAATTTGAACCCCATTTGTAGTTGTGCATATAGGCTGGTGAGCCATTTTGGTTTTGTGCGCACCTGAGTAGTGTGCGATGTATTCATCCAGATAGGTTGGTGAGCCGTTGGAAACAAGTGTAAATGTAATGAAAATATGGGTTGGTGAGACATTATAGTTTTTCGTGTGCCTGGGTGGTGCACGAGGTTTGTAACCAAAGAAAAAGGTGTGCACATTCCATAGTATTGCACGTACCTGAACTATGTGATTCAATTGCGCATCAAGGGAGGGTGCGCATAATCAACAGTGTTGCACGCACTCAAGAAAGTGCGTGGGAATGACTGTGATGTATATAGATGTATGTATATGTTTTGAGGCTGGAGAGCCTGTGTGATTATTGGGCTAGTGATCTGAGATTCAAATAGGATAGTGCGCTTATTCTTGTAAAGTGTATCACAGTCAAGTTATTAATATATTACATCATTGCACACAAACAGACTCAAACGATAAGAGATGGGGCGCTGAACTCCACTGAAAAGGGGAAAAAGGGGGAAATATTTTAAAAACATTTTTGAAATGTATAATTTATGAATATATTATTTATGCTAAGTTTCTGAGGGATGGGAACGGGTCACCAAGTGGCTAAATTTAATTCTGAAGGTGACAAGTGTCCAATTTAAGGCATGCAATATATATTGTTGGCTTTAGTGTAATTCAAGGATCATCCATTATTTTCCTCCATCATTTAGAGGAATAGAAGTATGTATTTTGTTGTGATTATGTTGATGGATTAACCCTATGCTTAGGAAAACCTTGGTATGATTATAAAAGCAACTTTTTAGGCCCATTAGGTTGTTGAAGAAGCATATTATAAGGCCCATATTTTGTCCAAGAGGTAGGTTGTCAGGCCCACAAGAAATATCTCTAGGTGAGAGATTGCTTGGGAATTCTTCCCTGGTGCACTTGGCATTATTTCCGGTGCTCCAAGACTTCCTGATCATGCTTGTTTCGAAATCCCTAGAAGGGATGGGGTAGTCAAAGGTATGTTGAGCAGAGAAGAGGCACACTTCCTAGAGAAGGACATGAATTTGGGGAATTAGGGACTGTATACTAATTGAAATAGTCAACACCTTGGATTGAGCAATTTCGTTGTTTGTTAGACCATAGATTGGCACTAAGAATAATTTTTCCTTGGTGGAGTTCAATCCCCAGCTCAGGGGTGACATGTTGCTGAAATATTATTAACAACAACATCCTTGGCTTGGAGGAACGTTTGCGTCACACACATTGTTGGTGACTTTGCATCAAAGATAAGTGTTCTTATGTTCTTGTCTAGTTACTACATGTTTATTCATTTGTATCTATTATGATCTATTACTTGCATATTGTTGTATATGAAGAATGGTTGTTATTCTGTTAATGTTGTCTATTCTATAAGTGTGATGTGATTATTTAGCATAATATTCATATATGTTGAGTATGCTATTTGATAAGTAACTTTTGTTAAGATAGTCTTGTAAATGGTCAAAATATTCTTGAGTGAGGCTAGAAGTACCATGCAGGCAAAATGTAGTCCAAGTGCACAAGTGACTGGATTCATTGTGTGCGGGGAAATGAAGTCTGTGTGCACAGGAAAACAAGACCTAGAAGTGGAATCATAACAGTTATGAACATTGGTGTATACAAGTGCTCTGTATGGTTATGCGTACAATAGTGTCTGCATGTTTAGAGGGGTGTTATGCTCTGTAATGTTGGTGTGCTCAGTATGCTTGAGCGTGTTAGCACAAAATTTGTATTATCAAATTTGGTCCTTTCGCTGATATTGGCACCTTATAATTTGTGTGCCAATTGATAAGTGTATTCACACTTTCGCAGCGTCATGCAATTTTGCAGCAAAAGTTTGGAAAAACTTTGTTTTCAACGTCGGGTAGCCAACATCAACACTAGTGTTGTCAGTGACAAATTTAAAGATAATTTGGGAAAAATTTACAAGTTTTGGCAAATTAAAAATGGTTTTTTAAAGGCTATTTAGCTCTCAGGCTTGTTATGGTTTATATGCAGGGTTTAAAGTTTTTTTTCCAAAAAGTGAGGGCTCGAGGCCCAATCTCCAGTCTTAAGTTATATGCCAAATCTCCAACTACAAAGCTAATGAAACTAACTACCAAGTATCAATAAGCATAGACCAAGTGCCAAGACACCGAGGGAGGAGCCCACAAGGGCCAAAACAAATTGTACCACGTGTCGATGGTAAGCATGGAGGGTGGTATTTTCAAATATTTTAATGTTTTATTACAAACTGC
>JZKD02S0899275.1:0-14028 GCA_000966675.3 Picea glauca
TAATTAGGGAGTCTCCCTAAGGTTCATCTCTTCCTTGCAGCTACAGAAGAGCATGCGCAAGGGGTGTACACTTTATGCGATCCTTGCATTAAAAGAAAAATGAGAAGCGGAAGGTCTAGAATAGCTTCCAGTGGTAAGAGAGTTTGCTGACATCTTCTCGGAGGAGTTACCTGGGATGCCGCTAGAGAGGGAATTGGAGTTTACTATAGACTTAAAACTGGGAACTGAACCGATAGCTAGAATGCCTTATCGGATGTCAACCCTGAAGTTACAGGAGTTGAGAATGCAACTGAAGGAATTACTAGACCTGGGACTGATACGTCCTAGTGTGTCACCGTGGGGTGCACCTGTTATTTTCAGACGAAAGAAGGATGGGTTGTGGAGGCTCTGCATTGACTACCGTCAATTGAACAAGGCCACGATCAAGAATCAATATCCGTTGTCGAGGATTGATGATCTATTCGATCAAATGAAGGACGCGACGGTGTTCTCTAAGATCGATTTGCGATCAGGGTATCACCAGTTACGGATCAAGGAGGATGATGTCCCTAAGACCGCCTTTAAGAAAAGGTTTGGACATTACAAGTTTACTGTTTTACCGTTTGGACTGACAAACGCCCTAGGGGCATTTATGAGTTTGATGAACGGGGTGTTCCGCAAGTACTTGGACAAGTTCATCCAAGTATTCATTGACGATATTTTGATCTACTCTTGGACGACAGAGGAGCATGACGAGCACTTGCGCTTGGTACTACAGTGTCTGCGAGAGCACAAATTGTATGGGAAGTTGTCCAAATGCTCATTTTATCAATCGAAGATTCACTACTTAGGGCATGTCATCTCCGGCGAAGGCATCGTCGTGGATCCAGCAAAGGTTGAGGCTATCATGGAATGGCTTGCGCCGATGAATGTCTCGGAAGTGCGTAGCTTCATGGGTTTAGCAGGATACTATCAACGGTTCGTCGAGGGGTTTTTGAAGATAGCAAATCCGATCACGGAATTGCAGGAGAAAAAAAAGAAGTTTGTTTGGATCGAGAAATGCGCGGAAGCATTTTGGAGGCTCAAGGAGTTGTTGACAACAACACCGATACTAAAGGTCCCTTACATGGATGTGGACTTCTTGGTATGCACTAACACATGCAAGAAAGTCTTAGGCGGAGTCTTGATGCAAGACAGACGAGTGATCACTTACATTTCGAGGAAACTGAGAAGGCATGAGGAGAACTACACGACGCACGATTTTGATTTGTTAGCCNAGAGGGAATTGGAGTTTACTATAGATCTAAAACCGAGAACTGAACCGATAGCTAGAACACCTTATCAGATGTCGACCCTGGAGTTACAAGAGTTGAGAATGCAACTGAAGGAATTACTAGACCTAGAACTAATATGTCCAAGTGTGTCAATGTGGGGTGCGCCTGTTATTTTCATACAAAAGAAGGATGGGTCATGGAGGCTCTACATTGACTACCATAAATTGAACAAGGCCACGATTAAGAATCAATATCTGTTGTCGAGGATTGATGATCTTTT
The DNA here is from genome assembly GCA_000966675.3 of Picea glauca. Lineage (NCBI taxonomy): Eukaryota > Viridiplantae > Streptophyta > Pinopsida > Pinales > Pinaceae > Picea > Picea glauca. The sequence continues at coordinate 1,534 of JZKD02S0899275.1, forward strand.
CTATGAGATGAAGGGTGCGATGGTGTTCTCAAAGATTGATTTGCGATCAGGGTATCACCAGTTACAGATCAAGGAGGATGATGTCCCTAAGACCACCTTTAAGATGAGGTTTGGAAATTACGAGTTTATTGTTTTACCATTTGGACTGACAAATGCCCCAGGGGTATTTATGAGTTTGATGAACGGGGTGTTCCACGAGTACTTGGACAAGTTCATCCAAGTATTCATTGATGATATATTGATTTACTCTTGGATGACGGAGGAGCATGATGAGCACCTACACTTGGTACTACAATTTGCAAGAGCACAAATTGTATGGGAAGTTGTCCAAATGCTCATTTTATCAATCGAAGATTCACTACTTAGGGCATGTCATCTATGGTGAAGGTATCGTCGTGGATCCAGCCAAGTTCGAGGCTATTATGGAATGGCCTACACTGACAAATGTCACATAAGTACGTAGCTTCATGGGAATAGAAGGATACTATCGATGGTTCGTCGAGGGATTTTCAAAGATAGAAAATCCGATCACAGAATTACAGAAGAAAAACAAGAAGTTTGTTTCAACCGAAAAATGTGCAGAATCATTTCAGAGGCTCAAGGAGTTGTTGACAACATCACCGATACTAAAGGTCCCTGACATTGACGTAAAATTCCTGGTATGCACTGACGCATCCAAGGAAGGCTTAGGCGGAGTCTTTATGCAAGACAATCGAGTGATCATTTACATCTCGAGGAAACTGAGAAGGCAGGAGGAGAACTATGCGACACACGATTTGGAATTGTTAGCCATCGTTTATGCCTTGAAGGTTTAGAGACACTAACTTGTTGGATGAAAATTTGAACTAAAGATGGACCAATGTGGACTACAACACATCTTTACGCAAAGTGACTTGAATGCGCAACAATGTTATTGGACAAAATTACTTAGCAAGTACGACTTTGAGATTACTTACATAAAAGGAATAGAGAATCGAGTGGCAGATGCATTGAGTCGGAGACCACGCATCTTTTCGATGTTGCCTCTTCAAATGAATCTATGTGAAAATATTCTAACTTTACAGTGTGATGATGACTGGTACAAAGAGGTCGAGGGTTTTATCGAACAAAACACAATGATGGTACCAAGATTTGAAAGATTTTTGTTTGATGACGATGGTTTATTGAGGTTTAAAAATTGTATTTACGTACCATTGAACGACGAGTTGAGGAGCTTGATCCTGAATGAGGCTCATAGAGAAGTTTACATGGCTCACCCGAGAGTCACGAAGATGAAGGCAAACCTTAAACCCTTATTCTTCTTCAAGGGAATGAAGAAAGATATAGCCAACTATGTGGCCAGATGTCTAGAATGTCAATAGTTGAAGGCTGAACATAGACACCCAGCAGGATTAATATAGCCACACATTGTTCCAGAATAAAAATGGGAGGTTATTTCGATGGATTTTATTGTTGGATTGCCACTAATGGAAAGGAGACAACTCGATTTTCGTAGTATTAGACGCTCTGACAAAGAGTGCTAACTTTATTCCTATGTGTACAATGTATCAAGCACCTGACATAGCTAGAGTTTTCATTAGTGAGATTGTGAGGCTGCATGGCATACCTAAGAGGATTATATATGATCGTGGATCGGTGTTTACTAGATGATTTTGGACGAGTTTCCAAGAGGCCTTGGGAACCCAACTTAGCTTCAGTACGACATATCACCCGGAGACTGATGGGCAGACTGAATGAATGAGCCAGACCTTGTAGGACATGTTGCGCATGTACGTGATGGACCAACAAAAGAGTTGTGAAGAATTCTTGCGACTGGTGGAATTCGCTTATAACAACAGTTACCAAAACACCATTAATATGGCGCCTTTTGAGTTTCTTTATGGGCGATCGTGTCGAATTCCTTTGAGTTGGGATCGGCTTGAGGATACGGTCCTAGTGGGACTAGAAGCATTCCAAGAAATGGAAGAGAAAATGAAAACAATAAGACAAAGGATTAAATAAGTGCAGGATCGGCAGAAGAGTTATGTCGATGCACATTGTGTCGACCGCAGTTATGAGGTTGGTGATCGAGTCTTCTTGCGGGTTAAACTGCATAAGAGCTCTATCAAATTTGGAAAAGGAGATAAACTCTCTCCTAGGTTCATGGGACCTTTCGAGATTGTGGAGAGAAAGGGGCCCGTGTCCTATCTACTAGCCTTGCCTGATTCTTTGAGGCGTATGCACGATGTTTTTCATGTATCTGTTTTGAGACATTATATTGGTTATCCTACACATGTTATTGACATGCATTCCTTGTAGGTATCGGACGAGGGGGCGCTCACGGCTGAGCCAATCCGCATCTTGGATCATCGCATTCGACATCTATGGCATCGAATGGTAGAGCAGGTCAAGGTCCAGTGGGACAGTTATAGCCTGCACTCGGCAACCTGGGAGGAAGCATATGATATGCGCCAGCAGTTTCCATTTTTGTTTGATAGATAGGCTTATGATACTGTGATACACATTTTCGGCACTTGTACTGTGAAACTTTGGGATGAATTTTAGACCAAGATGGGGTGTATGTAACATCCCTCTCTTGTGCACTGAGGGAACTTATTTGTTTAAGGACACTTGCTCGTAAGTGATCCAGATTACTATACTATTAAACATTTCATTTTGATTATGAGACATTATGGGTTTACGACATGTTTTTTTACTGAATTGACATAGGTGCTATTGACTCGGTTTTACTGAGTGATCAGGATCTTGGACCTCGAGGATGCAGAGGCGTCAATGGAACCCCTTGGACTCCGAATCAAGTTGGGGAGTGTACCATTGGGGTTTGATTGTTTTATATGTGTTATTAGTGCATCTGATTAGATGATATGATATGGATATATTCTGACATGATTTGTTGATGATGCAGGCTTATGATAGCTTGTCGACTAGACTCACATGTGGAGTAAAGGGGTTGCGCATGACTACCAGAGAGGTTGAGGGAGAGGTGTGGACAGTAGCTCTGCCACAGCCTACTAGCACTCATGTCATGGCTCAAACTATAGGTTAATGTTTACCTAGTTTGCGAGGACCCACGATGTCGTGAGGGCAGACTACGATAGTCGCTCACGATGATTCTAAGGGGCACGCAATAAGGCGAGGGACTTGTTCCTTAGAGGCCCTTAGTCTCCCACAAGTTAAACTAGAAAATTATTGACTCCGGGGGTTTTTTATGTCTACCAAGTCAGTCAAGAGGCGAGTGGCACCCTTGGAGCACGTGGTGCATCCTAAAGGGAACGTCACGAAAGAAAAATGGAAATAGGTGAGTGGCACCCTTGGAGCACCTAGTGCGTCCTGAAGGGCACGTCATGTTATTAATCATAAATGAATGAACCCATATGGCATTAGGACTAATAACATGATGAGAAATTTTTAAAACAAATTCCCTAATAAAATGTCACCCACGAAAATTAAAGTCTAGGTCTAATTTACTAGTGGCACAATTTTCTCTATCCTTTATAAAAAAAAAAGGAGGGGGGGAAAGATTCTATATATATATATATATATATATATATATATATATATATATAAAACTAAATAAATAAGTATTTTATTATATTATGATAATTAAAATTTAATTTCTACACCTACCAAATTGAGTTCTAAATGAAAAGGGGAAAGAGGGAAATCTAGGATAATTAGGAAACTAGGAAAAGAGGGAAACATAAAAAGAAAAGGGAAACACAAGGGAAAAAGCAGAAATTCAAACTTAGTAAGATATCTACCATTTAAGAAATTTCTAATTTTAAAATGAACTAGCAAATTAATAATGGGGAAAGTCATTAAAACCTGTAAAAGAATTTGGGGACACCTAGGAGCGATTCTAGGAGTGAGTCTAGGTGGGTGAGGGAAATAAGGGTAATTAATTAATTAAAGAAATTAATTTATGGAGGAAAGAAGGGGATGGGTGACACATGTACGGGGAGGAATTTTTATGAATTAATTTGTTAAACTTTAAATAAAATGGAATTTGGGAAAGTAAGGGACTTGGAAACTCTATATATTGAAGGGAGGAGAAGGATGAAGGATCTCTTTTGTTTGCGTAATGTTACGCTGCAGAAATATCTACTTGACTGACTTAGCTTGTGGGAGTAGGGATACCCATCTCGATGAGGAGTGGTAGCTCGGCCTTGCGAGGTGAGCTGGGAGCTAGTTGATTCTCTGGTTAGCGTGTGTGCCCCCTTTGTAGCTCGGGGGGCTACGGGGGAAGAAAAGTACCTCTAGCATTGGCTAGGAGGTATCAGTGAAGTCTCATCAGTCGGAAATATGGTGTTGCATGGACCGAGCGAGACATCAACTCAGAGCCGGTGACCAGGCAATGATATGCTTTCTTCATTTTGTATGGTAGATTGTAGTAGTAATATGCTTTGGATTTGCATGTTTAGTGGGTAAGCAAATTGATTGTCTAGAGTTCTAGTTGTTGACTGAATTTTCCTTAGCCTAGCTCGATGATTGATTGGCTCCCATGGCCTTCGATTCCCAACATGTCTTGACCACCTTGGGTGTATTGATTTGTGAAGTTTGAGGTTGTTTTTCCCTTCATCCCTATCTCATCAGTCCTTGCCTGAGCAGTTGGCCAGGAGCCTGATCTACGATAGTCGCTTCGGTGTTAATAGACCTATGGATATCAACACCCTGATTTTCTGTGCATGGATGATGAGTGAAGGATGTTCCTGTCAGCCATCTACCTCCGTTCTTGTCCTTGGCTGATTGTTGATTTCGTCATCTGGCAAATACCTCTGCGTATGGATTATCTTGCGTCCTGGTTGGTTTTTCTCTACGCCTTGACTGATAGCATCCCTGTAATCATTTCCATGACTTTTCCCATTGGATCCTTGCATTTCTCGTATTGTTGCCTACGTTGCATTGGTATTAAGGCAATGTAAAAATGAATTGATTCCCTCTCTGCTTTTTATATTTTGTGTTCTGGTAATGGAAAAACGAAATGACTTCATGCCTTCATTGTTTTTTATATTGTGTATTCTGGCAATGGAAAAATGAAATGATTTCATGTCTTCTTTTTATTATTTGGTATTCTGGCAATGGAAAAATGAAATGACTTCATGTCTGCATTTTTACATTTGACATTTCGGCAATGGAAAAACAATTAAATTTCTAAGTCTGCATCTTGCACTTAAGAATTTATGTTTTTTATTACCTCTTGCCTGGAAATTCACCCCTCTCTAGACTGCATTTCGTTTTACTATTGGGGATATTTTTTCCCTTGTTGAAGACTGAGTTAAGAATTAAAAACTCACTTCTATTGGATTCCTGGGAATGCCCACATTTTGTCTTTTAAAATCTGACTAATATGCAGTTGAATTACCCACAATTTTTGTCATTAAATTGAGACTGAGATCGTTGTGGAATGCCCACGTTTTTGTCTTTTAAAGGTTGATTGATATGTTGTTGATTGCCCATGATGTTTTCATTTATTCTGAGACTGAGATTGTCATGGAAGGCCCACGCTTTTGACCTTTAAAATTTGACTGATATGCTGTTAATTTCCCACTATTTTTGGGTCATTTAAATTCATGTCTAAGTTTGCTGATTAAATGCCCACGTTTTGGCTAACAAAAAGATTGCCTGAGTTTGTTGTTAACGCCCACGTTTTTCTATTAAAACGATGGACTAAGTCGTTAAATGCCCACAAATTTTCCTTAAATTATAGCCTGTGTTTGTTGAGGTATGGCATAGCGTTTCGCCATTAACTGTGACTGTGTCTTGCTGCTGATGTGACCACATTTTTGCCCTTTTAAATTGTTGACTGCAGTTGATGGAATGGATACAAATTTTCCTTAAGTGTTGCCTACGTGTTACTATATTATTGCCATATTAATTGCCAGGATAATTTTCTACAATGAGTTATTGGACAACAGTTTCCTTCTTATTGATTAATTGCCACAGCGAATTAAACAGCTAACAGTCATGAAAATTGTCTGGTTATTGCGCTATTAATTGTTTGTTAACAGTTATGTCAATTTACTTGTGAATTGATTTACTAATTTCCAGGTTAATTAACATGTTAATCACCTCATCATGTTATATTACTTGTTAGGATAATAGCCATGTAAATCGTCGTGTTATTGCCAAATTAATTATTATGTTCATTGTTATGTCAACTACCTTGTTAATTGTGATATTTAATTGTTAGGTAACAGCTATGTTAATTGCCTTATTAAATTGCTACAACGATGTTAATATTTAGCAGTTTCCTTCTCATTATTAATAAGACATGTAGTATTTTTGGTTTGGTCAATATAGATAGACCACACTTCGAGATTTAATTGTTCATAAGTGTTATAATGGTAGCATTCTACAATAAAATTGTTAATGTTGATTAATTTGATGGCTAGTTGGTTGGAGATTTGGATTAATATTGAATTGCCCAATTAGACTGTGACTAATGATTAAATGCGTTTAGCAAGTATTGACCCAAGTAGAGGTTAAAATCGCTAAATTAAAATGTGGTTAATGATTAAATTGTGATGCATAATTGTCGAATTGATTCGTAGTTGATGTTATTTAGATTGAATTGTAATGAAGAATTGTTGAACTGATTCGTAATTGATGTTATTGATTGAATTTGATGACTAAGGTATAATGTAGAATGGCCAATTGGATTGTATTTAATGTTAATCTGATGTTAATTTAAAGGTTGATTTATAATTTAGACTTGCTAAAATTAGATGGACAATCGATGCCAAAACAAATTGTAACTTGGCGTGCCCCGTTAGAATGGAACCCATGTTAAATTAGAATGTAATCATGGACCAGTTAGCTTGGGTGATTGGTGGGGTCGGGGACGATGTCATGTGGGTTGGCGTCGCCTCTTGTCTTCATTATTTTGTGTCTCTTCGACCTTTCATGTGGGGGTAGGTATAGTCTCCCAGTCATTTTTTGATTCCTAGCGTGTCGGAGTTTTCTATAGTCCTTAGTCTGGATATCTTATGTTTGTGCCAAGGTTATTAGTGCATCTATCACCTGGGAATGACATGATTCCTGATGTGGGGATCATCGCACGCCTTATGGGTTAGCGGCGAATGATATCTTGGTCGGAGTCGGTGCCTACCATGTGAGTGTGGATGAGCGTCGTATGTTGACTTGGGCGCATGCGTTGGTTCATGCGCCTTGAGGTTCTAGTCTTGTTCATCAACGTCATGATGTCGAGAAGGGGAAGTTGTCTGTTATCTTGTAAGTGTCTCTTGTTGTGTCCAGCGCTTAGTCGTTACTCCTGGTTATTTTGTGCCTAGTTTGCCTGGTTGCCCTTGTGTCTGTGCATGGTGTCGTAGTTTCTTGTTGCGTGGATTGTGTGCTTATGTTTGTTGTTTGTGGTGTGGTCAAACTTTTTTTGTCGTTGCCTTCTTGCCCCATAAATCATAAAAACAAAAAAAAACAAAAAAATGGGCTTCGCCCGTGGCCGTAACGTCGGGGACGTTACATAAAATATGGTTCAACCATATTTTATCTGTGTTTTTCAACCATTACACCAATCAAAATTATTTTATGATCATTACACCAATCAAAATTGAGTTGTATACCTCTTATGTAGTGAATATTTTATTTTAAACTAAAAAATTGTTAAACACCATTTCCATTGAACACTTACTTTTTTTAATAGTATTTTTCCATTTGATTTTAATAATATTGCATTAATTTTAAAAAAAGTTAAAACATATTTTATATTTTCTATTGTAATAATATCTTGTTTCAAATTTTAACTCATTTCAATTTTTATTTTATTTTACGAGCATTAAATATAAATTAAAGTTGAATTGAACATCAAGCTTTTATTTTGAATATTTTTTTTAATTATTGTTCTCAAAATTAAAGAAAAGTTAAAAACATCTCTTTCCTTTTGAGATTTTATTTTATTACTTGTGTATATGAACTTTGAGGTGAATATCTCTTCTAGCTTTAGCATTTTCTTAATGRAGTTAAATGATAAAATTAAAGAAGAGTTGATCATCGCTTCCATTTTAAGGTTTTATTTTACAATCACATCATTTTAAGCATTTTATTTTATCAWTATCACACAAACCAAAAAAGAGTTGAACATCTCTTCTATCTCAAGATTTTATTGTATAAACATTACCTAATTAATTTGGATCTCTTCTATCTTGAGAATTTTATTTTTATTACTATTGCACCAATCAAAGAAAAGTTGATCTCTTATATCCTAGATTTGAGAGCATTGACTTATTTAAGTGGTAATTTTTATTTTTATTTTAAATTAATATTGTAACAACTAAAACCAATTTAAGCATCGCTTTCACTTGTTGTAATAACACTTGACTAATAATATCATATATATACCAATATCTTCATTCTAATTATTAAGTTGATTTACATTTAAATTTTGAAATTATTTAGAATCTCCATTTTAATAATTAAGTTGATTTTCATGTAAACTTATTTAGAAACGTGTTAATCATTAAAATTAAATTGTAATTAATATATCTCTTCTTTAACAAAGTTAAATAAATTAATACAACCTTGCCTAAAGTCAAGTGAATTAAATTGTAATTAATAGATCTATTCTCTAACAAAGTTAAGAAAATTAATACAACCTTGCCTAAAGTCAATTGAAGACCTTTACAACAATGTGAGTTTATGTGAATAGTACTAAACCATAGCGTACAAATCATTTTCCTAATGTAATTCTCTTTCATACATGTTATCTAAGTTGTACATGTAGAATTCCTGCAGAAACCCCAATAGATCTAGAATTTTAGTTAAATTGAACACATGCAATTTGTTGATATTCAAGAGATGAGAGAAAGTTTTTTCTCCATAAATCGGAGAATTATATTAATCAAAAATGAATATACATGAGCAACCATCCTAAAAAAATAAGAGAGGAGGTGAATATATAGAATTTCCAACATAGAAATTCTAGTCAAAAAAAGCTAGAAATAGCTAAAATAAGTGTCATAAGCTAAGGGAGACCACATAGTTCGACCTAGACCACTAAAGATACATGTCACACACTCATTAATGTCCACAAGAGTTAATTGATGTTCATTAGCTCACTTAATCTCACTTAACTGACAAGAGAAGCAGTTCCAACTCAGTTAATTGACCCAAAATAACAGTTACTAATAATAATAAAGGCAAAAATCATTAATTAAGGAATAAATCTCTCACTCAAAGAGGAGGTGTGCATTCTCTAATAATAGATGAGTTTTTTCATGGGGGAGTTGTAATAAATCATGAATAAATCAATAAAATCAAGAATAAATCGAGAAAATCAAGAACCAGGAGTTGAGTCTTGATCTAAAATTAGTAGTTTTCCCTAAAATCTAGGGATGAGGCGCCCTTCTTCCCTATGTGGCCAAATTAGTTGAAATAAAGTGTAAATGAATGTATTAACCAATATCTAGGAGTATAGGCTAGGTATAAACTAATGTAAGTTAGGTATATGCTCCAACACCCCCCCTTAAGCCTAACTGTAATGACAAAAAATTTGAGTCCCAACAACTTGGCCATTTTAGGTTCTCATTACATAAAAGAATTCTTCATGAAAAGAGGAAAAAGGGAAAACCTAGTGGGAAAACTCACCCCCTCCCCCAATAAAAAGAGGAAAAAAAAATGATGAGTGGCCAAAAGTGACCTACTCAGTTGTCTCCACCACTCCAAGCATAGCTCTCAGTTCTAAAAATTTCTTTTCAGTGAAGGAATTGGTGAAGATGTTTGCAACCTCAAAGTGTGACTTTGGATATGAACCAAGTGACATATAGAAATTTATGGAAAGAAAATGTTTTGTGGAATACATGGCTTGAGGAGCCCCAAAAAACTGTGATATAGTCCTTCTTGTATCCGCAGGATCACCGACTAGTTCACCCGCATCTTCCAGGGTTTTCTCTGCCCAAGTTGGAAACTGAGTTGGAGCAGACATGACCTGCTCCTCATCCTTTGTATCAGACCTGAAAGGATTCTCTGATGGTTTTTCTTAAGTTCTCAAAGAAGTTTCTGACTCCTCCTCATCAGTAACAAAAAGCGGTTCCTCGGCAGGGTGTTCTGAAAAATCATGCAGTGATTCTTCTTCAAACTTTACACTTCAAGCTAGAATGAAATTTTTCAGTGTGAGAGTCCAGCAATATATATCCTTTGACACCTTCAGGATATCCAACAAATATTCATTCAACACTTTGAGGCTCCAAATCCTTCCTCTTATCTATCGGAATGTGAGCCCATGCTCGTGAACCAAAAATACGAAAGTGTGACACTTTCAGTTTCTTACCGATACAACATTCAAAAGGAGTGGTTCCTTTGAGTGATTTGTGAGGAACTTAGTTCTGAATGTATGTTTCAAAATTAATAGCTTCATCCCATAGCTTGGGAGCTAATGATTTCGACTGTAGCATACAATTTTCTATCTCTTTTAAGGACCGTTTTTTCCTCTCCGCAACACTGTTCTATTGTGGTGTATATGGCACGGTGTGTTGTAGTTGTATACTGATTGAAGGCTATTGGAATGGGCCCGTAATGTCACTGTGAATCAGCCCAAGTGGTGAAGAAGCTCTATGTGCCTTCCCTTTGTCAAACTTTTGCTCTGGATGCTTTCCAAGAATGCATCCTTGACATACACCGCTTGTGAATTTAATAGCTAGCAATTCTTCTACCATGTTTTCCTTGCTGAGTTGATGCAAGTACTTATAGTTTAGATGGACAAATATTTCATGCAATAACCTACTGATATCATTAGATTGTGATAGAAATACAGTTCTAATAGATTTAGGAATAAAGTGGGAGAAGAAATACAAACGAGAATCATGATCTACAATTCCATGTGCAAGTTGTTATAATATAGAAGATGGTGTGATAATTTTATCATTGATGATACCTTCTTCACCCAACCATAGGCTGAAGCCTCCCTCCGAGCACCTTAACCTTGACTGAGAATTCCTCCGGAAGCAAACCCTAGGGTAGATATCCAAATAAAGAGTAGTGCATCAATCTCCAAGGATAGCGCAACACAAAAAGATGATCAGATGTTCCAAACCCTAGACAAGATATATTCAAGCCAAAACTGAGATCTTGTTAATGCTACAGCTGCACCAGCTCTTCCTCCAAACCTGCACACAAGACTGCAACTCCAGCGCGCACCAAATTGCAGAACTGCAATTCTGAGATGTTGCAAATGAGAACTGGCGCCCTGTATTTATAGTGGTTCTGCCATTTTTGTTGGGGCCGAATTCTCCTTATGGATAGGTGTCTGTTCAGTATATTATTATAATTTCTGGCCGACTTCTTCTCTTGGAGACTAATAGCCTAATATAAATTATCTTCTTGAGCCGACAAGGCTTCTAGGGTTATTAGCCAATTCATTTGGGTTTCTCTTGCTTCCCGGAGTCTTCTATTCTCGTCAGGTTCACNCCATCACCATCAGCTGCATCAATTCTTGAAACCATACTTTATCTGAGTAATTAGATATGATACTGGATAAGTCACTCTCACCATGGAGTGATACAAGAGGAGTAAAAGCTTTGAATTATTTTCCGTCTGGAAAATATATGTTCATCATTCATCTGAATGATCATCGTCTCCAATAAACTATTGATATTCTTCAAGGCAATTAGAACAAGGATAGAACACACTTGTGTCTATTCATAGTAGTACATAACTACAATCCAGTGGTTAACTACCACATCAAGTGACACACAAGTACTTGATCAGCAACGTAAGGTTGCGAACGGTGAAACATATTCACCACAGTAGTCCTCATCTATTGTCATATAGTCTTCATAACAAACATCTAAGAGCATCCTGCATAGAAACAATGTTATGATAGAAATTGTATCATCTGGGTCAATCTTTCACTCACATATGTGAGATATGAAAGAATGTCTGCCACCACAGTAGTCTTCATCTGCATAGAAAAAATGTTATGATAAAAACTGAATCAACTGGGCCAATCTTTCACTCACGTCTGTGAGATCTGAAAGAGTGTCTACCCTCAGTATAGAATATCAACAATAATCATCTGGGCCAATCTTTCACTCATGTCTGTGAGATATGAAAGAATGTATGCCCTCAATATAGAATATCAACAATGATCATCTCGGCCAATCTTTCACTCACATCTGTGAGATCTGAAAGAATGGTTGCCCTCAATATAGAATATCAACAATGGGCTATCTGCCCCATTCTTCTCAACCAAGGAAGAAGGATTATTTCTGATTTCTGAGCCTAGACCATTTCTCACCCTGGTCCATTCCTCCGACACTAAACAAAATGTAACCTGGAGAGAATGATTCTGCCCTCGAGAAATGTTTGGACCATTCCTTACCCTGGGTCATTCCTCCGACACTAAACAAAGTGCATCCTGGAGGGAATGAGTTTGCCCTAAGGAATGACTGTCCTGGACTATTCCCCACCCTGGGCCATTCTTCCGACACTAAACAAAGTGTAACCTAGAGAGAATGAGTCTTCCCTCAAGGAATAACTGTCCCTGAT
>JZKD02S0899297.1:0-14028 GCA_000966675.3 Picea glauca
AGAGAACAATAGTTCTCCCTTTCACCACCCTACCACCCTCGTTTCTCTGGCTACAACCAGATGGAAGCTACAACTCCCTGTGTTCAAGCACCCGCTTGAACCTATGAGGACAACAGTCCTCCCTAGCATGTCCCTTCCACCCTGAAATATAAATATTTTCTACTGAAACGTATTACAGTGATATAATGTTCAACAATGGCTTACCAGACTCATCACTGTTATGTTGCATTTCGTTGCTCTGTCTGCCTCATTTCCTTCCTGCACACATGAATTGCATTGCTTGTTCTTCTACTTTTTATGCTTTGTGTTCCATGTCCATTCATTGCACAGTTCCTCTTTTGTTCAATTCAGCTACTATACTCTCCTCCTTCTTCACACATGAATCACCTTCAATAACAACAACCAAAGAAACTCCAATAGCAACAACAACCCCATCTCTTTTCTGTATAGTGTACTTATAGCTTCTGTGCACCTTATGCATGCAATGTGCGCCATACCACTGCATACTCACACCGCGTCAATATCCTCCACCTCTCAAGTGCTCTGCCTGATCATCATGGTAACTCTTCAGCTTCTCTTGCGTTGTTCCCACGCGTTCAACATCACTAGGTTTTATGCTGAGATTCCTCAGCCTCTCTAGCAGTTGAGACTCTTCGTCTTCTCTGGCATAGTTGAGATTATCCTTTCTGTTTCAGTTACAAGCTCCAACCCTCATCCAGCTGTCAATTTCCTCCATGAATCATCTTCATTCCACTGGCAGATTCCATGTGACTCTTCATCTCCTCTAGAAATCACACCGAAGTCTCTTCGCGTCATCTGGTAGAAACCATCAATGGTTACTAGCAGTTTCACTGTGTCGTGCAACAATAGCCCTCTGATCTTGTTCAAATTCACCTGCACCATTGGATTGAATCCATGGGATCTTGCATTCATTTCGGCATTTCAGCATTCGACAATTCTAGGCTGAGTGTCTCGATACTTCATTTCGTGATCTCCAAAGTTTTGATACAAAACTTTTCTACACTATCTCCTTCTCCAATATGACTATGGTCATAACCAAGTGCCTATGTGAAAAGTTCTTTTCATGAATTCGCGTTTCGTAAATCTGGAGATGAGACATCTCGACTTTCCAAGTCGCGATCTCCGAAACCTCGAAATGGAGTTTATCTAGACTAACTACTTCCCTTCTCGTGACCAGGCGCTTTCGTGATTTTGCATTTCGTGAGTCTGGAGATGAGACATCTTGACTCTCCAAGTCGCGATCCTCGATACCCCGAAATGGCGTGGGATCAACGGTCTTGATCAGAGCTTCATTCAACGACTGTGATTGAATCGAAATTTTTCATATTGGGAAATTTGAATTCTTGTTGCATTGTTTACTTGCCACTCCATGTTGCGATCCTCGAAACTCCAAAATGGATTGGAATCGACGGTCCAGATCAAATCTTGATCTGAAAACTCAGATTACATCGTGATATCAGGATTCCTAAAGTTAATAATCTTTGACATGACCAACTCGCGATCTTTGAAACTCCGACATGGAATGGAATCAATGGTATAGATTGAACCTCGATCTGATGGCTCAGATTAAGTCACGATTTCGCATATCGTGATTACACCTGCTTCTCCTTGTTATACTTTAAAAGGTGTGAGGTTCTCCTTGATCCAACGATGGTCGGGTCCTACGCTTGGATCTAACGTATGAGATCTACCCTCTTGTTTAGCGTTCTTCTTACCTATATTTTGATATGAGGGCCCTCGTTCTTACAGGAATTTTGAATGAGATCTAATGATAAGAAATGCTTCTTGGGCCTTCGATCTTTTTATCAAAGTTGCGTTGCCTTCGATCATTAGATCTTCCTGGACTTATCTTCTATTTTCCTATTGATCATCGCTGTTGTACTCAAGCCATCGTCACTGTTGTACTTTCCAGTGTTGCCTTCGATCATTCGATCTATCTAGACTTATCTTCTATTTTCCTGTTGATCATCGATGTTGTACTCAAGCCATCATCACTGCTGTACTTGACATTAATGACAGGCATATGTTGCTTGTTAAACATTTTCCAACATAAACTCCACTTGGGTAAAGGGATTCCTATCCAGGCTAAAGGCTCATGGAAAACATGAAATTCTATCATAGGTTCTCACTCAACTAAAATCCTACAATCCCTCATTCCCCACATGCTTGTACCACCCAGGAAGTGTAACCCTTCTCTGCTCAACGATCCTTCAACTGCCCCACTTTCCTTCTGGGCTTTAGCAACAGGACAAAAAAGAAGTCTCATAGCATTGTAACTACAGTTCAACACCTTCAGGAATCAATCCCCAACAATTCTCACACCCAGAGAATTGCTCATGGGCATGACAACCCTCTTCTTCAGTCCAACTCCTTAGCTAACTAGATACACCAACCAAAAAATGGCTATGGATCTAGGTTCAGGTACTGTCATCAAGATACAGAAGATAGGTCAATGGTGCGTTAATACTCATGGATGAATGACTGGATAGTAGGAATCATGGTCAGAACAATGGATGAATGATGGAAAAGATGATAGGAAATGAACTAAGTCCCAACAATATGTATGCATGTCCCCAACTTGACACTTGTCATGTTGGGCGCTACTTTGGCCCACTTGTACCCAAATTTAGAACTTAGGATAAAATAATTATCCATACTTTATTATTTAAGAAATATTAATATAATATTCCTTTATGGCTTAATCTCCCTATCTTATCCCCTTTCCTTAACTTAGCCCCTCCCTTTCCCTAACTAGTGGATTTTAGTCCCCCATCTCTTTTGTCATGGTCAGTCTGTGCACAACGATGTATTTTGTATTAATCATGAGACATAAACAAAAATAGTTGCATTGGCCTTGAACATCTAGGTTCTCTGGCCTAATCAAAACATAAGCATCCTAGATTATAATAACTAGCTCACCAGCCTATAAAACATAGCATATATACAAAGGCTCGTTGGCCTCACAATCACATGAACTTAAGATGATGCGCACGATATTATGGAATGTGCACACTTCATCATTGCATTGCGCAGTACATGCATGCACTATGCCATGAAATGTGTATACAAAATGTTATCAAAACAACTCACTAGTTTAAGTACATTTTCATCTACATTACAATTGGGCATGACCTAGGGATAATACAATCTGCTCCCCTGATTTATGCACTGTCCTCAGTGCATCATGTACCCATATACAACAAAATCTCAAAAATACTCAAAAAGATGCAGGTATTCTGCCTGCATTGCATCATCATTCTCCTAAGTAGTGTCCTCAGGATCGTACTAGGTCCATTGGACCTTTACAAGCCCTATGGCTCGATTCTGGAGCTGTTTGATTTTCCAGTCCAGAATGCATTTCAGATGCACTTGAAAAGCGCCTTCTTGCTCCACCTGAATCACATTCCAATCAATAACATGATTAGAATCAGGTATATATTTCTTGAGCAAAGATACATGTAATGCATTATGAAAAAACATAGATGCAGGAAATGCAATCATATAAGCAACTGGACCAATCCTCTGTCATATTTCAAATGGCCCACAATAGCGAGTTGCCAACTTTGAACAATTTCCCAACTTTAGAGAACTTATGTTGGCTTTCACTTTCAAGAATACATGGTCTCCCACTTTAAATTCCCTATGAGTTCTTCCSTTATCAACATAGATTTTATGGCTATCTTGGGCAGCCTTTAAATTTTGTTTCATATTAATTATTTTCTCCTCCATTTCCCTGAGCAAATCTRGCCCAACTAGTGTTCTGTTTGCTAAGTTATCCCATCTTACTGGTGTGTTGCACTTTCTTCCATAAAGTGCCTCAAATGGGMTCATCTTKAGAGATKCTTGGTACCCATTGTTTTAAGCAAACTCTACCAAGTGTAGGTAGTCTTCCCATTTTGATGGTTTATCCATCACATACATTCTTAACATATCCTCAATCACTTGATTCAAACTATTTGTTTGTCCATTTGATTCTGGATTATAAGTTGTACTGAAATTCAAATTTGTTCCAAACCCATTAAATAGTCCTTTCCAAAATTTTGAKCTAAAWTTTGGATCTCTGTCAAACACAATTGTCTTCGGTGTGCCATGTAATCTATCAATTTCCCTCATATAAACATCAACAATGTTTGTTTCCTTTTGAGTGAGTTTTACTGGAATAAAATGGGCATCTTTAGTAAGATTATCCACCACTACCATGATAGAATCATGTTATTTGTTTTTTCTGGGTAGTTTGGTGATGAAATCCATTGTTACAACTTCCCATTTTCACTCAATAATGGGTAATGGTTGTAGAAAACCAACTGGGTGTCTATGCTCAACATTTACTTTTTGACATTCCAAACATCTGGCAATAAAATAAACAACCTCTTTCTTCATGCCTGGCCAATAATATTGGCCCTTGACAACTGCAATGGTTTTCTGATATCTTGGGTGCCTAGCATAAGGTACTTTATGCATTTTTCTCAATATTAGATTTTTCAATTCATTAGAATTTGGTACATAAATTATGCCCCTGTACATGATAATTTCATCATTATCTAGCTTGTAATCTTCAATTTTATGTTGCAAATTACCTTGGTGAAAATTTTCCACTAATTCCTTCTAATGCAGATCTAATTTGGCAGCCTCTGTAATTCTCTCTTTCAAATATGATTGGTACATGCTAATGGTTGATGCATGCATTTCATGCAATCTTCTTCTGATTGCATCAACCACTTTGTTCTCTTTCCCTTTGATATTCTTTATATCAAATTCATATTCACTTAGAAATTCTAACCATCTGGTTTGCCTAGAATTTAGAGTTGGCTGATCAAATAAATATTTCAGACCATTATGGTCTGTTCTCAGCTCAAACCATTTCCCCATGAGGTAGTGTCTCCATTTCCTCAAGGAATGCACTATGGATACCAACTCCAAATCATGAGTGGCATAGTGTCTTTCATTATCCTTTAACTTCATTGATTCATAACATATAACAAACCCATTTTGATTGAGAACTCCACCAACTCCCTCTTTACATGCATATATCCATACAATGAAGTCTCCATTTGGGTCTGAAATCCTTAGTATTGGAGCACTTGTCAATAATTGTTTCAAGTGTTCGAAACTCTTTTGACATTCCAATGCCCATTGAAACTTCACACCCTTTCTTTGCAAGGAAGTGATTGGGTGTGCAATCTTTGAAAATCCTTCAATAAATCTTCTATAGTAGCTTGCAAGGCCCATAAATGATCTAACCTCTGGCACATTATTTGGCACTGACCACTCTATAATGGATTCTACCTTCTCATGATCCACTACTATCCCATCCTTTGAAATGATATGTCCCAAATAATGAATTTGTTTTTGATAAAATGAGAACTTGCTCAATTTTACATACAACTGATGTTCCCTTAATTCTTGCAAATCCATCCTCAAAAAATTCTCATGTTCTTCTTATGACTTGGAATATACCAGAATTTCATCCAAAAAGACAATGAAAAACTTGTCTAAATATTTTCATAAAACACCATTCATTAAGCACATGAAAACAATTGGTGCATTTGACAACCCAAATGGCACCACTGTGAACTCATAATGACCATACATTGTCCTAAAGGAATTCTTGATGATATCTTCCTCTTTAATCATTACCTGATGGTATCTTGACCTGAGATCTATCTTTGAAAATATATTTTCATCCTTCAATGGAAATAAAAGATCATCAATCCTTGGCAGAGGATAGTTGTTCTTAACAGTCACTTTGTTCATCTGCTTGAAATCAATGCACAATCTTAATGTTCCATATTTCTTCTTCCCGAACAAAATTGGGGAACCACAAGGTGACACACTTGGTCGTATATACCCCTTCTTCAGAATCTCTTCAAGTTGCATTTGCAACTCCTTCAACTCTGGTGTACTCATTCTATTAGGAGTCTTTAACACTAGCGCTACTCCAGGCATTAAATTTATAGAGAAATCATTATCTCTCTTTGGGGGTAGTCCTGGTACCTCCCCGAACACATCTTCAAACTCTTCCAAGACTGCATAATCTTCCAAATTTGGCACCTTATCTCTAGGTGTCTCTTCCACATGTGCTCCAAATATTTGACACCCTTTCCTGTAACATTTCTTCAGTTGCAATGTTGAAATTTCTCTGATGGTTACTGCTCTGGGAATTCCCTGCACTTTCCTTTGGTTCCCTTCCTCATCCAAGCAAGTAAATTCCTTGTTATGACAATCTAGGAGAGTATGATGTTGGTCTAACCAATCCATACCAATTAGACAGTCATAGGAACCTAAAGGTAAGATGTTCAAATCTGCCTTGGTGTTCAGTCCATTCATGTCCATAAGACATGACTTAACCATCTCATTAAATTTTCTTTTGGCTCTTGTATCCAGTTTCACCAACCAAGATTTCCCATGCTTTCTTCTTGGCAAATGAAAACTTTCCACCATCTTAGGATCTATATAACTATGACTAGCTCCTAAATCAATTAAAATATCAATGGTTTAGTTGTTGATCATACCTTCCATTTCAACCATATGTGATTGATACTTTTCTTGCTTGTTATCAAGGGCTGCATAGATCCTTGACACATTTTTGTCCATCTCCTCCATTGTTTCAGCTTGTTGTACATTGTGAACAATCCTCCCTTGTTCACCTCTATGAGGATAATCTCTGAACATGTGATCTCCTTTACAAACCCAACAATGAATAGGTGGTTGACTTGGCCTTTGTCTCCCTATTTCAATCATTCTGGGTTCTCTAGGAGTTTGTTGTCCCTGTGGATTATTTCTGAAGAATGGTGTCTTGGATCCATTCTTCCTTTGATTCAGCTTGAATTTATTTTTTTCTTCCCAAGATTTTTGGAAAGTTGGCCTTGATTTTAGCTAATCATATAGGCATTTAGTTCACCTTATGGTCTCCTCCAATGTCTTGGGATCATCATATTGTATTTTGTCACTGATAAATGATGACAATCCACTTAAATATATTTGAATCTTAATTGTCTCATCCTTGATGAAAGAGACATATTTCAACAGTTCTAAAAACCTTCTCTCATATTCATCAATGGTCATACTCCCAAGTTTGAGTTCAAATAAATCTTTCATTTTCTTGTCATAGTATCTCTTAGTCAAGTATTTCTTCTCGAAATACTTCTTGAATTCCCTCCAAGTAACACTTTTCTCCTTAATGTATTGCACCTGCACAAGCTGATCCCACCACATGGATGCCTTTCCCTTGAGTTGATAGATAGAAATTCTACCTTCTGCATGAGATGAATAATTATTCAATTGAAAATAATTTCTCATGCCCAACAATCATGTATCTGCATCTTCATCCTTCTTGTGCTCACCATCAAAAGTAGGAGGTTTGATTTTGTTCATTTCTCCTTGCAGTTCATCCACCCCAGACCTCTCATGATTTATGACAGGGAATGGACTTGAGCTACGTTGTGATATCTTATTGGAAGTCCTCAGGGAGTGGTGGTGTTGCCTGCTAACACTTCTTGTTTTTTTTTTCTCATTAAGAGACCTATGATTTCCTGACTTATTTGAGCCACTCTCCTTATCCAATTTCTTTTCTATTATGTTCAATATCTCCAATAAATTCATGTTGAATTCATCCTACTGCTCCTTGGATTTCATAAGCATTTCATTATTATCTTTATGTCTTTTGACATCCTTCTACAAATTTTTAATGGTCTCTTCCATATTCATTTTTTCATCTCTTCCTTCTCCATGTCCATTGGAGTTTGTTCCTTCAATGCCCAAATGGACATCCATCCCTCTGCTCTCATATTGTTGACTGTAAGTCCCTTGTGCCTCTTTCATTCCTATGGAATCTACAATGATCTTGATCTGATCTAGTTGTTGTTAACTCTTCGAATGGTCAGCCAACAAAACTTTTTTAGACTAACTGTTTTAGCAATTTCATGAAAAATATGAACCATTTTGGTTCAATAATATATCAGAATCATTTCTTTTGATTTACTGAAAGTTTGAATTCTCAGATCAATTTTCTGGGTGGATATTTATATTCCATTTTTCAAGACCTTTCCAACGCCTACTCACATGCTTAATTCCAAGTATGGAGTAGAAAGTTATGGTCATTTGAAATTTCCCCAATAACTTTTATGTTCGTTTTTCAACTTAGCGCAACTCTGCACCTATGCCATTGAAATTTTTATATGATCTCAATTGGGTTTCTGCATAAATATATAGTGTACATTATGTCCATGTTTCACCTCATTCTGGGTTCTGGGATGCTAGTTACAACCTGGTGAAGTTCTAGGCCCATTTGTGTTTTTGGTCTGGAATGCTACAGGTACTTATTTTCCATATTAAGAACTTTTAACATGCCCATAAATTTAATTCATCTCCTAGAATGTATTCTATGGCTCAATATATTTCCATTGAATGCTCCTGCACCTCAATCTGATTCCGGAGCAGAAAGTTATGGCTCTTTGAAGTTAGATGGGTCTTAAAATTTACCCTTCACTGTTTAAGGTGTAAGTTTCTCAAAAACGCTCTGTTTTACAAATAGTTTACACCATTAGAAAGATCTATACGAGCTATTTTATTTGAGATTTAGAGAAAGAGTGTACCTTCAATACACCTCTGTCTTGTGGTTTTTGAGTTGCTAAAAATGCTCATAAGGCCCTCAAAAACGAACTGCAAAAAGATGATGTTCAAATGATATAAAACGTCGTAGAAAATCATTGGTTTTCTGCTGTTGTTCACCCTTCAAACAACTTCACATGCACAAATTTTCAATCTATGCATCCATATTTACCATGTGCATCAATAACGCAAGGTAAATCGTGCTTTGTGCACTTTAAAACCACTGTGTATCACTTCTTTGTCGCGCTAATAACTTGGGCGCACTAATTTTATGTCGCGCGCCAATAACCACCGCGAACAGTTTTGGGACTGCGCGTAGTTTTTGTACCATGCGCAAATATCCACCATGCATAGTTTTTGTATCACGCATTGATATTCCACGTGCAATTCACTCGATGCGTGGCACTATGCCAAAGTATAGTATGCCCCATTGCACACCAATACTTTGTGCGCACCATTCACTAAATTGTCATGCGACCACATTTACCCACATTGCATGCACAACTACCATACTCCATTGTGTTGTGCCAACACCGCACACACCACGTGCATCATTATTATGTGTTTTCACACCATGCAATGCTAAAATTTGCATGCGCACCCGCACACAAACATTTTTCTGCACGACGCACAAAATTTAGCGTGCACACCCACACACTAACATTTTTCTGCGTGGTGCCAAAATTTAGTGTGCATACCAGCACACCAAGATTTTTCTATGGAGTGACCAATTTTTACATATTATAAGCCTTTACTATGCATTTTAGTGTGCCCACCAGTGCACATACATTTTTATGCGAATCAATTCCCCGTGAATTTTGCTGCAAAAATTGGGCCATTTGCTTAACTCTTTCCTCAATTTACCATAGACATTATGCAACCATGAAATTCATTCAATTTCACCTTGATAACACCAATTCAACCTCTGCAACAACAAATCGTCGTGGGTTGACATTTCTGGAACAAATTTCCCCAAATCTATTCACGAATTGAGAATTTTATTGACTAATTTCGCTCCAACTTTCATGGCTTCACTGTAACTTCAAATTTGAACAATTCTAGGTTTGAATTTGCTAGAACAAATATTGAAACAATAATATCTCACCACTTGGCCAAATTTCTCCATTTTCTAATGAATTTAACAAGAGAAATTGGAGCTTTTCCCAATTCTGTGTCGTTGTTTCTAAATTTACCATGGACGCTTTATGACTTGAAATTTGGCCATCTCAAAATAAATCCTCTAGATAATTTCACCTCTACTCAACTCATTTGGCCCATTCAAGGTCAGTGTTGAAAACTAAAGCTCTGATACCAATTTGTAATGTCCCCAACCACCCATGGTTGGTCCACGCTACACCAGAGAACTATCTTGTTCTCTCTGCGGAACATACTGTAACACACCCAACAACCAACTGAGCTATGCCACATAATTTTTTGTTTCTAACTACATGCAATTAAAACATATGCACATAGAACACTTGCAGAAGCTTTACATGTAACACATAAATAGAAAAATACATTTCACAAATGCATGGATTCACACTGAAATAACAGTAAACATAGACATGCAACATATACAGGAAATACCCATAAACATACAGATAGTTTTAATCACACATAGGCTAAACCCATAAAATTAAACACGTAAATAACAATGCATCATGTAAATTTATCACACAATTGACACTTATCTTTGTGATAATATCACCAACTACGTGCAGACATTTCACGAGCCTCCCAGCCTTATACCACACTGTTCATCACTCTCAACAGTGAATCACCCCCGAGCTGGTACTAAACTCCACCCGAGTAAAGGGATTCCTAACCAGGCTAAAGGCTCATGGACAATAGGAAATACTCTATCACAGGTGCTCACTCAAGTAACAACCTATAGTTCCTCATTCCCCACATGCTTGTCCCACCTAGGAAGTGTGCCCCTTCTCTGCTCAATAGTCCTTTGGCTACACCACTTCCTTTCCAGGCTTCAGCAACAGGCCAGACAGGAAGTCTTAGATCACTGTAACTACAATTCAACACCTCCAGGAATCAATCCCCAACAATTCTCTCACCCAGAGAATTTCTCATGGGCCTGACAAACCACTTCTACAGTCCATCTCCCCAGCTAACTAGATACACCAACACAAAAATGGCTATGGATCCAGGGTCAGGATGGATGATTGACTGGATAGTAGGAATCATGGTCAGAACGATGGATAAATCATGGAAAAGATGATAGGAAATGAACTACGTCCCAACAATATGTATACATGTCCCCAACTTGACACTTGTTATGTTGGGAGCTACTTTGGCCCACTTGTACCTAACCTTAGAACTTAGGATAAAATAATTGTCCATAATTTATGATTTAAGAAATATTAATATAATATTCCTTTTTCGCTTAATCTCCCAAGCTTAGCCCCTTTCCTTAACTTAGCCCCTCCCTTTCCCTAACTAGTGTATTTTAGTCCCCCATCTCTTTTATTGTGGTCGGTCTGCGCGTAGCAATGTATTTTATATTAAACATGAAACATATATAGAAATAGGCACACTGGGCTTTAACATATAGGTTCTCCAGCCTATTCAAAACATAAGCATCCTAGCTTATAATAACTGGCTCACCGGCCTATAGAACATAGCATATATACAAAGGCTCACTGGCCTCACAATCACACACACTTAAGATGATGTGCGCGGTATCCTGGAATGTGCACACTTCATCATTGCACTATAAAATACACGTGCACACTATGCCATGAACTGTGTATACAAAATGATATCAAAACAACTCACCAACTTAAGTACATTTTCATCTACATTACAATTGGGTGCGGCCTAGGGATATTACAACAATGTATACATTGTTCCCACTCTTGTGCCCAAATTGAAATCAACCATAATGGGTGGCACGTCCCGGCTCAACGATGGTGGTCCTGACAACACCAAAATAAGGGGTTTCACAAAAGAAACCGACACTAAACACAATAGCCGCTTTGCAACTCAAAATTAGGGATTCCAGAGGTCCAAATTAGTTTGTTCTGGGTGGAAGTATTTCACTGTAAGGAAATTATCTATTGATGCTCCCAGAGATATATTTCAAGCCAAACAATTATTCAATTGTGGGGCCATTGTCCTATTCTCTAGATATACAATTAACATCTTAGGGGATGAGGACCATAACTCCCACTGGTGTAAGGAATATTACTACTACTCATCTCCTTTCGCACAGAATGGACTAATTTGGGCCTTTGGAATTACTCATGCAACACGTGTCCCTAAATTCTTCGACTATGAGGAGATGGTTTCTTGGTGTGTCCTAACTTTTAGTTTCAGGCTATTTTGTTTTTCTTGCAACATTTTTTGTCTTCTTCCTCACTGGAAGCTTGTGAGAACTATCAATTTTACCACATGATTATTGTTCATCTACTTAAATCCAAGGATTTATTCCACTGCAGAACCACTATCTTGTTTCTTTGTTGCCTCAAGGCTCCAAACATTGACCCACCAAGGAGAAGACTGCAAGGATTTCCTAAAACAAAGCATGGTAATTAGTTTTGTATGCATGTTGAAGATCATCTCAATGGCTCCTGCATGTTGTAGATCCTGTGCCTATGTTTACGGAAAATATGTTCAATGTTTTGGCCCAAATAACTTGGTCCAATTTCTATGGATAGATATATAGTGCCCAATATTCTTTCTTTTTAATGGATTTACTATTATAATTTTTGCCTTGGAGTTTTGGTTGCTTCTTCTTTTCTAAATTTAACACCTCTTCTCATTGGCATGGTTTGATAGTCTCATAGTTCTTCGATATTGCATTTTATTAAGTAATTTGTTCTAAAATGGAGCATTTAACAATTATATGACAATGCATTGTGTCAATCCATCAGGATTTTATGGAAACAAAAATGAATTCTAGACAGTTTCAAACCAACGTTCAATTCTATTTGTAATGCAGATAGAACATATCAAGACCAAATCACAATGTTGCAACAAGATTTTCATTCTTGTTTCTAGACATGCAATTATTAATATTTAATGCGAACAACCTATCATGCAAGAATTTTAATACTTAATTTAATATGTTAAAGTCATGGGAAAATGTATCAAGAACACAATTACTCCCAGAAGTTTCAATAAAATCTAATCCTCAACAAAGCATTCACTGACAATTACTAGAAAATGATGGTTTTGCAACAATGAGGATTGTTTGAAACCAATTCCCACTTACAAAAATTTCCCTCCAAATTTGTATTTTCCCACTCTTTTATCCCCTGTAGTTTCTCTTTCTAGTTACTTAGTTGTTTTTTTCCAAAAATGTCTTGTTGTGCGAGTTGGTGGATTCATGCATTCACATTTTTTTCAATGCTTTTATATGGTGATTCTAACCGAGCACTTCCCCTTTGTCTAAATTACATTTTCCACTATTATGTGAATTTATTAACCCTTCTCTTTCATCTTTTATACTTAAAAAAATTCTCGTTTCTCTTTTCCCTATACTTTATCTTTCTCGTTACTTAGTCATTTTTCCAAAATTATCTAGTTGCATGGGTTGGTGGACTCATGGGTTCACATTTTCACTTGTGCTTTTTTATCATTACTCCAACCGAGCGCTTCCCCATTCCATACCCATCCACTTCTCCAACCATGGATTCTCGGGTAGTCAGTCTTTAGATTGCACTTCTATTGTTCTGTGACCTACAAACATCACCTTGACTTCCGTGATATACAAATTTACAATTGGACACTCACATCATACCGTCTTCCATATTACAAAGTATACCTATCATCCCCTCTTCCGTGGTACAAATTTTGCACTGAAAACTTCTGAGACATACAATTTGATTGTCAAGTCCTCACGTCTCCCGTGGAACTATTGTCACCCCATTTTGAAGCCCATCTATCCACTTTCCATACCTCGCCATTTCTTCGAATTTCTTTCACGGATCGTTGGGTTGGCGGGTTCAAGAAATATCTAATTCCTAATTATTGTTTCTTGTGCCCATGCCCTTTGAGCTTATTTCCAAGTATGCAATAACTGAGGTTTAATGCTAACATCTCACCATGGCTCAAGGAGACCTTCATAATAAACGTTCCTACACAAATTGTACAGAGACATGAAAAAAATATCCTTTCGGGTAATGGGATATCTATTACAAATACCTACCAACTTTTTTGCTTGCTACCTACTAGGCAGGCAGGCTTAAGATTTCCCTTTCTTTGTTTTGTGGCCTGCAAACAACACCTGGAATTTTGCGATATAGATGCAGAAAATATCTTTCCTGGTAATGGGATATCTATTAAAAATTTGAATATATTAGCAAAAACGAGTCCGACCAACCATTTTCCTTTTCCATACTTACCCACTTTTTCGATTGCGGGTTCCCGGACAAGCTGGCT
>JZKD02S0899308.1:0-14027 GCA_000966675.3 Picea glauca
AATCTTGAAAGATCCTCCCCTTATTCTCCTCAACGGGCCAACTACTGCCTCAAATTAGGCAGCACTCCTTCAAAAGGGGTATCAGAGCGTTGTAGCACTCCCTAAGAAGGTTAAGGGAGGCGCCAGCGCTCCAAAAGTGAGTAGCGCTCCTGTAAAAGGGCAGGAGAGCATTATAACGCTCCCTAAAGCCTTGTAGGGGGGCGCCAGCGCTCCTAAGGCTGATATAGGGGAGCGCTCACCCTCAAAACCATTGTTTCAGAGCTCTTTTCAGGTGTCAAGAGTCCCTTGACTTCAGTTAACTAGTTCTCCTTCTCCAAACCAAGTACATGAGATTTTTTAAGTGCCTCCTTAGTGTCGTCGTCAAGGCAGTATGCTTGAACAATGTTTGCGACACTTATGAATAACTTGCGACACTTGTGAAAGTCGTAAGGAAGATGCAACACTTACGACAATTGAGAGGAATATGCGACACTTATCCAGTTGAGTAAATTTGACGTGTAACAGGTAGTTGTGGGAGGCACAACAAGTAAGTAAAATAATATTAAACTTATTGTAAAAATACACATGGATCACTATTTGGAGGAAACAATGGTCGACTAATAGCAAAATGTGATGGGTATCTTAGTTCTAACTATATAAAACATTTACATCATGATATTTTTTTTGTTTCTAAATATCATCCTAGTAGAGATGCCTTGTGCTATACTAGATTCACACATAGATAATGCTCAATTTTTTTTAATGCAACACCTCCTCACATTGATGAAATTTCTCCCTATTCAACTAATATATTCTCTAATGTTCAAAAATCCTTTGGCTAGTAGGAATGTGTTGAGTTATAAATGTTGGTGGAATCACACAATTCAATTGCACATCACTATCAATAACGTTTGGATCATCTAGAACATATCATTACCAACTAGACAAACACTCGCACAATAATCTACAAAAATAATTAGTTTATTTATAAATAATTCCCACATACATACATGTTGAATAAAAATGGGAGAAATTGAATTGTGTTAACTATACTGACTATTAGTATATTGACCTCATTCATATAGGGGATCATCATTGAAAGGGAATGTTTTGGACATGTTTTCAATCCATGCCTAGATAGGGATATGGTAAAATATCCAAGCAAGAATCATTTGGATGCTTAAGCATATGAATAATTGGAATGGATAATGTATGAGTTTGCATGGATTATCAATTGCCTTGCTTTGGACATCAATCTCCCCCAAGTCATATACAAGTGGTGGCCATTTCAAAGTGAGGGATCAACCTAATCTGAGGTTAAGTAGTGGAAAACCTCTAAAAATATATGTAGCACATTTCTTATGCATAAGAGAATATTGACCTCCCATTAGCGCCACAATAATCAACCAAGTATAATGTATGCCAAAAACATCTCAAAAGTATCACACTCCACCTATAAAGGGTGTGATACTAAATAATTTAATGGACGGTGAAATAGCCTGTAATCTATCTACTTGCCATTGCTAAGGGAAGGGATCAAGGTGTAGAGTATATTGTTATTTTCTCTCACATCCTCTTCATGCTCAAAACTAAAACATACTAAGATCCCCACACACCCCCCACCCCAACTTTCATCTTATGTCACTTTGCTTTAATTTCCTTAACACTATGATACTTACCCATGTATTCCATTTTCCTCAAAGTAGCAACCTAATGAAACATACCAGAGAATTGAGGAGCATCACTTCCTATCCTAGAGATAAAATGGTTGAACAAATTGTCCATTGCAAACCAAGATGCCTAGTGTCCCTGATCCCATTAACAAATGAAGTGTCATATGAATTTGTTTTCACCTTCAATGATACTTCCTCCTTAACATATTTGAGGGGACAACTTGGTGAAAGAAACAAGTATAGAGTGTGTGGGATGTTTTCTCGTGCCTTCTCATGTGAATATCATCGATATCCATGTGGTAGTGGAAATGCACATACTGATTGAAAATACATACTCAGTCGAACAGAAACCAATCGATTATTAAAATACTAATGTAATAGGAGCTATCTTTAATAATATACATCATGAGTTTGCAAAAATAACATGGATGCTCCATTATTCTATCGGTGCATTGGTTCTTTGTTATTATACTGAAGCACTAATGCATAGAATTGTCATTGGGCACACCATGTAAGTCTCATCCAATGACAACAAATCCAACAAATCATGAATGTTTTGATATTTAAAGAAAAATATAGATAAAAATACAATTGATTGAATAAAAAAATGTTTAAAACATATTTAAAGTTACTCGATGTGATATTTGGTCAGGAGGATCCATGGCACTTCATGTATGAAAAAGAGGATACCTATGGTTTTTGAAGGGGAAACAAAAAAACCTTACTATGCTAGATGAATATTAAGTATTACAGATGCACTACAAGTAAATGGAAAATGAAAATGTTGAGTACGTTGGATGCACAACAATTTAGTTGCAGGGAAGCAAAAATAAGAATAATGGTTTGTTGGGTGTAAAAGTAAAAATGAAGGTTTTTTTTTTCTCATTAATTCCCACTTTGGTGCTCCTACTATATATACACATTAGTGCACTCAATATTGAAATGTAAGGATACTCATTGGTGCTATGGGATTTAACTTAGGCATCGATATGCCAGTATTGGAATGTAAAGTAAATCTTGTTTGAATACTAGTGCTCTAATATTCAATTGAAGCATCGATGCTCCAATATTCATTTGAATCACAAATGACCTAATACTAAAAAAGAAAATTGTAGGCAAAACATTGAAATGAAGCATCAAAGACGGAGAATCATTAAAAACTATTGTGAATAAGACATACATACTTCGATTATGAAATAGAGCACCGAGCTTCATGAACTTAAAATTAAAAGAGAAAACATTTGACAACCAAAAAATATGGAGGTTTGTAAGTGTGGAGGGTTTTGGATGCTTAAAAAAAAAAACTTCTTACAACATTGATGCTCTAGACTTGAATTGAAGTATTGATGCACTAATATTGAGACAATACACCATGCACAAAATAATAAAATCAAGCACTAATGATGGAAATTCATGAACATCTTAGGGGTGGAAGGAGTATGGGGGAGTCTCCACTATCCCAGAGGAACTTCAATAACCTATTGTGCATGGATATTGGACAATCTATCCATTAACCTAGCTGAGGATTATGCTCTATGGTGTGGTCTAATTGTAGCAAAGGATGCAAATATTAGGTCACTCTCAGTCTTCAGGAACTCGATGATTATTGTCAAAGAAATGATTGGTAAATCCATTCGCGAGGGAGCCAAATTAAAAACCATCATAACCAGAATTAAGCAGAAACTTGGCTCCCTTGTTAAAGTCTCATTTTTCCAAATTAAAAGGGACTTGAGTGAGGAATCATACCCATGGTCCAAGAGTGTGTCATAGATTGGGCCTCGAACTTTGGATAAAAATGGGGAGCAAATACATTTGAACATCCCATAAGTCATAGTTAATGAGAAATTCAATCTCAATTAATAAAGCCATGATTCAACATTTATTTGGAAGTTGGCAAAGCCTTGGGAAGGGTGATTCAACGAAACTTAGTGTCCTCCCCTCCATGCAAGATTAATCTTTGTTCCTGGATACTGAATGTAGGTTTTTTCCCTGGTACATTTGAGGTGGGATAATGGGTTGAACAAGGAATGAGTGTGGGTGTTTTACAGGATGGTATTCTTGTGAAAATGGAAGTTTGGTAAGTCCCCTGGTTAACATTAGTAGTTGTTTTGTTTCAATTTTTATCTGGATGAGTTTTAACCTTTCGGATATTTCTTGAATGAGCAAGGAGTTTGGTGCTACAAGCTTCTCCATTTGCATCCCTTTGGTCTATATTGATACTAGCCCTATGCCCAATCTCCCCTTCTCTAAATTCTCTAGAAATCTTAGAGAAATTTAGGCTTTTGGGTGGTGCTTTTTATGGTATGAATTTCCCTCTTGGTTCAAGGAACCTTTGCAGTCAATATTTCTTGATTTAGAAGGTGGGTTCTTTTGGGACATGGTCCCTCCCGCCTCTAAAAAAAAATTCAGATTACAAGGTGATCATAACCTTGAATCCTTGCACCCCCTGTTATTATGGTCTCTATCCCAAGTGAGAAAGCTAACAGTCGATGTTTTGAACCTTGGTTTAGTGTGATGGGTTTGTGTTTCAAAGCATTAGATTAGTGTCTCAAACCCGGGAATAATGAAGTGAGTTCTTTTTTATCCCAAACCGTCCATTTCAAAAATATGTCCATTAGACCCCATGTCAATGCATTGGTAGGAATGTTGTTGTTTTAAGTTGGAAGCTCGATCCTTATTTCACATACTTTTAATGTAGATCTTGACAATATGAACAGGGTGATATCTAGGAGCTTCGATGTAACATCCCAGTTTTAACCCTTATGAACTATAATGTATTATGTAATTGTGACTTACGCTAGTGAGCCAATAAAGTTGAAAAAGGGCCAGAGTGCCTAGGAAATGTAATACTTCATATACATTAATAAAGTACATCGTTGGTTGCAAGACATGACAAAAGAGATAGGGGGCTATGATTCCACGAGAGAGGGGGCTTGAGGGGCTAAGTCTTTTTATTATTATTTTATTTAACCATAATTGATTTTATGGAAAAAAAGAGGTTACATGAGCTTCTTGGGGGAGGCCATGTGGTTCTTGATTTCCAAGTAATTATATAAACCCACCTTTGGTTTGTTTGGGGGTTCACTTGTTCTTATTCATTCATTGTACACCCTTCTCACTCTTTCATCTTTAGGATCCTCATTCTTGTTGAATTTGTGTTCTCTTGGTCTGAGCATGGATACGAATGGTTGCATGAGGGTGGATTTGGGTGAAGTTGGGGGTTTCTCTTCCCCTAGTTTGTGTTCTTCCCCTTGTTCTCTTTTTCTTCTTTCCTCTTCACTCCCTCTTGCTAGTTCGTGTGCTCTTGGGATGAGCATGGGAAACAAATGGTAGGAAGAGGAGAGCCATTGTTGAATGGCTATAATAATTTACTAATCATTCCATGAGGGAATGGATGCCCGTGTGCATGAGATTGATGGTAGTTCAGATAAAACTATCGACAACTGAGAATCCTTGGAGTTTCCAGCAGGGAGATTTCCTGACCAGTAGCAATGGAGCCCTAGAGAGAAATGGAACAAACTCAAGGATTGCATGGCATAGTAAGGTGTTGATTTCTTCAAGTTGTGCGGGTTGAGGGGGAAAGAGAGATGGAATTTCAGGCTTGATGTGAGGTTGGGAAACCTGAGAGCTAGTTAGCCAATTGTTGTGTGTTGAGACTTGGCCTAGGACCCATCCTTGTGGATTCATAGCCCTGGCTCGGGGGTGACCTATTGTTGAGAGTAAAAGAACAACAATGTCTATGTTTGGGAGGAACGTCCTTGGTCTGCAGCTAGTTGGTGAACATTTACTTGAAAAGATAAGTGCTTTATGTGTTCTGTGTATAATGTTATTTCGTTGTGTATTTAATTATCTTTGAGATAGGCATTTTTAATGTGCTTATCATTTGATTATTTTTTGTGCATGGCACGTTGCTTACTTTTATATGTTGTAGCTTGAAGCTTGATTAATGCATGTGGTTTATCCCTGCTTGATTTCATATTAAATGTTGTTAGAATTCGAACTCAAATCATAGACTTGAGTCTTGGGACTACAACGTGCCCTGCCTGTTGGTGGTTGGGTGTGTTGCAGCATGTTTAAGTGGTGTACCCTGTGCATGCAAGTGGTTGGGTACGTTACAGATTAGTATCAGAGCTATAGGTTGAAACACCATGCGAGAATGGGCCAGATCCATTAGACAATATCTTGTGATTGAGAATGAGTTAGGACCTTGAAGTCGTGAAGCTAAGGAGGAATGGCATTGCAGAGTTCGTGTAGAAGCTAGAACGTGTGAGATCCTTAGTAAGGGATTGAAGGATCGTGACCGTCACTTTCAAATTCGAGAACGATCGCCATCGTGGGATCAAATTTAGATTTGGACCATTGGATCTGTTCGGGAGAAAACAAATCCTTCACAGTCATTGGATCTGGAGAAGGTGTGGGGTCATTAAGCACCGGAGTCCTTCGAACTTCATTGCTTCGACAAATTTTAAGTATTTGATGAAAAGGAGGTAAAAGCCCCGAAGCTCCAAAGTCCCAGAGTGAATCTACGTCGTAGATCATAACGAGGAGTACTTGATCATTGGATTTCTCCAAGGACAGATATGGGCCATTGGATCAGGCACAGATCATGAGGTGAGGCACAGTGGAGAATATCGGATTCCAACCATCAGATATACGAGCGAGTGAGCATGAGTCGTAGATATCATGGTAGTTCAAAGGTTTATCACTCCAGGAGAAGTGAGTCCTTAAGATTCCAGGAAGAAAATCTCTCGAAGTCCTGAACTCCGGAGCAAATCGTGATTGTTTGTTGTCTAGGACGTGTGTTTACAGATTATCAAATATTCATCATTTGGGAGTTTTAGTCCTTGAGTCAGTTGGAGAAGTTTTCTCCAAAGTCCCGAAGTCTAGAGTCAATCCGGATTGTTCGTAGTTAGGGGACACATGTCCGCATATTAGCGATTGTTCATAAGTTCGACATTCAGAGGAAATATTAGATGGAGTTGAAAAAAATCCTTTGAATCTCGAAGATTCTAAGCGTCGGAGTCCGGAAACTCCGGAGAAGCATAGTTCAAAAGTTCAGGAGATTTGTAATGGTACGTGGTGAAGTTCCCCGAAGCCCGAAGTCCCGAAGCTCCAAAGAGCGACAGAACAGGAGTCCGCCAGCTCAACGTTAGGGAGTTTTAAGGTGTGTGGTAGAAGAAACTTCCAAAGCTCAAACTAGTCGAAGTCTAGGATTGTTAGAGTGACGTGGCACGATGACATTGCCTAGGGTGACACGGACCCACTTTACACATGCCACGTGTCATCCTATTTCATGATTTTGATAGGCCTTTTGTATCAATTGGAGTTTGACATGTGTCACCTTTAGATTGGGCCACGTGTCATCTCCATATTTTAACATGTAGCACCCATGGTGCATAGTGGCTAAGGAGTACCTAGAAGTTCAGAAATTCGGCATTCGAGAAAAATTTGGGTATGTTGTTGCAAGAACCTCTAAAACACGAAGATCTAGAGAGCCAGTCTGGGAGTTTGCTAGTTCGACGTTTGGGAGAAATACAGTGAGAGGTTGCAAGAACCTCTGAAGCCCGAAGCTCTAGAGCACTGGAGTCTCGAAGCTCCGAAGAAGCATCGTTCGGGGAGTTCACCACTTCTGATTTCAGAGGGAATGTTGTGTGGTGTAGGTGGAACCTCTGAATCCCAAATTTCTGAAGCACTGGAGCCCTAAAGCTCCGAAGAAGTATCATGCAAGAGTTCAAAAAATTGGCATTCAAAGGAAATGAAGTATGTTGAAGGAGAAACCTCTGAAACCCGAAGTTTGGGAGCCCCGTAGTCCCGAAGCTCTAGATAAGCACCTTTCAGCTAAGTGCTTGGTTATAGTCTGTGGTTTTGATCCGTGGTCACGTGGCATGTATTTGAAGAAAGTGTCTGGGAAGAATTCGAATTATGTATCAGTTAGGGGGGTTGAAAGTGTCTTTTTTTTCATGAAGCCCTAACTTTCAGCTCAGATATCCGATTGGAGAAAGATTATAGTCATTGGAAATTTGATCCAGAGGAGAATGACCTGTAATTATTCTAATTGAGATAAATGTGATATATTTCTTCATCAATTAAGTAGAAAAAGTACCAGTAAATTTAATTGACAATTTTTTATGATATGTATAATTCTAACAAGATGGTTGCTTGCAGGTTTGTCAGGATTATGGGTATAATCAGATCAATTCAACAATATGATTAGATGTTAGGGTAATGGAGTCATGACATAGCTTACAAAAGTTGGATTAGGTAATAAAGAGCTACAGATAAATTAATGGAAAGTGGATAAAGAACTTGAGAAGAGCATAATAGAAGAATTATTATGTTGATACTCCAAAATGCGAATAAATTGCAGGTACTACAAAAGAAAGAAATCTCACAAAGGACATGAAGCTAGGAGGTGAATAATGTCATTAATGGGAATAGAAAGGAAAAGTAAGGCTCCATAGCCTTGAAGGTAGAGATGTGTAGACAATTGCAAGCTTGATGGGAAAGAAAACAAAGAGCTTAAGAGGTGGTGTGTGAATAATCTCTATGTGTCAAGCATAGGAGTTACAGGGAAGGATTTGTTAGATATGACTTATCTACTTGTCTAAAAGTACTCAGTGAAATAAATCCACTTATGATATCAGAGTTCACAGTGGAAGCAGTTTGCCAATGCAGATAAATTGGAATTCTCTCTCACTTGAAAAGTGTCACTGAATGAAAATGGACTTCCATTTGGGAATGTTATTAAGTGTGAAAGGTATGGTTTCATAGGGAAATGTTAATGAAGTAACCTAATGGAGAAATAGGAGTAACATTGTTTGAGTCAATAATCTTGTAGTAGAGTGATGGAATGTTTGAGCTACTTCATTCCAGGGTAATGGAATGTCTCATAAAGGTAAGTTGGGCATGGCTACCCAAGGGGAGTTGTTTCAATTTGAGTACATTGGTTGGATTGCAGAATGACCAAGTGGAACTTAGCTGGAAAGTATGCAGACTAGGGAGCCATAGTGCAGATGAGTAGAATGGGAGCACACAAGGCACCAAGGATCTGAAGGAGTTCAATGACAACCAGATACAACATAAATAAATAAATAAATAAGTGAATTGAAACAGAAATGCACTAGAGTGCATGAGGCATACAATGAAATTAAAATGCATATGCATTAGTAGGCATGCTGACAATAAATGTCAGGTGCATATGGATGTGTAATTGCACATGCTTTGATATGTATATAACATACTTGTGAACTCATAATAGTCTATTATTATGAAATAATATTTGAGTATGACTAATGATGGATTATGTATTAAGGAAAAATGATATAGCAGGGTTAAAGATGTGGATATTGTTGTTGCTTATGATTTCCATCTAGGTGAAGACCCATGAGGGTGGCAGGAATGGTGATCATAATGATGAAGGAGGAAGTTTGTGAGCTTCTCCAAATATTAGTTGGTCAGATAGCAACAAGTAGGTTGATAACAACCAAGCATGTATGCATTTAGTTTATGTTGATGCATACATGTTGAAGGGGATTGAGGTAAGAATTCCCTCGGTTAATTTTCAATATTTAAATTTATATGTAATGGCCAAAGTCCTGGAGTATGTAAATGTTGTTGATGGTAGAATGCATTTAGATCAAATGTTGATTGCATATTATGTTATGATTGGTTATGGGATCATAACCAGGTTAATTCAGGAGATATACTCCTTCTATAACAATGAATATCCATAGAGTTAGTCATGTGTGAGACCATAATATGGTTGGATATGGAAGGGATATAGTGTTATGTGAGTGCTCAATGGTATCTATTGTATATCTGATGTTTGGAATGCAACCTATTTTCCAACATTGAAGAGCACTTAAGGATTACATTCTTGGTGTTGTGTTTGGGTGGAAAAGCAAGGTATCCAAATAGTTAGGCAAGTAGTAAGAAGTGTGTGGATGATATGTTGAGTCATTGTTCAGACCTTCCAACTCATCATGATGGAATGCATGACATAGTTATGTGGTATTATGTAGTCAATGTACGGATGCATTGTGTAAATGTGGCCATCAATATTGGTACATCGATTGTTATTTTATTTAGTAATTAATTGTTGCATTATGAAAATCTTGTGGTGTTAAGAATACATAATGATGGATAGATGCATTATATTTAATATAAATTCTACCTAAAGGTGATTGGGTTGTTGTTTTTACAATTCCAAGATCAGTTTTATAGCTATTAAAAATGTTACAAGTGATAATACAGGCATCATTGAATGCATTGGGTGAATGCATGTAGATATTATATAACATAGAAATGATTATGCTAACAACTGAAATGATGTGAGTATTGCTAACGCATGAAGTTGAAAACACTTCAGGAACTGTTAGATATTACAACAAGAAATTTGCAGGTTAAAGAAGCTATGTAATGATAAATTACATAAAAGCTTTGTTGAGGGGATAGAGCGATAAAAAATATTTTTGGATAGAAGAAAGAAAATATTGGTTGATAATACATGTGTATGTAATGATGAGTTCATTCCAATTGATACTTGTATTAGTATAAGTGATTGAGTTGTAGTTGTAAACAATTCTGAGATCACTTTGTGATATTGTTTTGAATCATTACCATGAAAATATATATATCTTGTACATGAGATACTGACAATTTGTTTGGTTGAGGAATGTTGAAATTGCAGGAAAAAAGGGTCTTGAATATGGCAGTGTAGTAAGCCCATAAACAAGACATATGCCTATTGTTGCAAGAGCCAAATCATTATGAGCAGAAGCTCATGTCTGGAAATTTTATTTTTCCTATATAAAACAGTTTTGAGAATTATAATTAAATATTACTGACAAATTGTTTTGGTTGAATGTAAATCAAGAAAATTGCAGGTAGAATGGTATTGAATATGATAGGGATGTAATCCCATAAGGAAGACGGGTATCTACAGTGAAAGAGACAAACTTTATGAGCAGAAAACTCATGCTTGGAAAATTTTATTTTCCTGTATAAAACATATTTGACATTTATGATTGAAAATGGTTATAATTATATCTCATGATGATTATATGTGTATAATACAGATGGGATTTTGGATATGCTAGCTGGAAAGTATGGAAAAGGCTATTTTTGTGACATGAGAACCCCGTGTCCCTAGAAATTTTCTTGCGCGAAAAAGCCTTGGGTAGGAAAGATGGATCGCCTGAGAGACTGTATGGCAGAGAAGAGGATGCCTGATCTTGGGCATGGAAGGTGAGTGACCACGAGGAAGAGAAGACTTTGATATTTCTTGTAAACTATTGATTGGGATCA
The DNA here is from genome assembly GCA_000966675.3 of Picea glauca. Taxonomy (NCBI): domain Eukaryota; kingdom Viridiplantae; phylum Streptophyta; class Pinopsida; order Pinales; family Pinaceae; genus Picea; species Picea glauca. The sequence goes on from JZKD02S0899308.1 coordinate 10,959, forward strand.
TGCACACAATGGGTATGTCAAGGAAAACAATGAGACAAGTTAACGAGACAACCATATGGATGCAAATCCATGAACCACACAGATAAGTATTGTACTAGATTATGAAAAAATTACTCTTAAATTATGAACAAAATGAAAATTCTATGTACAAATTGTGAATTGACATGCTTACTGATTTGAAATGTTGTAGGAAAATGATGAATTTTGAGGATCTAGAAAAGTAACTGACTATGAAGGAAAAGAATAAGGTGATGCTGGAGCAACCGAATGACAAGGGCATAGAATGAAGAAATTCCAATGGACTTGTTGTAGCTAGAGTTATGGAAGCCACAACTCTGAAACTTCATGGTCGAGTGCATTGGAGCCCTAAAGAGAAGTGGAACAACCTGAGGGACTGCATGGCAAAGAAAGGGGTTCATTTCTTTGGGTTATGCAAGGTTGAGATGGAAGGAGAGCATGTTGGTTGGAACTGTTGCGAGAGACATAAATTATGGAAATCATTATACATGTTTTGGGTCGGAATGCCTATGTATACATGTTTAATTTTAGGTCAAAGTGCCTATGTATATAAGAGTTGGTTGGAATGCCTACGTGGATTTAAGGCCAAAGAGCCTAGATTTGTAATGTTAATAACATTGGAATGGTGTTGTGCACTGAGGATGGTGCCAAAATAAGGGGAGGGGAATGTAACATCCCAGTTTTAACCCTTATGAACTATAATGTATTATGTAATTGTGACTTAGGTTGGTGAGCCGGTAAAGTTGAAATAGGGCCAGAGTGCCTAGGAAATGTAATACTTCATATACATTAATAAAATACATCGTTGGTTGCAAGACAAACAAGGACAAAAGAGATAGGGGGCTATGATTCCACGAGAGAGGGGGCTTGAGGGGCTAAGTCTTTTTATTATTATTTTATTTAACCATAATTGATTTTATGGAGAAAAGGGGTTACATGAGCTTCTTGGGGGAGGCCATTTAGTTCTTGATTTCCAAATAATTATATAAACCCATATTTGGTTTCTTTGGGGGTTCACTTGTTCTTATTCATTCACTGTACACCCTTCTCACTCTTTCATCTTTAGGATCCTCATTCTTGTTGAATTCGTGTGCTCTTTGTTTGAGCATGGATAAGAATGGCTGCATGAGGGTGGCTTTAGGTGAAGTTGGGGGTTTCTCTTCCCCTATTTTGTCTTCTTCCCCTTGTTCTCTTTTTCTTCTTTCCTCTTCACTCCCTCTTGCTAGTTCGTGTGCTCTTGGGTTGAGCATGGAAAACGAATAACAGGGAGAAGAGAGTCATTGTTGAGTGGCTATAATAATTTATTGATCATTCCAGGAGGGAATGGATGCCCATGTGCATGAGCTTGATGGTAGTTTGGATAGAACTGTCCACAGCTAAGAATCCTTGGAGTTTCCAGCAGGGAGATTTCTTGACCAGTAGCACTAGAGCCCTGGAGAGAAATGGAGCAGCCTCAGGGACTGCATGGTAGAGAAACGTGTTCATTTCTTTGGGTTGTGCAGGTTGAGGGGGAAAGAGAGATGGAGTTTCGGACTTGTTCTGAGGTTGGGAAACCTGAGAGCTAGTTAGCCAACTGCTATGTGTTTAGACTTAGCCTAAGGCCCGTCCTTGTGGATTCATAGCCCTGGCTCGGGGGTGACTTGTTGTTGAGAGTAAAAGAACAATAGTGTATATGGTTGGGAGGAACGTCCTTGGTCTGTAGCCAGTTGGTGAATGTTTACTTTCAAAGATAATACTTAATTTTCTATGTAATGTTTATTTCCGTTGTGTATTTAATTTTCTCTGAGATATGTATTTTAATGTGCATATATACTCGTTATTTGTTGTGCATGGCACGTTGTTTATTGCTTTATGCTGTAGCAGGGATCTTGTCTTATGCATGTAGTTTTCATGCCTCTTTTATTAATGGGAAGTATTTTGAATTCGAGATAAGTTCAGAGAATTGAGGCTTTGGACTACAGTGCACCCCGCATGCTGGTGGTTGGGTGTGTTGCAACATGTCTAAGCATGTTTAAGTAGCGTAGCCCAACCTATGGGTGGTTGGGTATGTTACATTTGAAGATTCATGTGATGCCATGAGTAATTAATTAAACCCAATAGAAGTGCCATTATGTATGTGTCCTCTAAAACTTCATAAATCGAGCAAGCTTGTTTCAATCAAAATACTAATTACATGAGTATTTTTTAGCATCAAAAGAAAAGGATAGAACTTTCATAGGCTGACTGCAACATGCTCTATACTCTTACTCTCGATCGACATATGGAATACTTAAAAATTGCCTCCAACAACAAGGAAAAAAGGACTTTTATTCAATTCAATTCTAAGGAGGAAGAGATGGTTCGTTAGCTACGAGACCCAATCGATATAGAAGGACAAAGCTCCCCCCAATATGATGAGGGGAAAGAAGATGAGGGTAGTGCTCTTATTTTCCATTAGTTTATGTATTACAAAGTTGTATGTATTTTAGGAGTGTTTGTGAAACAAGCCACCTACAGGCCAACCTGGAACATCTATTCTGAAGTTTGCCTAAATCCTTTTGATGTTTTCTTAGAAAAATGTTGTATTTTTTTGGAAAATATAAGAACCAACCTTATGTAACTTGTTGTATGCTTCGGATAWAACATTTTTTTAATGAATACAAAATTCTCTTCTGGTTAAAAATAAAATAAAAATCTATGAACATCTTCGGTGTTTATTGTTAAAATTGTAACAAATATAACTTAGAATGATGGTTGTGAAATAAATTTAAAGTCATACACACTTTTGTTTAAATGTTTTAAATGGATCTCTAATGTGTGAATTGGGACATAATATGTATCATCTTCAATTCCCACTTACATTAATTTCAGACTATGGATTCATTTTTTTAAAGTAGCTCATGAGGTAGACATTGCATTAGTAGTCATAGAATTGGTCAAAATTAGTTCAAATGATGTGTCTTTATATTGAAACCAACCAACTCAAAAAATTATTTTTGAAAGTTTTGTGAGTGTGGTGATGATGATGATTACCATCCATTCATACTAACTTTGGTATAGTGAGCCAATAAA
>JZKD02S0899319.1:10537-22130 GCA_000966675.3 Picea glauca
TATATATATATATATATATATATATATGCACTAAATATTGATCACTGCAATTACAAGGAATGAGAATCGAGTTACAGATGAATATCTTGAAATCTGTATTGATGGCAAGGTTTTACAAATATCCATACCACACAATTTCTGCACAAGTTGTTCCTCTAATGGAATCATCAACAACACTAATTGTGATTTTGTTGGCATGTTAACAAATGACAAATCAGATGAATCCAACAGCATGGAAACAACTCCTGAATTAATAATAGCTCTGAACGAAAAGCTAGACAGGCTAAGCAGTCGTGAGCATTATTCCTTCAGTAGTGTTCTCGACTCTATACTGGTTTCCTTTGAAAAGTATAAGAGTTCCACTGAGTGTGACGGGGATGCCTCAAAAATAGATTCTAATATATTTATTGAAGGTTGTAGTTTCTGCTACATGGGTCATCATTCTTCTAGAAACTTTCCAGAACTGGGTTAGAGGGTGGAATTTCCCTTCCTTGTATATCCTAGTTGTTGCAATATATTTTTTTCCTAATGCACTTGCTGCAATTCTATTCTTGTTTCCTATGCTGAGGCGATATATAAAAAATTCAAGCCAACACATTTTTACTATTCTGACATGGTAGCAACAACCATGGCTCTATGTTGGTTGGGGAATGCATGAGAGTCTATTCTCTCTTGTCAAGAACACAACATTCTGGATTATACTTCATATAAGCAAGTTTCCAAGACAAATGCAAGCATATTTTAGATCTGGTTAAATATCACTTCTGAGTATTCTTAGTAGAAGTATAAACGAATCTCTGAGATAGTAGGGATGGAGACCCAAAATCTTGGACTGTGGTAAAGATCCGAAATACAACAACAATAGTTGATTAAAGTTTTTTTTTGGTCTTAAATATTTGTGCTAGCAGTTCAAGGGTATTTCAGACAATCAAGACATTGGTTGACAACAAGGAGATTCTCGTTATTACTTATCTCATCTACAACAACAAGAAAGCCTTGATTACAATCTTGAGGTCAATCTTTTGGAAAGTTTGTTATTGCCAAAACTTATCATTATGTGTCAAGTCTAGGTCAACATGCTCAAGGACTTGGTCATGATGAAATCCAAGATTGAAGTTTCAAGATTGTCAAACTTGCTAAGGACTATTGTGACAGTGTTAGGATAACAAGTGTTGAAAGCGATAATAATGTTCTTCTGGACAAAGCAACTACAAGGTTGATGATGAGACTTGTATGGTACAAGGCGGCTACAAGGGAAAATATTCTATTTATAGAATGTAGCAGTGGAAGGTGGCCACAGGAAGCTGCAAAAACATAATTTTCCTCCTAGTCTATGGTAAAAAAACAATGAATATCATTGTTCATCATGAAATTGAGAAGAAAGAAAAATATCCATTGGTGTACACTCTCAATTATACACTTGTATATATGTTTTGCATCATTGTCATGAGGGTACTTGAAGAAGGAAGGAACCATTGCTGCAATGATGGATCTAGAGGGATCTCAGTTCATTCAGAGGAACAACACACTGGAAGTGAAGACTCCAGGTTTGATTGTTTTAATTATCATGCTTCTAACCTACATTTCTAAGGATTCTACATTACAATTAGGTGTTTTAGCTGTGACAACAATCCTTAAATTGTTTTGGTTCTAGAGATGTACTCATTATTCTCCTTTAGGAGATGTTCTTGTCTTGTTTTCCTTTTGTTTTTTTTTGTTCCAGATAGGTTAACAACAAAGGGAGATGTTTTATCCTTCATAATTCAAAGGGAGTCACTTGAATTAGAGGGAGTCAAAACTATTTGAGAAGGACGAAGAAAAAAACCATCATTGAAGAAACCAAAGAAATGATACATGAACATAGTCTACATATGATTCTATGGGTAGAATTAGCAGGTCAACATGTATGGAAAGATGCCATGACAGAAGAGTATGAGTCCATCTTGAAGAATGATGTGTGGGATATTGTTTCAAGACCAGAAGAGAAGTCTGTAGTGACTTCCAAGTGGATATATAAGATCAAGCATGTAGCTAATAAAAGTGTCGAGAAATACAAAAGTGAGGTTTGTAGCGAAAGGGTTCACACAAGTAGAGGGAGTTGACTATGATGAGACATTTTTTCCAATATCTCGATACAATTCCATCCGTACTATCATCCATGATTTGGAAACTACATCAGACAGATGTAAAGACAACCTTTCTCAATGGTGAGATTGAGGAAGAAGTTTACATCAAGAAACCATAGGGATTTGTGATATACAACGAGAAATCTCATGTGTACAGGTTGAAGAAATCCATGCATGGAATAAAGTAGACACCTCATGCTTAGTACAAGAAGATGGATGGATTCTTGATGAGTTTGGGTTTCAACAAGAGTGTTGTTGATCCAAACCTATATTATCATATTTTTAGTGACGAGTTCCTGATCTTGGTCCTGTCTGTGGATGATTTATTTCTTACAAATTCAGAAAGAATTATTGTTGAATACAAGCAATCATTGACTTATGATTTTGAGATGAAGGATTTGGGTATGATTTACTACTTCTTGGGACTAGAACTATGACATAGAACTGATGAAAATTTTCTGAGTCAAGGAAAATATACAGTGGAGATATTGAAGAAGTTAGGTATGACAAAGTGAAAATCCATGCGTACACCGATGGTGATGGATTTAAAGAAAATGCATGATGCTCCTACTGATTTAGGTGAGATTCATCCACAATTGAGTGGAGCACTGATGTATCTAGTTAACACCAAACCTAATATGTGCTATGCAGTGAATTTACATAGTCAGTTCATGAGTTAGACGAGATAGACTCGCTGGATAGCAACGAAGCATGTATTGAGATATCTACGAGGCACATTTGGATATGGAATGATATATGCCTCTAGTGTAGACTTGAGTTTGCAGGGATACGTCGATGCAAATTGGGCAGGGAGTGCAGTGGACCGGAAGAGAACATCTGGTTGTTGTTTTACCTTAGGGTTTTCCATGGTTTCATGTTGCAGCAGGAAACAAAGCTCTGTGGCCTCGAGTACTGTAGAAGCAGAGTATAAAGCATTGAGTGTGTTAGTCCACAAAGCAGTGTGGCTTCACAAGATCCTGATAGAGTTATTTGATCATGAGATGGATCCTACCATTATTCATTGTGATAACCATAAGTGTGTGAAGCTCTCTTAGAACCTCGTATGCCATGATAGATCGAAACACATTGAGATAAAATATCATTATATCATAGACATGGTGCAGAGAAATACATACACGTGCATTACCTTACTACACATGAGAATATTGCATATATGTTCACCAAACCACTTTCCAAGACGAAGTTCGAGTACTTTAGTGAGAGACATGGCTTGGTGGAGAATGCCTCCCTAGATGAGAGGGAGTGTTGATGATTAGAATTGCGTCATACATCCTCCAAGAAACAAACTGAGTGATTTGTCTTGTGAGATATCCCATGAGTTGGGTGTTCTCATGGGATGGGTGTGTATTCTCTCTCTGAGACAAAAATGTAATTTTGTGTGCCCCTGTGTAGGGAAGATGCCCATGATATGGGTGTGTCATTATCTCTAAGAGGAATATGGAAAGATGTGTGCCCCTGATTAGGGAATATACCCATGATATGGGTGTATCATTTGAGATGAAACGATGTGTACCCCTATGAGGGGTGAAGGATCCCATGTGATGGGTTTATTGTTCTCCTCTGTGTAGAGAGTTGAGGCGATATGGTACTCCAGATGATTCTCCTATGAAACTCAGTGAGATAGATATTTGTTGAGGTGGAAATCCCTATGGCTGAGCATAGGTGGAAGTGATCTTAGTGGATGAGCACTAGTGAATGTGTGTCCAGATGATTCTCCTGTGATACTCAGTGAGATAGAGATCTGTTGAGTTGGGCATACCTGTAGTTGAGCACAAGTGGACGTGCCCCTAGTGGCTGAGCACTATTGGGTGTGTGAAATCCCTTTCTATATTGTCTAAGAGTTATATTTATATATAACCCAAATTGTGATGTAAAGGGTACAGGTCGGCCCCACCATAAAGTGAAAGATAATTAATATTGTAATTATTAATTATATTCTGAGTTATTGAGGTCGGCCCTATTGTGCCAACAAAAACATCATTTGATGTGATAAGCCTTGTATAAATAAATGTTAATCCCCATTGAGGAAACACACTTATCTTTGTGTCATCTCATGATTTCAGAAGTTGTGGTATGAAATTATGAAAAATACAACACCCTCTTGTGTGCTAGGTTTGGTGATGGTGTGGGAGGTATTTCTCTTGAAGAATATAGAAAAGGATTGGTTGGGTTGTATTCCCTTGTTGAGAAGGGTTTCCCAATATACTTCTTCTGTTGTTGTGAATGGTTATTCTTCTTGTGGTATTGGTTTAATGCAACTAGTTACTATTGCTACAATTGTTTATGGTTCAAGTAAATGCTAAACAAAAAAGTGAAATTAAATGCATGAGCCTGAACTAGTGAGAAATTTAAAAATAGGAAACTCCATAGTGAGTTCCCATTTCCAATATATCTATGTACTTTATGGGTGGTAAAATTGGAGGAATTGGCTTACAGGGCCTATTTTAGTGACAAGTCTTAGTTTGGAGATTTGGGGTCGACAACCTTGGAGAGCCATTTTGAGGCATCAGATGTTCTTTTTTTGGGGTAAAAAAATTGTGATCATAGATAATTTCCCATTGGTGTTGTTATACACACTCGGACCTTTCCAACGATGCAAAAACCACCTCAATCGAAGTTCTTATGCAGAAGTTGTGCCTCCCGCAAGTTGACCTACCTAGTTAACCACCATGATATCGAGTGGATGCCATGTCAACCCCCTTAACTCATGTGTGGGGCTATATAATTTTAGAAATTCAATAATATTATAGAATTTCCAAAAACGTATCATTAATTGAGGGTTGTGGATGCAAAAACCCTAATGCTAAACAACTATCAGGCTATGTGGCCACTAGTAAGATAATGGGATCAATAATTTTGTATTGTACTTGTTCCATAGTGTTGAGGGGGATGGATTCCCAATCCTCAAAAATAGGTATTAAATCCAAGGATGAGGAACAATTAGACTCCTCCCTATTTGGTATGGAATAATCCTTCGGGTTAATGATTCGACAACCATTCAATGGGATTTGATTTTTTTTTGGTTTCACTCTTTTTTGTTCTTTTAATGTTTTATACGTTATTTCTATATAGCATATAAAATAAGTAAAATGAAATAATTTGAAAAATTAAGTGCTAAGGATAACCTTTAGGGACAACAGATAAAAGTAATCAACAACATCGAGATCTATAAGAATTATTTCTATCAAGAAACTTTATTGTCTAATTTCCTTTAAAAAAATACAAATGTGAAAAGATAGAGAAAACTTTTTCCTTAAATAATAACTCTTAAAGAAAACAATATTAATAATAAGTCGGTAGTTATGCTTTGTGCTTCCAAGAATTAGTTCTATAGAAATATTTAGCTAATAGCATACCCTCATAGGCCAATGATTGTTTAACGCTTGCTCCATCAATGATCAAAAAACCAATTTTAAAATTATTGAAGTACTAAATAACAATTAAATTTTTTAGAGAGAATAATAGATTAATAAAACAATATTAAAACTAATATCTAGAAATTCATGCAATCATACAAGCTAACTTGTTGGATCAAAATTCTTACTAGATAGATCTTACATGATAATTTCTTGCAAAATAGTCCACAAAACAATTAATGCACATAATGGTTCTGCTAAAACACCTCAACTCCTATAGAGCTTCTGAATTAAATCTTGAAATAAATCTTCAACACTATTGAACAAAAAAATTTCTAAAGCCAAAGGCCCTCATTTGGAGGTCAACCTATTTACTTATATGCACTATGATTGTCCAAAAATAGTAAACTGAGAAAAAACAAAAACTAAATAATTTAGAAATGGGTAAATATGACTCATTGTTATAACATCATTTTCCCCTTGATAACATAGATGCACATGATTGGCCTACTTGTTTAATCCCCATCATACTTGCAAACAAAACTCCCCCTCAATTCCTCATCAAAATACTAAAAAACCTCCATTTTGCAAGGTATATGCTCCATGTGCTCTGATAGAGTGCATATGATATGTGTGTTTATCTTCTAAAACCTATGCCTTTATTTACTTGGCACAAAATATATAAAATTGTGAATTTTTGGGCGAGGTTTACATGTTCCTCTAGTTCTTGACTCCCTATTGTTCATGGATAACTACTCCAACCACATTTTTGGAGTAAAAAAGGATTCCAAGGGGTAGATGAGAGAAATCAATCTTTTGAGCATTATTATGTTGAAAAATGGTTGGTAGAGTCTAAGCATAGTTACCAACTTAATGAGAAATGTGACATCAAAACGCGAATAGTGACTCAAAAAACATGTATTTTTGGTCAAAAACAACAAAATCAACCCTTGAATCAAAAAGTGGTGCTACCAATAGCACCCTTTTTGTGGGGTGGTTAAAATTTCGAGTTGTTTGAAATTGCAACCTTTAGAATCGATACCATTGTGGACAAAATACCTTAAAATTGACCCTTAAATCGAAAAGTGATCTTACCTAGTATAATAGATTTTTTTTAGTTACAATTACAACCTAATTGAAATCGTGGCCTAGATGACTTCTACCATCACATATAAAATCCTAAAAAATACTCCTAAAACGTTACTTCAAAAACTATTTATTAAATTAATTATATTTTTTTATAAAAAAATAAATAAATGGGAAAGAAAAAAACTTTGCAAACATGTTCCTTAAAAAAAAATAAAAAAAGAAAAAATTATAAAAAAAATTCAGAGTCTAATTTATATATATTTTTAAAGAAATAGTTAAAAAATATTAACATTAAACAAAATTGATTTCTTTTTAAAACTCTAAAAAAAAAAAATTAAACAAAAAGAAATCAAGAAACACAATTTTTTTTCTAAAACACTAAAAAAAATATAAACAAAAAGAAACCAATAAACACAAATTTTAAAATATTTAAAAAAAAAAAAAACACAACAATTCACCAAAAAAAATCACACACACAAAAATATTTTAAAAAATATACATTTTTTTATGTGGACATGGGGAGCGGGAAATCTCTGATGATTTTTGTAGCTTCGGGCAGGTATTCTCACATGGACCTAGGTTTTGGACATGTGGGGATCTTCGTGGGCACCACATCAGACCTTTAGTTTGGTGAAAACTCCCTTGGAATGAAGTTGGGGCTTGATGCGTTTGGTGATGGGCCTTGTGGGCTTGTGTAGGGGATTCACACCCACAGAGAAAGCCTAATTTTATTTTGACTTTTGGAGGGGCTTCTATAGTGACCGTGTTGAGCACTCAACACACCCTTAAAATTCTCAAATGTTTGGGTACCACTTTGTTTTTTTTGTCGTTGCATCGTTTCCTTTGATTCAACATGAGTTTTGTTTCTATTGTTTTGCCAAATTACTCATTGATTTACACAGTTTTACTTGCATCTACAAATCAATAAAATAAAAATAAATCCAAAGTCGCATGTCTTTCGAATAACATCAGAAAATGCAAAACACTTGGTGGTTTTCCTAGAAAGAAAGAAAAAAATATTCAAATCCATTGCTAAAGGAAACGATCACTGACACTTGATGGGAGCTTCTCTGAAGCGTTGGACCCAATAAATATCGGGCATTGTTTTTTTTCGGTGCTAGTTGCGCGAAGGCACTTCATATTTGGGAAAATGTCGATGTCGATCAACATCCAACATCGGCGAGTTCAATCATGTGTAAAAAATGTGGCACAGTCTTGAGAACGCCAATGTCAATCAACATCAGGCATCAATCGTTCAAGATACCAGATGCACAGGGGAACTTCCTGCTCGTAAATTATCCAACATTGATAAATATCGAGCATTGACGAGGTCAATTGAAAACAACACATGTCACTTAGTCAAAGAAATAGGCCATGACGCCCGAGTAATACCAAAAATCGACACCCTGGATTGAACACAGGGAAAAATGTAGACCGTGAGAAGGCGTCGAACACCAATAGACATCGACGTCGAATGATCAATAAGACTAAACTTATTTTTTGACCCGCAGCCTACTTATGCCCAATTCCTGATCTAAAATCTTATGACGAACAATATGAACCGTCCATTTGGTACTTCCAAGGATCCCCAAATTCATTTAGACCGTCCAGCTCGTGACCCTATACCTACATGCATCCTTATGTTTTGGGCTTACTAAAAATCACCATATTGAAAACCCGATCAATTCACATGCAAAAAAAAAAACATCTTATCGTCATTTCCATCAGATCGTCTATTTAGACATGCGTTTTCTTCAAAACTTCAAGCAACCTGAATGGATGACTTTCGATTTCAAACTGTCGCGTGCCAATTTACAACCATTTAAATTTCCTAATGAAACACTCAAATGTCCTTTCACGTGGCTGGTTTGATCGTCTCTTTTATTACAAGAGATGGCACGGGTGATGAATGGGATTAATGAAAACCTCTCATAGATCCATTATACCGAAAACTTGATGATTGAGGATGTGAAAGTCAACTATTATTTATTCGAATACATTTGAATGATATCATTTTTTTCACAGAATTGTTTGAATTTATCTCATGAACTCATGATTGATACAATATATCTAAGTAACTAAGTTTTTTTATGTTTATCACAGACCTGTAACTGGTGAGTATTGGACTTGGAATAATTTTAGCACATAGGTATTTATCATAGTTTTGTTTTAAATTTATGGTAGGGTAGGTATTGAATTGAATTATTGTATTTGTAGGAAAAAATGTCGCCCAAATGACCATTAACGTACAGGTCACCCAAGACCCCAAAAGGGGGAAGTGAGAAATTTGGAGAGGTGTCCATCTCGGTGGAAACAAATCTAGAGTTCCCCCCTAAGGTAGAGCTGATGATCAAAATGTCGGAAAAGAATCTAGCAAGTCCGCCCACATTCTTCAAGTCACAGAAAATGTCACAACTTCCAAGATAATTTTGCCTTCTTGGTTGTACCTGTATAACAAACTCCATTATGATGATTTCCCAGAATTCATGCCTCATAGTGACCCAAAGATAAGGGGATTAGATGACCAGGTCTTCCAAAACATCACCCGGTCTTCATTTTACCTAGTAGTGGACAAGACACCCATTCTTCCATGTCTTGATCTATTAGAGTGGATCATCCATCATGTCGATGCAGAGAAATTCCTTATGAATAAAAAGGATACAACATGTATAGGTGTGTTCTTTCCGATAGAAGTGAGCGCATATTACAAGCTCATGGATGTTGAAGTCAGGTTGAAAAAATATTTTCTTGTGGCTTTCTATGAGAGAAATAACATTGGTCAATTGCTAGCATCTTCGAGGAGGAAGGATAAGAAGTTTGTGAATCAGTCCTCAGGGTGGTACAACACAATGAACCTCTAAGAACCTTACATTTTCCTAATGGCATTTATCTGTCATTTATATGGAGAAAACGATTTCTCCATATTCTCTTAAGCTTATATCCCTTTGGCTCATATGGTTGCTACATCTGAAAGCACGGAGCTATTATCTTGAAACAATTGAGCACCTGGAAAGAAGAGGCGCAGAATCCAAAACCTGGGGAAACCACTGCATTCTACATGACATCTTATCTTCTAGATGCATTATGCGCAAGAAATGTTTTCCCTGGTATGAACCTAATATGGCATGTCTCTGAAGTGATTTTACATGTCTACTTCAACATATTATGGGAAAACAGGTACAAAATATCAATGCCTTTATTTTGTGATGGTTTCATAGCTCGAGTGTCTTCTCTAATTTTTAAGAATTATTGCCCAAGGCTATCAGAAGCAGCGAGGAAGGTAATATCCAAAAATGGGCATTGGTACTTGGAGGAAAGGAACACATATATCAAGATTTTTGTATCCCTTGGAGCACCATGCCTACTGCCGGCTCATGTTCTCTACAAATCAGTGTTATGGGAAATATACTACCATACTATACTACAAGGGTTCGATGCATCTCTTTTAAAGGACAAGAAAAGGATATTTAATCCCTATGGGTTCTATTTAGGTTACCATTTGATGAAGGATACCACACAGGCCAGACACGAAGCTCAAATTGAAATAGAGAACATGTTCGTCACTAAGAGGTACAAGAGGCATGACCCTAGAAAACTGGTGGTTGAACATGGTAATTAGGTAGTGTCTCTGTTGGTCCTAAGGTCTGCACCTAACTGCTAAAGGGAAAATCTAGGCCACCTATCCATTTAGAATGATTGTTTCTTTTATTTTTTTGTTGGTTGGTCATAGGGTTATTCTATCAATACAAAAGGAAGGTTGGGTTGGAAGAATGATAAGGATGAGGGTCCTCCTTGGATGGTGGTACACTAATGATAGACTAGTGCAATAATAGAAAAACAGGGGGGAAACAACAAACTACTCAATGAATAATCTTCTACAATAAGTTCAATACTTAAAACATTATTTCAAAACATTAAACATGTATCAAAAACATAGTTACTCCCACAGGTTGCAAATAAAAAAAATCTTCACCAAAGAATTAGCTTTGTGATAGGTTGTGTATCAGTGAAAGCTAGTTATACAATAGCTGAAAAGAAATGAAATGTACGTTGCACAAACAAAAAGATGTATTCAAGATAAGAATAAAAACACACAAATATTTGAACGAAACATTTTCATCAAGAGTATGTTCACCAGGTAGAGAGATTTAATCCATGAATAGAATGGTTCCATCCAATTTGATGTATTTCTATTCTTTCCCCAAAAATCCAACCCTTACAATATGCAAAAGATAACTATTTAAAGAGTTGGAGAGGATATAGTCCTTAGGGGACCGAGACCTCAATTTAGCTAATTGTTCGTAAATCAAATTATTAAATTCACTAAGACACTATACTTAATCAACAAGAGTGGTTCTTACCACACACAGAAGACCACTCTTGTATCTAATCTAAGAAATGTGGGAATTAATCAACTAAAAACTACTATTGTCTCTGAGACATAAACTGATGTATGCACTGGAGGAACTGGATTGGCAGAAAATAGGCCTCAGAGTGACAAAGTAGAGCTCTGTGTTGAATGATGGCATGCCTATGAGAATTTGGAGGCCACTGGAGATAACCGGATGTATGATCAGAGTCTGTTGAAGTGTTTCTGGAACTAATATGCGTCGACCTGTGACTGATACTTAACTCTTTGTCTGTGTCTGATATTTCAGAAGCTAAGAGGATTTTGTATCGACTGTACTTGACCCTTGTCCTCGCTTTCACTATGATGAATTGGTTGTGAAAAGGAAGACATGGAGGCGGGCTTCCAATAGGAAGACGGGATGAGTGGATGCAAGGGTAGGTGACATGTGAATACATATGTCAAAAAGTGAGAGGAGGTGTGAATACGATGAAGGTATCAGGAGTATGGATTTGGCGACGACTAGTGAAGGATACTGGTGGCACATAGAGAGAGGAGGAGTATATAGGCTTGGAGGTGAGTGGAAGAACAGGTGGTGAAAGGTGATAGCGGGTGGTATTGAAAGACGATCTGATAGGATCTCGGAGGGGGGG
>JZKD02S0899319.1:31829-45455 GCA_000966675.3 Picea glauca
TTATGCTGATCAAAAGAGAACTCCAAGAGAGTTCAAAATGGGAGACCATGTATATCTCAGAATTAAGCCCAGAAGGAGTTCCCTGAGAATGGGATCTTGTGCCAAGTTGGCACCCAGGTATTGTGGACCCTTTGAGGTTTTAGATAGAGTGGGACCTGTAGCCTATCGGCTAGCACTTCCTCCCGCAGTAAAAGAACATAATGTTTTCCATGTTTCATTATTGAAGAAATATGTACATGATGCTAATCATATAATTGATTGGTTTGTGATCCAGGTGGAACCGGAGGGATAATTTCTACCAAAACCCCAATGCATACTGGATAGAAAGGGAACCCTACTCTGGAACAAAACCATTGCACAGGTCAAGGTGCAGTGGAAACATTTTGGCCCAGATGAGGCTACATGGGAAATGGAGGATGCCATGAGACAGGCATATCTGAGTTTTTTTACTTTTGTACATGAAATTCATGTTAGTAGATAAGAACATCGAGGAAGATGTTCCTTTTAAGGGTGAGGGAATTGTAACACCACATTTCCCCCAGTTTGTAAAAATAACTGGATTGACCAAGAACTATGGAAAACTCATAAATGTGAATATGTGATGTAAATGGACCTTGAGTAAAAGGTCAGTAAATGTGAATAACATTATGAATTTTACTGCAGGACTGCTGAGAGGGGATGTGATGAAAAGAGACCATGATGGCGGTGGAAGGCACTTGGAAAGGTGGCGTTAAATTCCACCGAGAATTAATACCGTATTTGGACTCCACTGGCCCGGAGAACCAAAAGCGGCTCACTGACCCCAAATTAAATGCCTCGCAGACTGGTAGGTAGATGGCTCCTTAGGAATTAATGAGGGATGGGGAGGTGAAACACCCATCCATAGAGCCATCATGACTGCCCAGTACGAGGGTAATCGCGCCACATGCAACCTCGCAAGAGGATAAGGTGTAGGGTAGAAGCGATTGGGGGGGTAGACGCGAGGGGAGAACTCTGGCAATATGCAGAGTGAGTGATAGAAGAGAGGAAGGATTACAACCTTCACTCCTAGTCACTGGAAAACAGAGACACAGTCTCACAGCATTGTGGTCTCAGCTCGAGGGTGGCTAGTGGTAAATCCGTTGGGAGTCGCTAAGCCTACGGTTGGGTGGAAACAAGCACCCCTCTCAGCAGTTGCTTGACCCCTGGTGTTATTTCTGATAAGTGTTTTGCCTCTGGAATTTTGAAATATATATATATGATTATTCTGATAATTAGGCTCATAAGCTATGAAACTGTGAATGATTTCATTATAAGAATGACTGTATGGTGTTTTGATCAGTACTAGTAGTTTTCATTATGTCCTCATGCATTCGTTATTTGTGTGCATACTGATCTAATTCTGACTTCACGTTTGGTTCTCGGGAGGACGAAATCCTTATATACCTTAGGTAGTACCATGAGTAAATTTCCCCATAGAAATACCTTCCTTGAAAATCCCATCAAGGACCGGGAAGGAGGTTGTGAAGGCATAAGGCCTTGTTAACCCTGCAGGAGGAGGAACAATCCTCTTGAAAACCGAGATGACAGCATAAGGATGGAATATCGAATCAATAGATGAGATTTCATCGGGAGATCGGTGGTCACTCATGACCGTTAGATCAGAAGGAAAAGATGGAGTGTTAAGTTCTTTAACCTTGGTAGGTGGTGACCAACAGACAAGATTTCGTCGAGGAATCTGCGAACACACCTGACCGTTAGATTGGTAGGAGAGGGTAAGGTGTTAAAATGCCTTGCCCCTTTGTTTTCTGTGTCTTTATGGGCAGTGAGGAATTTGGGATCGTAGATCTCCAAGGTTCATGAGAGTATCTGGACCATGGATCTTTTCCACGCCCAGGGAGTCATGGAAGAATGCATGGGTAGGAACCATTATGAGTCGTCAGATCTCGGTTGAAAAACTCGACAACCATTGGATCTGTCAGGAGTTACTCGAGGGTTAAGACTCCAGTGTATAGGGGCGAAAAACTCCGAAATAGATATAGGATGTTCGATTAACTAAGGCCACGCGTCGTGAGATCTACCATTTTCAGGAAATTGGAAATAGTGGAATCGGGATTCCTGTTGACAGGAGTTTGGGATTTTCTATGGTGAAAACTCTGGGATTGATCTTAGCCATCCGATTGACGGAGGCCACGTGTCAAGAGATCACCCATTTCAATAAATCAGGAGTCGGGAAATCAGGATTCCTGTTGACAAGAGTTTGGGATTTTCTATGGTGAAAACCCCAGGATTGATCTGAGCCGTCCGAATAACGAAGGCCACGCATCGTGAGATCTCCCATTTCAAGAAATCGGGAATCACGAGATCGGTAGTCTTGGCAACAAGGGGTCGGGACTTTCCTGGGTGGAAACCCTGGAGCAGTTGTGGACCGTCTGATTTAAGGAGGTGACGTGTTGAGAGATTACCTGTTTCGGGAAACTGGGGATCAGGGATTCGGGAGTTCCGCTAACAAAAACTCGGACTCTTGCCTTGACAAATCCCGATCCATAATGTCAATACAATAGCATGTGGCTAAGTCCCGATGGAAGGACAAGATTCCTTCGGTAAATCTCAGGGTCCGTAATGACCGTCCGATGTGAGGAAGAGATGCTAGCTTTATGTTGGGGCATGAGCGTGCATTAGGGTAAGTAGAGAACATATCTAGATGGCCAGGTTCCACCCGCCCAGATCTATGGCCGAGGCTTCATTCCAGAATCCCCTTGTCATTCTGCCTTTTGTGGTAAGGGGGGGGTCCGGAATTGGATGCGCAACTCTCAAATGGTCAAGATTAACTCATCATGATCAACTGCGCTCAGGTGGATTCTGGAGCCCCCTTGCCACTTTACCTTTAATGGGGGGGTTGGGGGGGTGTCCGGAATAGTGTGGCGTGTGAAGTGGGGCCCCTCCTATCATGTCGACTACCGTGTCGCGTTTCCCTCTCTGCCACCTGTATTCCACTTAACCGTGCAACGGGGTCGTTTCTCATTGGCTTTTCTCTGGCCGTATTGGGATTAGTTCCTATTAGCCATTTGCTAACCCTATAAGGATTCGTCCCCATTGGCCGATCGCGAGCCCTATTGGGGTTCGACGGTTTCCAAGTCAAACGACTCGACATCACTATAGCGCCGAGGCACGAAATATGAAAGAGGTACTGCGTTTATTTGGACCGTGATCATGACCCACGACCACCTGGGAGTGGGGAGAGAAAAAGAGCTAGCTTACGCTGGTCCTCCATGGATGTTTAGGGCTTCTAATTCGGTAGAAGACTAGAAAAATCCGATTTAGGTAGAGGGTATGTGACATATTGCTACATGTCTTTTTTGATGGACAACCTAGATTTACTTCGGGTCTTCAGCTCTTCGGGACTTCAGGACTTCGATACATCGACTGTTCAACACTTTGGTTGTTCGACACTTCAGGTCTTCAACTCTTAGGGTCTTCAGGACTTCAAAACTTCAATAATTTGGCTCTTCGGTTCTTCATCTCTTCGGGTCTTCCACACTTCGACACTTTGGGAATTCGGCTCTTCGACACTTTGGAACTTCGGGTCTTTGGGATGTAAAGCATGAAAATCTATCAAAGGAAAATATCCAAAGTGATTAGTCGGTTCTTATCACCAATTAACTCGAGCTTAAGTCGTCTTAAATGCTTCAGGATTTCAGGACTTCAGATAATTCTTGATGTTAAACTCCACGTGATTCTGCACCCTCGAATGGATGAGAGTCATTGATCTGATCGGTCTGATGGATCACTGCATTTGTCTACGGGCCTCTGGAGATATTTTGTGAGCTCAATCTATGGAAAACATTATTACAAGTAATTCGAACCAAATACGACATATATTTTATCCTTTCAAGAAAGACAGAACATAAACATGCAAAAACTCAAACCAGAAAGAAACGAATAAGAACCAAGTCGTTCAGTAATTGGAAACTAAATCAACCAACTGTAAGAGGAAAAAAATATGAAGGCATAGGGAAAAGAGAGAGGAGAGATAGGGGTGCAGACCTAGGTTACAACAATTTCATTGGCCTTATGGATCCAAGACGATCCTTAGGTCCAAAAAATGCTCAAAAATGAAAGTACTCGTAATCAAATGAAACCAATTCCATTGCGTCCATATCGTTGCATTGATTTTGGCCATATATTTACTTCGTCAAACATACACCGTATGCAGAATTTATCACACTCTGATCGATTTCCCAAACAAGCAAAAAGTCAACAGGAAAAAAGTCAATGCTGATGTCAGCATGATGTCATGCCGACATGGCATCGTGACACATGGCAGATGACCGTATAGTGACATGGCAGAGGATGGGTATGCTGAATAGGAAGGTGTGGCAGACATGGACCATTCAACATTTGACAAGTGTCACAATCATGGGTAAGTTAAATGGTGCCATGTGGCACCCCATCATTTTTTGATTCTGGTAAAAGTTTTTGGACTTCCTCGAAATCGACCGCGTGACCTATGGCATGGGGGAAGTGATTTGGGAAGGCCAGGTTACCAAACCATTTGGGGTGGTGCTTATTAAACCATGACATGTTAATGTATTTAAACTTACATAAGGGTCCCGACGGAGGAGGTAAGGGCTCGAGTCTAGCCCCAACCTCGGTTGCATGTGTGTCCATATGCCCATCACTCAATGATCGGTGCTACACACGGTTCAATAGAGTTAAGGTGTAGGGGGTCTACCGAATAATCCACCTTTCACCATATGATCTAAAGCATAACCACCAACAGGGTCGATCAGCGGGGGCCTTATCTCGTCTGATCGAGCCTAGGTCCTATGCACACGCCAGGAATCCAGGATCTTATGGAGGAGGAGCCAGCGTGCAGCCCCTAGGGGGTTGGCGCTTGGCCATATGAATTCGTGTGACTATGTACAAGGGGCGCATTCCAAGGAATGAGGGGCTTGTTCTGATTTTTGTAACAAAGTGGATCTTTTTTCTATAGTTTTGGCCCAGGTTGGGCATTTTTGGAGATTTCTTGGCCATTTGGAGGGGGATTTGATCCCAAAAAGAGACAAGATATTTGTGGGAAGTTGGTATTCCCTAAATGAACCTAAAAGATATATTAAATAGTCTTATTGAGATTGAGGGGCTACTTTGTAAGCAGGGAAGGTAAAGAGCAATTTGAGTTAATGGCCCATTTATCATGTTTTGAGGGGAATTGAGTCATGTTTTGAGAGGATATTATTGAGGCATGTCTTGTACAACATATCAAAAGCTTGTTTGTAACAAAAAAGAGCCATTGTAAAGAGAACTTGAGAATTTAAAGATCAATAAAGAGGTCCTCCACTTGGAAGCGGGCCCAAAGAGGTAGCCACACATTGGTGAACTCCGTTAACAAGTTCTTTCTGTCTATTTATCTTTCTTATAGTTGTTATATTCTCTTATTTTCAACATGGTTAGTGATGGATGAACTCTTTAATCATTCATGAGAATCAATTTAATGTCATTTTTTTTATTAATTCCTTTCATTTTTGGATCAAGTATCTTGGTATCAGAGCTTTGGTTATTTTGGAAGGTTTAACAAGTGCAGGAGTGGATTCTCACAAGATCCAAATCTCAGAGAGGAGAAGGATCTTTGGATGAATTCATTTCATATATTGAACGAGTCTTAAGGAAGAAAATAATGGCGTCAGAAGGAGCAACTTCTCCATTAACTAAAAAGTTCGAAGAATCTTTTTTCTCCATGCCAAAAATGGTCAAAGTGTTATATGATGAATTCTTGGAGAGAAATAAACTTTTTCTAGGAGAATTTTTTTCAAAGGGAAAAATTGAAGGAAAAGGAGAATCTTCAAAGCCTCCTCCTTCACCACCTCCACCACCATCTTCATTTTTATTCAAGTTATACTTCAAATGCTAGTTCTCATTCTACTACACATACTATACAAAATCAAACACATAAGCATAAGTCTGACATGCCTTTGTTAAAGCTTGACGTTAAGTTTGAGTTGCCTTTGTATGATGGGGAACTAAATGCAGACAAGTTAGATAATTGGATAATACAAATTGAAGTGTATTGCAATATACATAAAATCATAGATGAGGAGACTATGATCCAACTTGCTAGTCTCAAGATGGGAGGAACTGCCCTTGTGTGGTGGGAAAGAAAGACAAAACAAGATCTTAAAAAGTTTGGTAAGACTCTCTCTTCATGGCTTGATTTTACATCTGCATTATGAAATCAATTTTATCCTCTAGCTTATATGTAAAAAGATATTATGTAATGGCAGAACTTTAGATAGCTAAAAGGACAAATTGTTCAAAGTTATACACAGGAGTTTCGAAAAAGAGATTTATTGTTTGGAATGCCATTAGATACTCAAGAGACATTTCTTAAGTAGATAGGTGGTTTGCATCGCTATTTACGACATACGATTCTTATGTTTAATCCTACTAGTTTAGATGAGATATGTGTTCAAGCGACCCATATTGAATCTAGAGGCAAGAATTTAAATGTTGATTTTGTATAACCATTTAAACCTGGTGAAGGAAAATTCAAAGGAAAGGGTAAAGAGAAGTTCAAAGGGAAGAAAACTAATACAGTGAAGAAGGAAAAACCTACATGCACTCATTGTAAGAAATACGGGCATAGTGAGGATCGTTGTTGGATCCTTCACCTAGAATTTTAACCAACAAAGTTCGGAAATAAAGGGAGGCCAAAGACTACTGCAACAATTCAAATAGATTTGGGGTTCGATTCGGGAGATGAGACCAAGGTCACAGTCATGGGAATCAAAGGTAAAAATTGTGAAGCTAGTACAAGTTCTTCAGTTCAGTCTTTAAAAGTTGATAATGAAGTTGATGAGATCAAACGAACAAAACATTTTCACATAAGAGTAATTTCCAAACATACAAAAATTGATACTCTATTTGACAATGGCTCACAAGTAAATTTGATATTAGATACAATTGTTAAAAAGTTGGGATTAATCACTCAAACTCAAAAGAAACCATATCCTTTAGGATGGATTCATAATGATAAGCAATTGCAAGTGAAAAGACAATGTGTCCTAAATTTTGCTATCAATTCACAATTTATAGATGAGGTTGAGTTAGATGTGGTTCAACTAGATATATGTGGTATTGTACTTTGGAGTCCATATCTGTTTGATAGAAAGGAAATATTCTATCGTGAAGACAATAAGTATCAATTAACTAAATATGGAAAAGAATATTTTGTAAGGGCTCATAAGAAGAAATTGAAGTTATCACTAATAAACTCAGGAAAAATAAAGAGAATTGTAAATGTCAGTGAAATATATTTACTAATGGTTGTACAAGCTAAGGAAATTGTCGGAATTGATACTTTCAAAGATTGTGATACAAAGTTGAAAGATGACTTAGTTAGAATTGTTTCTAACTATGATGATATATTTCAAGTCCCAAATGGATTACCTCCAAAACGACAAGTTGAACATGAGATAAAGTTGCAGCAGGATGTTCCTCCTCCTAACATTGGAATGTATAGGTTATCAGTTTTGGAAAATGTAGAGATAAAGAAATAGGTATAATATTTGATTGAACAAAGGGTCATTAGACCAATTTATTCTCCATGTGGGCCACCTATCATCCTGGTGCCAAAGAAAGATGGCACATGGTGCATGTGCGTGGACTTTCGAGCCTTGAACAAGATCACGATAAAAAATCGTTACCCTCTACCTCACATTGATGATTTATTAGATCAATTGAAACATGTGGTTTATTTTACTACATTAGACTTAAGAAGTGGTTACCATGAAATCAGAGTTGTTGAATAGGATATATGGAATTTTGTTTTTAAAACAAAACAAGGAGTATTTGAATGGCTAGTAATGCCATTTGGGCTTACTAATGCACCTGCTACTTTTATGCAGGTTATGAACAATGTATTCAGGCCATTCATTGATGATTTTGTAATATTATACTTAGATGATATTCTTATTTTCAGTAGGACCAGGGAAGAACATGTCCAACATGTTAGGAATATACTTTCAATGTTGTAGAGAGAGAAACTTTTTGTAAAGTTGTCAAAATGTGAATTTGGAAAAACATCTCTTGTATATTTGGGTTACATTGTAGGGGTTGGAGAACTCAAGATTGATCCCTCTAAAGTTGAGGTAATTGTAAATTGGCCAAAGCCTACAAATTTAGTTGAAGTAAGAAGCTTCATGGGGGAAACATAGTATTGCAGGAAGTTTATTGCAAACTTCTCTCTAATTTCAGCTCCTTTACATTATTTGAAAAGTGTGAAAAGGGGATTCCAGTGGGGAGGAATCCAACAAAAGTCTTTTGATACTTTGAAAGTGAATATTAGTATATTTCATGTTCCGGCATTACCAAATCTCCAATAGTATTTTGAAATTGAAACCGATGGAAGTGACTATGCCATGGGGGAAATGTTGATGCAACACAAAAAATCTGTATGCTATCATTTAGAGACCTTCACTACAACAATAATTAACTATCCAACCTATGATAAAGAATTGTATGATTTAGTACAAAGTGTTAAAAAGTGGAAACATTACTTAATGGGCAAAAAAACAATAATACATATGGATCACCAACCATTACATTATCTACAATAAAAAACTAAGCTACAACAATCAAGGAATTTTAGATGGATGGGATTTTTACAAAATTTTCATTTGGTCATCAAATATAAAAAGGGAATTCATAATAAAGTTGTTGATATGTTATCAAGGCCTCCTAGTACAATTGCTACAATCCTTAAGCACAATTCAATTACTGATTGAAGTTACATTGAACAATATGCCCAGGACAAAGATTTTAAGGAATTCTATGCAACTTTAAGTCATGGTAAAAGAGTAGAAGAATTGAATTATCATATTAAAGATAAACTTTTGTATCATTTGGGAAAATTATGTATTCTATAAAGTGAAAGAGTCCATGTAATCAAGGAGGCACATACTTCTCATATAACAGGACATTTTGGTGTAGACAAGACAATTGCTCAGTTACAAAGGTTTTTTTATTGGCCTCAAATGCATGAAAATGTGTCTAAGTATGTAAAATGATGTACTGTGTGTGCAATAATCAAACCAAGTAAAAAAAAATCTATGATTGTACACTCCACTTCCTATTCCTTCTAGACCATGGGAAAGTGTATCTATGGATTTTGTGGGGGGATTGATTATGTTTAGAAAAAGTCATGATTACTTGTATGTAGTTGTGGATAGGTTCAATAAGATGTGTGTTCTAATTCCTTGTAAAGAGAAAGTCACAACTGAACAAACAACGCAAATGTTCTTTGAAAATGTATGGGTTCATTTTGGGTTTCCTACTTCTATTTTATCTGATCGAGACTCCAGGTTCATGGGGAAATTTTGGTCAATATTGTGGGAACGTATGGACACCAGACTAAAGAATATTACAACATTTCATCCACAGACGAACAAGAAGATAGAGGTGGTGAAAAGAACACTAATGCATCTACTTCAGGCATATTTCAACAAACATCCTAAGATTTCGGTTGAACATTTGTGTTATGTGCAACATGCATATAATCAAGCCAAGCATTCTTCTACTAAGAGATATCCATTTGAAACATGTTTGGGTACTTTCCAAAATATCATTTGGATTTTGTCTTTGGGAAGGACATTGCAGTAGATAGACACAGTGATGTGGATAGGGCTATAAATGTCATTGAATGGATCCAGTTGATTCATCAGGCAGTACAAGAACAGTTGGAGAAAATTCAAGCCAAGTACAAGGCGAGACATGACATGCATTGAGTTGATCATCAATTCAAATAAGGAGGTCAAGTCTGGTTATACATAAACAAGGAAAGAATGCAAGGATAAGGTAAAAAGCTAAAACCAATTCGTTATGGTCTTTTCAAAATCTTACACAAGATTGGTACTAATGCTTTTCGGTTAGAATTGCCTCCATATATGCAAATTTATTCAATTGTAAATGTGGAAAACTTGAGATTGTATGAACCTCCTATGATAAAGAATCAAGGAGAGAATGTTTAGATTCCTTCCATAGAATATTTTTCTCCTGAGTATATGAATGAGTTGTAGGAAGACACCATTTTGGACAAAAGAGTCTGTACTTCTCGTAGGGGTGATGTGGAGTATCTTTGAGTGGAATTGAAGGAAAAAAGTACAAGTCATGCCAAGTGGATGGAGACTAGAAAAGTGAGGGAACAATATCCTCACTTATTTACCAAATGATACTAGACTTTTGGTGGTACAAAAGATTCCAAGTCGGGAGGATTGATCCAGGACGATCCTCAGGTCCAGAAAATGCTCAAACATTAAAGTTCTCAGAATCAGAAGAAACCAATTCCATTGCGTCCTTCTCATCATGCTGATTCTGACAATATATTTACTTCCTCAAACAGACACCGTATGCAGAATTTATCGCACTTTGATCGATTTCCCAAACAGGCAAAAAGTCAACATTGACGTCATGTTGACATCATCATGTTGACATGGCATCACGACACATGGAATATGATCGTACATTGACATGGTATAGGATGGGTATGCTAACTGGGTAGTGTGGCAGGTGTGGACCATTCAACATTTGACAAGTGTCACCATCGCGGGCAAGTTAAATGGTGCCACGTGGCCTAGACATGGGCTTCCACATGGAAACCCATCATTTGTTGACTCTGGTAAAAGTTATTTGACTTCCCTAAAATCGACCATGTGACCTATGACATGGGGGAAGCACTTTGGGTAGGCTAGGTTACCAACTCACCTGTAGTGGTGCTTATTAAACGATGGTGTGTTAATCTATTTAAACTTACATAAGGGTCTGGGTGTAGGAGGAAAGGTCTAGGGTTTATCCTCAACCCCGGTTGCATGTGCATCCATATGCCCATCACTCAATGCTCGACTCTACACATGGTTCAACAGAGTTAAGGCATGGGGGGTCTACTGAATAATCCACCTTTAACCATATTGGCGCAACACCCCTACCTCAGCAGGTTCTACGTGACCTCCCGGTATTTGGATCTTTCTATTTCCCTGAGATGAAGTGGCTCTTTAGTTCCCACCGAAAACTTCAATACAAATAAAACCACATGTCCTTTTTAGAAGTTACGCCTGCATGAACAAGCACTAGGCACGAACCTCCACTCGGCGTGACCACTGACTTGAGACGAAAAGGTGTTTCATATTTCTCGACTTCACAATTTATTTTGTGAGTCTGTTTGACTCCTTCGATTCCAGAAACCCTGAAAAAGGATAATGTGTCCTTAAATCCTCCCTTATGACTCAACCATATGACCTCAGTCAAGTCCCAGGGTCCTCCTTCGAACACGTCAATATTTCACGACTCATGAGTTCACGATGCGACTCTCTTCCCTCTTCCCAAAGTCTGAACTCACGAATTCTTTACTACAGATCAATGGTATTGAACTTTTCACGATATAACGGTCCAGATTGTGTTGGGACTTCGCATATCAAGGATTCCCGAAAATGATTTCCTTCACACTTCCGACCTCCAAAATGATGAAATTCAATGCATCGAAACCAACGGCTCTCATTGATTCAGATCTAACAGCTACTACCTCTCTTGAGCTTGTGAGTGTTGAAAGACACTCAACCTTAACCTCTCTATTGATCCACTGGATCCAACGGTCCATGAAAAATCAGTGTTTCTCCCTCCACGAAATTCAACCATCTATTCAAGTTCTCAAAGACTCCTGGCCAAATAACTTGTCATTCTTCCTCCTGAGCTTGGTTTCTACGAGGTGCCTATGACCCTCATCCTTCCCTTGAACTTTCCAAGACTTTATCCCTCCTAAGCTTGATTCTGGCTGCAACCCAAGGATTCCAAGGAATTCTACTCGCACTCCTTGCGACCTTCACGATAATCACTGATATTTGAACTCTCCAACTCTACACACTCCTTGTGGCAATATCTCTTCAACCACTCACTAGGTTGGAAAAGTCTAAGAATTCAACCTGCCTATGCACACCTTTCATGACTTTGTACTATAAATGCACTTCTACTAGTATGAGAACAACGATATGTCACCTGATCTTTTCTGAGGTAAACCCAGAACTTGTCAACGCAGTCCTTGCAGACTTCCACTACACTCCTTGCAGGAATTCTCAGGAAGAGAAACAATTGAAACTCATACTCTCCCTCTTACAGAATTCATACATTCAACATGAAATCATACACATACACAACATTGAAACAAATGCATAACAGAGTATACAAGAAAAATGTAAACATACCATTCAATAGATGCAAACAATATTCATCACAACACCATGAAATTGAGTCAAATAATTCTTATATTAACTCAAGTTCTTCTATACATGGGTTCTATAGTAAAAACTATATTCTTACACAAATTCTATAGTCTCTATTCTTCTTTGTTCTCTTATTCTCTTGCTCTACATCTCTACTCTTACAATTGAGAATAATGATACATTACAATATATATGAGGAAGATTTCTAGAGTTTTCCCTCCTATAGCTCTAAGTTATCAAATCAAATTAAAGCCTACATCTACCTTACATTTATTACATTAAATGGTTACAACCGACAGATGAGAGAAACCGCTCAAGATCTGCGTTACAATATCCAAACCATAAAATCAAATGTATCTTTTCCAGATATCACATTAATGTCTCATCTTTTCAATATGTAGGGTTTGATTTGATTTTCCGGATGTAGGCTTTAATTTGATTTTCCAGATGTGGGCTTTAATTTTCTAGATGTAGGCTTTAATTAATGTCTCATCTTTTCAAGATGTAGGATTTAATTTGATTTTCTAGATGTAGGATTTAATTTTCCAGATGTAGGCTTTAATTTGATTTAAAATGTCATAAAAATGTGTGTTGGTGCGTATCTAGCTATCCTCCGCTTTGCTTGCTTGCGATGTTGTCACATCATACTACTCTGGCTGAAAAATTCATGGGCTCCTATCCATGAGCTCCTGCACCATCTGTCCATGTTTTTGGATCTCTGCTTCACCTTCCCAGCTGGCATATTCAATCGGGTGTCCCTTCCACTTCACCAAGTATTCAAAATATGTCTTTCTCCAGGTGTTCTTGCTAACTCTCTAATCAATGATATTTTCCATCTGCGGCTTTTCATCTACAGGAAGTTGTTTGACCCACGAGAATTCCTTCTGAGTTGCTTCTCCATATTCTTCATCTTCTCTGTAAGGATACAAATCGAATATGTTGAATATGGGTGATATGCCCACATCATCTGGAAATTCTATCTCATAAGCATTTTCCTCAAATTTTCTCAGAATCTTACATGGGCCTATCTTTTTCATCTTAAGCTTGTTATACGTTCCCCTTGGGAATATTTTTTTTCTTAGATGCGCTAAGACCAAATATCCCACTTCAAATTGAAGCTCTCTTTAGTGATGATGTTCTCTGTGCTTTTATTTGTTAAGAAACAAATGTTGAATACAAAAACACCACAATAGATCCAAAGATTTCTGAATACAATCACCACACAAGATATATGAAACCATATAGGAAACCACAACTTTATTATAGAAACACTTGAGGTAGGGAAACACCATACAATGGATCCTATTATGGAAGGGATCCTCTCCTGTTCACTTGCCTCTTCGAGGGGGCATCCTCCTATTGAGATACCGCTCCAAATACA
>JZKD02S0899319.1:45505-60034 GCA_000966675.3 Picea glauca
AGTCCACCTTACATTGAATGACCTCCACTATTATCACTATGGGCCCTCTGGTCCCCCCCACTACCTCTCTAGATACCTTACATTCCATCCCCCTTATGAAAGCGTTGTCCTCAACGCTTTCTCCACTATTATCACTATGGGCCCTCTAGGCCGCCCCACTACCTCTCTAGATACCTTACAGTATTCCTGGTTGGAGCTCTTGCATCTCTGCTCCAAAGTTTTCTGCTCCAACACTTCTGAACTCATTCTACTTTAAGTCTCTCAACTCAGATACTCCCTTTGGCTGCATTCCATACATTATCTGGAATGGGATCTGTCATGTTCTTTGGTTAGGTGAGTCATTATATGCAAATTTCGCTTGCGACATAACTTGATCCTACTGGCTATGATGTTCAGCTACTAAAATCCTCAACAAGTCTCCCAAGCTTCGATTTACTATGTCAATTTGTCCATACATCTGAGGGTGATATGCTGAGCTAAAAGATAAATTCATCCTCAAATTTTTCCGTAGTGTCCTCTAGAAATGACCAACAAATTTGGTGTGTCGATATGAAACAATACTCTTGGGTAAACCATGAAGTCGAACAACTTCTTTGAAAAAATGATTTGCAATGTGTGTTGCATCACTGGTTTTATGACATGGACTAAAATGTGTCATTTTTTGAGAATCTATCGACTACCACGAATATGGAATCACAAGCTCTCTATTTCCTTGGCATTTGTAACAAAAAATCCATGCTTACCACATCCCACAACCTCTCTGGTACTGCAAATGGTTGATACAATCCTCTATTATGTCTTTTCCCCTTCGCATGCTGGAAAATTCTACATCTGTTCACAAGCTTCTTGAAATCCATCTTCATCCATGGCCAATAATACAAACTATTTAGTTGTGCAAATGATTTTTCATGGACGAAATGTACAACCAATCCTCCACTATGATTTTCCTTCAAAAGGTTTTCTCTCATAGAACTCTTCTGGATACACAATTGATTTCCTTTGAATAATAATCCATCCTGGATAAAATATTCAAACCATTGGCTTCTATCTCTCAGAATAGGATTCTCACATGCTTCATAAGCGTCCTTGAAATCTAAGTAATCTCTGTACATATCCTTAAGGCTATCAAAACCTAAGGTCTTCACACAAAACTCCTGCAGAATCAAACATTTCCTGCTCAATGCATCAATAACCTTATTAGCATTTCTAGAAATGTGCTTTATAACAAAAGTAAATTTCTCCATAAACTCAACCCATTTTGCATGTTTCTGGCTCAGTTTCTCCTATCTGGTTATAAACTATAAGGCATGGTTGTCAACTCTTTCGGAACCAAGTAGTGCCTCCATTTTTTCAACGCTTGTATGACCGCATAAAACTCTTTATCATACATGGAATATTTCATCTTGGCATCATTCAACTTCTCACTGAAGTATAAATTGGTCTATTGTCTTGACTTAAGACTGCCCCAATCATAAATCCACTTGCATCACATCTCACTTGAAATGTTTTACTGAAATCTGGAAAAACCAAAATTGGTTGTCCAGTTATATTCTCTTTCAACAACTTGAAACTTTTCTCTATTTCCTCTGTCTAATGAAAAGATATATGTCTTTTATTGACCGTGTCCATCATTGATGCACTAATTCCACTAAAATTTCTGATTAACTTCTTGTAAAAACTAGCTAATCCATGGAATCTTCTGACTTCAAAGATATTCCTCGGTGACAACCATTCTTTGATTGCTTTTACCTTCTCAGGATCCATCTTCAACTCATTCTAAAAGATCAAGAACCCCAAATAAATGATTTATTTCTTCATGAAAGGTGACTTCTTTAGATTTATCAGCAAATTCTCTTGCTACAACCTCCTCATCACTGGAGTTAGGTGTCTCAAATGTTCTTCCTCAGTCTTACTGAAGATCAATATATCATCAAGATACACAATCACACATTTTCCATTGAAATCCTTCAAGACTTCGTTCATTAATCTCATAAAAGTAATTGGTGCATTCGTCAAACCAAACGACATGACAATCCATTCATACAACCCTTCATTCATCTTCAATGTTGTCTTCCATTTATCACCTTCCCTCATCCTAATCTAATGATATCCTCTTTTCAAATCAATTTTTGAAAAAAACCTTGCTCCACTCAAGCAATCCATCAAGTCATCCATCCTCGGTAAAGGAAATCTATAACTTATGGTGATTCTATTTATAGCCCTCGAGTTTGTACACATTCTCCATCCACCATCCTTCTTTGGACTTAACATTGTTGGTACAACACATGGACTCAAGCTTTCCCTAATCAATCCTTTGTCCATCAAATCTTCGACTTCCTTCTTGACTTATTCATTCTCCTGCAACGTCAATCTGTACACTGCTTTGTTTGGAGCAATCTCTCCTGGTATAAGGTAAATGTGATGGCTTATACTTCTGATGGGCGGAAATGAAGAAGGTAAATTGTCCACCACTATATTAGCAAAATTCTCTAGCATTTCTTGAAATTCCTCAGATAGATCATCCATCGAGGTATTGGTCAAGATGACTCTAGGTTTTCTCACCACAAAAAACTACATTTCTTCATCTTTCTTAACTTCATTCAGAAGTTCCTTCCCACTCATGAGAAGTATAGTATTGCTTGTTTCTTATTTCACCTTATTTTCTTCAATTGGTAGAAACATATGTGTTCTACCATTCTTCTCCAAGATGTATGTGTTATTTCTTCTGTCATGAATAACATTCCTGTCATATTTCCACAGTCTCCCCAACAAAATATGATAGACATCCATGGGAATAACATCACATAAAATCTCATCCCTATATCCCCCTATATTAAATTCAACTAAACATTGTTTAGTGACTGTTACATGATGTCCTTTCTGCAACCACAAAACCTTGTATGGGCTTGGATGTGCAACTGTCTCCAATTCCAACTTCTCCACCATTTCTGTGGATACTATATTATCTGTACTTACACTGTCCACAATTACCTTTCATACCCTATCCTTGGTCTTGAAAGCAGTTCTGAACAAACTGTTCGTTTGGACTGGATTCTCTATCTCTTTCTCTGGCTTCAAGAGAATTTTCCTCATCATTAAGGATATTCTGTCTTCTGCATATTCTGCCTCAACATTTCTCTTTTTTTCTTCTAAAATGTGAGCTTCGCCTCCTCTATCTCTTTTTCTATCGGGACATTCAAAATATTTGTGTCCTATCATTCCACAGACAAAACACTTTATTTCACCACCTTTGCCTCTTCCTCTTCCTCTGGATCGATGAAAAGTTTTCCTATCGACATATTGTCCTTCTTGTGAGCTTCCTCCTCTTTCTGGGTGGTTACGAGGTTTCTTTTCTTCATCCTTGGGCTTCTATACTCTATCCTGGGAAATTTCTTTGCCTCTTCTCTGAATTCTACCTCTGCATCTTTGACCTTTCTTTCGGGCCAATTTTACCTCTTCCTTTGAAGCAATTTGATAAGAATCTTCTACATTCCTGATTGTCACCATGCTCATCTCATCTTGAATTTCATATCTCAAGCCATTCATGTATCTGGCGAAATTTTCATCATCACTCTCGTGGTGACCAACTCTGATGTTGAGTCTATAAAATTCTTCAGTGTATTCCTTCATTGTCATCCCTTTTTGCCTCAAATTCTGCATTCTTAGAAACAAATTAATTTGGTAATCTCTAGGTATAAACTTGGCTTTCATCTTTGCGACCATCCTATCCCAGCTTTTAATTCTTTGTTTTCCTTTGCAACGCCTTTCATCCCGCAATTCATCCCACCATAGTGTTGCATTGTCTTTTAGTCTAGTGACAACATGTTTTACTTTCTTATCTTCTTCGATATCCTCATAGTCGAAGTATTTATCTAGAGCTCTAAACCAATCTAGCATATCCTCAACATCTAGGTTGCCTTCATACATTGGGATGTCCATTTTTTCTTTGGCCCCTATTCTTGCAACAAATTTGAATAGATGTTCCTCTGCAGCATCTTCGACTACAACTTCTTCTTCGGCTCCAACTTCATTTTGTCTTTCAACCTCACTAATATCTCTAGTATCAGTTGTTCGTATCTGTGTTGTCTCCATAGGCATCCAATCGAGCATGAATTTATATCATTTCCCTTTCCACAGCTAGATCGGGCATAGGTCTATCTTGACGTATTCTTGGCAGCATTATTTCAATATTTTCGCGCAAATTCAAATTACAACTGTCCTATATCTTTCCTCTATAGAAAACAAAAGTTGTTAACTAAGCTCTGATACCACCTGATGCAAAACCCCTACCTCAACAGGTTCTATGTGACCTCCTAGTATTTAGATATTTCTATTTCCCTGAGCCTAAATGGCTCTTTATTTCCCACCGGAACCTTCAATACAAATAAAACCATAGGTCCTTTTTAGAAGTTACGCCTGTGCGAACAAGCACTAGGTGCGAACCTCCACTCCATGTGACCACTCGACGTGACCACTGACTTGACCCAAAAAGGTGTTTTGGAATTCGCAACTTCACGATTTCTGTTGTGAGTCCCTTTGACTCCATTCTCGAAACCTCGAAAAGGGCTAATGGGTCCTTACCTCCTCCCTTATGCCTCAACCATATGACCCCAATCAAGTCCTCGGGTCCACCTCCGAACTTGTCGGGATTTTGCGACTCGTGAGTTCACGATGCGACTCTCCTCCCTTTTCCTAAAGTCCAAGCTCATGAATTCTTTGCTACAGATCAATGGTCCTAAACTTTCCATAATCTAATGGTCCAAATCATGTCGAGACTTCGCGTATCAGGGATTCCCGAAAATGATTTCCTCCACACTTCCGACCTCCGAAATGATGAAATTCAAAGCACCCAAACCAAAAAATCTCGTTGATTCATATCTAATGGCTACTAACTCTCTTGATCTTGTGAGTGTTGAAATATACTCAGCCTTAACCTCTCCGCTGATCCACTGGATCCAACAGTCCACGAAAAATCGATGTGTCACCCTAAAAAAAATTCAACCGTTCGTTCAAGTTCTCAAATACTCCTAGCCAAATAACTTGGCATTCTTCCTCCTGAGCTTGGTTTCTACGAGGTTCTTGCAACCCTCATCCTTCTCTTGAAATTTCCAAGACTTTATCCCTCCTAAGATTGATTATGGCTGCAACTCAAGGATTCAAACGAATTCTACTCGCACTCCTTGCGACCTTCATGATAATCACTGATTATCTGAACTCTCCAACTTTGTGCACTCCTTGCGACAGTAGTTATTCAACCACTCATTGGGTTGGAAAATTCTAAGACTTCAACCTACCTGCGCACACCTTGCACGAATCTGTACTATAACTGCACTTCTACTAGTATGAGAACAATGGTATCTCTCCTGAGCTTTTCTGAGGTAAAGCGCAAAACTTGTCAATGCACTCCTTGCAGGAATTCTAAGGAAGAGAAACAATTGAAATGCATACTCTCCCTCTTACAAACTTCATACATTCAACATGAAATCATACACGTACACAACATTGAAACAAATTCATAACAGAGTATACAATCAAATTGTAAACATACCATTCAATAGATGCAAACAATATTCTTCACAACACCATGAAATTGAGTCAAAGAATTCTTATATTAACTCAAGTGATTTTGTAAATGGGTTCTATAGTAATAACTATCTGCTTACAAAACTTATACAACCTTTGTTCTTCTCTTCTCTCCTATTCTCTTCCTCTACATCTCAACTCTTACAATTCAGAATAATGATACATTAAAATACATACGAGGGATATTTCTAGAGTTTTCCCTCCTACAACTCTAAGATATCAAATTGAATGAAATCCTACATCTACCTTACATTTATTACATTAAATGGTTACAATCGAAATATGAGAGAAACCGCCCAAGATCTATGTTACAATCCCCAAACCATAAAAGCAAATGTATCTTTTCCAAATATCACATTGATGTCTCATCTTTTCAAATTCAAATAATCTTCAAAATGTGCATTGTTGCGTATCCACCTGTACTTCACTTTGCTTTCTTGTGATGCTCCTACATCACATATGATTTGAAGCATAACCACCAAGAGGGTCAATCGACAGTAGGCTTATCCCGTCCGATCGGTCATAGGTCCTCTGTGTTAGCACTCTGTAAATTCTGTCTGGCTGAATAGAAAAATGACAGAGGTAATTGTTTCAACCAGCTTTAGAGCTGAGGCACTAGCTTCCTCAACTCAGAGAGGGCTCTCTCGTGTCACTTGATATATGAAAATTGGTGGCTAAATTTGGTCTGTTTTTTGGGTTTTTAATAAAATTGTTGAAGAATTGAAGATGACCTTTGGGCTATGGGGTCAAGAATGTAGGATGCATTTCCAAATCATGAAAAAAATCAAGAGGAAAAGGATAAATGAGGAAGTGACTTCTGATTTTATACTTGAAAATTTAGGTGGTATCAAAAGAAAAGAAACACACAACTAGTATCAGAGAATTATAGTAATGAATTCTGAAATGGTTTAGAAGAGATAAAAATAGTCTAAATCACCAAGCTGAGAGCATTGAATAATGAATTATGTACTTTTAATTTCTCAATTTAGACAGAGGAAAGAAAAAATGAAATGAAGAATAAAAGGAATCACACACTATGAGAGAAAATGAGACTCATAACACCACCAGTTAGAATCATTTCGTAAAAAAAATCCAAAATCTGCCTTTGCATTCATGTATTCATTCCAGCCCCAGATATTTACAAAGTTTTCCTGCACAGAGGGCAGGCTCCTCTTTTTTCCATGCATTCTATACCCTTGAGACCAAACATATATAGAGGATTTTCTCGTGGAATTTAAAATGTTCTGACTTCCTCATAATTCTAAAATAGATACAAGTTACAAAAAAGGAAGAACAATTATCTTATTTAAAGGGACTGTTAGTAATAGGTTTGTCATATCAGGACTCCCTTTTCTTAAGCCACCATCTATCCAAAAATTTCTGAAATGCACCTAAATTTACCTGAGGATTTACCTCAGCTTGGTGATCTCCTCCTCCAGGGTACTCAACCAAGCGAGAGTTTCTCCAACGCTCTCTATCATCTCGGTTTTGGCCTCCATCTTCCACCTTTTACTCATTTTCCTCTTTGCAAATGGATTGTAGGTGTTTTCTACATGCTCATTTATGACAATATCCCTCATAACGGAGTTTAATCTGACCCCCAAATCTGTCTCAGTTGCAGGTTCGGTATGAAATTTAGTTTCTAGTATCTATAAGACCCATCTTTGTTTCTTACTTATTGACTAGCTTGGCACATTAGTTGAGAACCTAGTCGCGCCAAACACTGTTTGATGAATCTTATCGATACCTTTTAGACTTTGCAGAGACCATAATTTTTCCACCATTTGAATTTATAGGACTCAGGAAATCAATACAGGTCGATCTTGTTTTTCTTATGCATAAGATGACAATTTCCTAGAGTAGGATAAAATGATTCATATATGATATTTGATAGTCTTTTCATTTTAATCACAAATTACTGTCATAGTATGTTGGTGTTCCACGCTTCATCAATCCATTTCAAATGATGAGATTCTAGTTAGTTATGTGACAACGTCCTTTTGGTACGTCATCTGGGAAAGTACCTAGACCAATGATGTTGGGGGATTTGACCAACTGCCATCCTTCCCACAAGTTATTGATGTGACATTTTAAACCACGTGACATTGGGGCCATGGGAAAAGTGGTTTCGATAAATCCATTGTCTGCCCCAATGTATGTGTAAGAGAACCACGCGTTCCCCATAAAAACCATAATGGTTTTCCCCGATTTTCCTTCACGAAATTAAGTTTCGTGGTATTTGTTGGCTTGATGTGGGCCTCAACCGTGGATCTGGGATTCTTCAAAATTGACGATCTGTTGAGCTACTCCCTTCTCGCCTCTACTATATTTTTCTATATGTCGTGGGATATATCCCTACCCCCTAAACTATCATGCCTCTACTGTGGTATAAAATTTCTCTAAATTTCCAAAAATTTTAGATCCCTATATGAAAATTGTTAGGGTGATAACATTGGCTCCAACTAGGGATGTTATCTTCTCTATGAGGTAGAAAATAACTTGTAGACCTGGTGCCTGATCCATTGGGCTGCTCCCAAAACATTTGTGTACCCTTCTCCTACTATGTCACTAGTGTCGGCTGAAAACCAAGCTCTGCAAACTGCTTCTGACTGGATGCTGGACACTCGCGTATATTATTGAAAACTGACTGTATCTAGTACAAGAAAACTCAAACTGAAAAATTCTTGACCGACAAGCTTATTTTCACACTCCTATCTATTCTAAAACTGCTGAGATGAAATACTCAATCAAGTGATGCTGAAGTGCCAATGCAACCAGTCAAGCAATTAGCCTCCCTATTTTTCCCCCATCACATCTTTCTTAAGCAGGAAGACAAATGTAAAAGATGGCACCTGAAAACACAAG
Organism: Picea glauca; assembly: GCA_000966675.3. Lineage (NCBI taxonomy): Eukaryota > Viridiplantae > Streptophyta > Pinopsida > Pinales > Pinaceae > Picea > Picea glauca. The sequence goes on from JZKD02S0899319.1 coordinate 53,954, forward strand.
TTGAATCCAAAACTTGAATTCATGAATAAAACAAACTCTTCCTTCAATGATGACTATAATAGGATGGCTACAGGATCTTGGAGACCATGAAAAGTCATTTCTTCTTGATGAGCAAAAACAAAAAGGCAATCCTTTTTCATAAGTGTTTGCTTGTCTTTCTCTATTTCTTTTGATTTGAGAACATTTTCAAATGAAATGGAAGAAATAGGTTTTTCTACTCTTCCATGCATATCAACAAAAACATTCATACATTCTTAAACATCTTCAAATGTGATAGCCATATTATGTTCATCTTCTTGTTCATCAAACAATTCTAATTTTCTTTCATTAAACTTCTAGAAATTTGGTTGAGCACTGTCATTTTGACTTTCAAATGAATGAATGGAAATAAGTTCCTGCTCATAATCTTCTTGCAAATGTGAAAAGATAACAACATGAACTATTTCACAGTCTAGAGTTCCCATGGATGCATTTTCAAAACCATGATTTTCAAATGAATAAAATAAAATCGTTGCCTCTTCATTATTTTTCTGTATTTCTGATTGAAAAGTGGCATACACTGTTTTGTTTCTTTCCTGAAAATCTATGTCATTTGTTTGTTCATTGCTAGAAGCTTCCATAGATGCAGTTTGAAAATCCTCATCCATGTCTATGTTGTTTAGAAATTGAACCACCACGTCATTCTTAAGGGAAGAGAAAACACTTTGAAACACTTTTTCATGTTGAAAATCTATATTGATTTCGGGAGAAAGAAAATGACCTTGAACAATACTTTCTGGAGCAACTTCTTCTTCCTTTTCATGATGATATATGAACATAGACTTCAAATCTGAGCTAACATGACCTTTTATGTGATTTTCCATGGAATTATCATCACCACTCCTCTCATTCGTGGAGGATTCCTGACCTGAGATACTACAAATATTTTTCTTCAATAATTCAAAAGAAGCAAAAAATAATGGTAGGGTTGTCCCACCTGATTTGAAACCATCTTCAATTTTATCCCTAACAAATGGTTGCATTTCAACACAAGTAATAGGGTCTTCAAGCACATGAAAAGAGTGTTGTGATATCTTGTCATTCTGCTCCATTGATTTAGCATGGTTTTGCATAAGAACATATTCATTTTCCTCAATGATGATTTTAGAGTTCTCTTTCAACAACTTAAATGCAACAAAACATAGAGGAGAATATCCTTCAGCTGATCTGATATCCTTTCCTCTGCAACTGTGATATGTAGGTTGAGTCATTTCACTATACTACTGAAAAAATATTTCTGATAGGGAACATGCAGTTGGTTGTTTTAAGGAGTCACCATCACAATCATCCTCGTATTCATCATATATAGGTAAATAAGCAACATATGCAATGTCATCTAACAAGAACAACCTTGGAATGTCAACCTGTTCTTCAACAAACTGATTTGCAAATTCATCTTCTTGACTTTCTACAAATGAATACATAAAACCATAACCCCACTACTTATCATGGGATGGATCAGAAGCTAAATCAACATCTCTTATTTCAACAAGTGGAATATAATTCTTTGCAAAATCATTAGCATTTGAAACTTCAAGTGGACTTATGATATCATCAATTCTATGCTCAAGATTCCAATCAACTATTTTCTGTTCATATTTACTTTCATGTTCTTGAGCATTCAACCCCTCATTCTAGATCTGTTTACATGCTTGGATGTTGTGTTGAATGTCCTGAGCATCACTAAACATTTGTTGTATGTACTCATGTCTTCTTTCCATCAAGAGAAAAGAAAAATATGGATGAAGAGTAGTTTCATAATGGAGCATGGCAGCAACTTCAGAGGGTTGAATTTATTCGTACAAATTATAATAGATGCTGGAGAAATTTCTATTGTATATAGAAATAGCTTCATTTTTGTGTCTTTTCAAGGCATAAAACTCAGTGAGTTGTAGATCTAAGGATTTTTCCTTGCCCCAAAACTTTAAAAATACCTTCTTCAATTCCACCCATGAGCTGATGGTTTATGGATGTAAATGTTTGAACCAGTGTTTGGTGTCTCCTTTCAAGTATTGAGAGAAAAATCCCATACACACATCATCATGGTCAATCTCAAATAAATCTACAAAATTCCCAAACCCTTGAATGTGCTTTTCAGTTGAGATGATATCAGATTCTCCGTCAAACACAGGTAGATACTCATAGTAATTTGGAGGGAAATCATGAAGGGTTTGGGGTAGCTTTAAGGGTATATATCTATGTCGGGCCTTGGGGGATGTTGTACCAAGAAATGTGGAAGAAACATCGTCCTGGGTCTCAAGGGATTCATCAACTTGGTCATTGTCATTGCATGGCCCAAGCAAAAACTTTTTATCAGAACTAGCGACAAGGTGAGGGTATGCATGTGCAACGTAGAGAGGAGGAAATATAATTGCAAGTCTTTCATGATCATCATTAAAATACAATAGGTAAAGGAAAATTCATTTGGGATGTTAAAGGAAGGAGCAGAGGCAACTTAAAATGAAAAGTAAAATGCTTTGGAAGAGGTCCCATTTGAGTACCTGTTTTTCTTCATGATGCTTTTCCTCGCCCCTGTAAAGGGGTCTCATCTTTCAATGAAGCCTCTGTCTTGCGCTTGAAGCATTGAGAGTCGAGTTTCCTTTTGGAAATTTAGGATTCTTTTATCAGTGGAGTCACCTTCAAACTGGCGTGGAGTCGCTAGAGAAGGAATACAACCAATATGTGCCTAAGTGTCTCCTGCTCTCAGACCTTAGAACTCAACCATGTCATTCTTCCTAGGGAAAAATTTTCAAATTCATTCCCCGACAACAATGCCAAAATGTTAGCACTCTGTAATTCTGTCTGGTTGAATAGACAAACAACAGAGGTAACTGTTTCAACCAGATTTAGAGATGAGGCACTAGCCTGCTCAAATCAAAGAGGGTTCTCTCGTGTCACTTGATATATCTATGGAAATCGGTGGTTAGATTTGGTCTGTTTTGGGGGTTTTTAATAAAATTGTTGAAGAGTTGAAGATGACCTTTGGGATATGGGGTCAGGAATGCAGGATGCATTGCCAAATCATGAAAACAATCAAGAGGAAAAGGATAAATGAGGAAGTGACTTCTGAGTTTATACTTGAAAATTTAGGTGGTATTAGAAGAAAAGAAACACAACTATTATTAGAGCATTATAGTAATGAATTATGAAATGGTTTAGAAGAGATGAACATAGTCTAAATCACCAAGCCAAGAGAATTGAATAATGAATTCTAGACTTTTAATTTCTCAATTTAGATAGAGGAAAGAAAAAATCAAATGCAGAATGTTAGGAATCACGCACTATGAGAGAAAACGAGACTCATAACACCACCAGTTAGAATCTTTTCGTAAAAAAGTCCAAAATTTGCCTTTGCATTCATGTATTCATTCCATCCCCAAAGATTTACAAAGTTTTCCTGCACAGAGGGAAGACTCCTCTTTTCTCCATGCCTTCTATACCCTTGAGACCAAACATATATACAGGATTTTCTCGTGGAATTTAAAACATTCCGACTTCGTCATAATTCTAAAATAGATACAAGTTACAAAAAAGGAAGAACAATTATCCTATGTAAAGGGACCGTTAGTAACAGGTCTGTCATATTAGGAGTCCCTTTTATTAAGCTGCCATATGTCGAAAAATTTATGAAATGCACCTAAATTTACCTGAGGATTTACCTCATCTTGGAAATTTCCTCCTCCAGGGTACTCAACCAAGCGATATTTTCTCCAATGATCTCTATCATCTCGGTTTTGGCCTCCGTCTTCCACCTTTTGCTCCTTTAACTCTTTGTAGATGGATTGTAAGTGTTGTGCGTATGCTTATTTATGACGAGATCCCTCATAACGGGGTTTAATATGACCCCTGAATCTGTCTTAGTTGCAGTTTCGGTATGAAATTTAGTTTCCAGTATCTGCAAGACCCATCTTTCTTTCTTACTTATTGACCAACTTGGCACATTAGTTGAGAACCTAGTTGCGCCAGACACCATTTCATGAGTGTTATACATACCTTTAAGACTTTGCAGATACCGCAATTTTTCCACCCTTTGAATTTACAGGACTCGAGAAATCAACACAGGTCGATCTTGTTTTTCGTATGCATAAGATGGCAATTTCCCAGAGTAGGATAAAACGATTCATATCTGAGATTTGATAGTCTTTGCATTTTAATCACGAATTATTGTCATAGTACGTTGGTTTTCCACGCTTCATCAATCCATTTCGAATGATGAGCTTCAAGTTAGTTATGTGACGACATCCTTTTGATATGCCATCTGGGAAAGCACTTAGACCGGTGATGTGGGGTGATTTGACCAATTTCCATCCTTCCCACGAGTTATTGATGTGACATTTTAAACCATGTGACATCGGGGCCATGGGAAAAGTGGTTTCGGGAAATCCGTTGTCTTCCTTGATGCATTTGTAAGAGCACCACATGTTCCCCATAAAAAACATAATGGTTTTCCCTGGTCTTCCTTTGTGAAATTAAGTTTCGTGCTATTTGTTGGCCCGATGTGGGCCTCAACCATGGATCTGGGATTCTTCAAAATCGATGGTCCGCCGAGCTAATCCACTCTCGCCTCTACTGTATTTGTCTATATTCCATGGGATATAGCCCTACCCCCTAAACTATCACACCTCTACTGTGGTATATCATTTCGCTAAATTTCCAAAAATTTTAGATCCCGATATGAAAATTGTTAAGGTGATAACACTATACACACGTCAGGAATCCAGGAGCTTACGGAGGAGGGGCCAATGCGAAACCCCTAGGGGGATGGCGCTTGGCCATATGAACCATGTGACTATGTAAAAGGGTATCGCGCCAAGGCATGATGGACTTTTTCTTATTTTTGTAGAAAACTGGATCTTTTTGCTATAGTTTTGGCCCAGATTGGGCATTTTTGGAGATTTCTTGGCCATTTGGAGGGGGATTTGATAAAAAAAAGAGGCCAAATATTTGTGGGAAGTTGAGTTTCCCTAAAGTATCCTAAAAAATATATAAACCAGGTTTATTGATCTTGAGGGGGTACTTTATATGCATGGAAGGTAAATAGGAGTTTGAGTTAATGGCCCATTTCTCATGTTTTGAGGGTCATTGAGTCATGTTTTGAGAGGAGATCATCGAGGCATGTGTGAATATGCACAAGGAGATCTTGTACACCAGATCATAAGACTGTTTTTAACAACAAAGATCCATTTTAAAGATAACTTGAGAATTTAAATATCAATAAAGAGGTTCTCCACTTGGAAACAAGCCCAAAGACGTAGTCACACATTGGTGAACTTCGTTAAGAAGTTCTCTGTGTCTATTTCTCTTTCTTACTATTGTTATCTTCTCTTATTTGCAACATGGTTAGTTATGGCCCAACTATTTAATCATTCATGAGCATCAAGTTAATGTCAATTTTTTATTAATTCCTTTCATTTTTGGATCGCTTACCCACATGATGATTTAAAGGATGAAATATATAGAGAGAATGCTTTGATATGGGACAAATTTTTGTGGAGGAAAGAAAAAGTAGACCCGGTCAGGTTCATGACCCTTCCTGGGGATGAGAAATTGGAATTTCTAGAACAAATGTTCAGGCCAACAACGATGGCACAAGTTCAACAGGAAGGTGTAGAGCAAATAGTGGACATGTATGAGGCACAAAGAATCTTGGATGAAGCTGAAAGGATGATGTATATGTTAGAAAAAACAGGACCGTGGAGCAATAAAATAAAACAAATGCAGAAACAAAACACAAAAGACACACAATACAAGAGAGACACAGATTTACATGGTTCACCCAGTGTGGGCTATGTCCACCAGAGAAATTTCCAAGTCCTTCCTTTATTATTATCCAACAAATGAAGGGATACAACCTACAACAAAACCCGTTGTAACTTCCTCTTCTTTCTCTCACAGTCTCCTCTCTCAAAATACAATATTCACTATCAATCATAGCCGTGATACATTTCCCTCATAAAAGAGGGTTTCCTTCTAGGGAAAAAAACCCTAACATAATCTCTATCGTTAGATCTGCGACCTTATAATGAACGGTCCAGATTTACA
>JZKD02S0899319.1:62352-84512 GCA_000966675.3 Picea glauca
ACCGTGGAGCAATAAAATAAAACAAATGCAGAAACAAAACACAGAAGACACACAATACAAGAGAGACATAGATTTACGTGGTTCACCCAGTGTGGGCTACGTCCACCAGAGAATTTGTCAGGTCCTTCCTTTATTATTATCCAGCAAATGAAGGGATACAACCTACAGCAAAACCCGTTGTAACTTCCTCTTCCTTCTCTCACAGTCTCCTCTCTCAGAATAAAATATTCACCATCAATCATAGCCGCGATACATTTCCCTCATAAAAGAGGGTTTCCTTCTAGGGAAAAAAAACCTAACATAATCTCTACCGTTAGATCTGAGACCTTATAATGAACGGTCTAGATTTACAATGAAATTACAATATACTTTTATAAGGAAATTTTTGCTTCGGGGGCTTCACCCCCGAACTCCCATCGGGGGACGCTGCCCCCGAACCCCCACTGGGGGCCCGCTTGCCCCCAGACCCCCCAGCCAGGGGGATGGACCCCCCGGACCCCGCAGAGGGAGTACCCCCCCTCTACACTCCCCCATGTGGAAGAGTGTACATACTTCTAGGGTGTAAATACTTCATGGGGTATAAACACGGCTGAAAGCAAGGACGTCTGATCCAGGAAGATAATTAGGCTCCACAACCAACAGTATATGCATGGGGAAAATATCATGGTGTCAGAAGGAATAACTGTGGTAATAGATATGGTGACATTCAGAGGAGTTGGGGAACTAGCAGCCCCTGAAAACAACTTGGGAGAAAGAGATAATGAGTAACATAATCCAGAGAAAATCATTGTAGAAGAACTAGGAGCAGGGACAACCCCTTTATTATCAGTGAGACCGGACACCCTGGGGAAAGTAGCTACTGTCATCGCTGATCTAACCATGGTATATCACAACGATGTGGAAGAAACACACATTGCATTTCCTGTTACGAACAAAGTAGTAACAAAGTTACTAAGCACACAAGTATCTCAGGGGATGAAGTCTTTAGATATAGGAGGGGACTCAAGTTTAGTTGAAGGTTATCATACCACTCCAAGTCGAACCCTTTGGCCATTGAAAGATAAAGGAAGTCAAGGTATTTAAGAATCATTAGGAGGTAACTCCAGCAAAGGAGAAAAATATGAAGAGCTGGAAGGTAATAGGGAACCCAAGGAAACCTCAATGGGACCTCCAACACACTCTTCACTCTCAATATTAGTATCCTTAGTTGATGACAACGACAGGGATCATAGGAAATTCCCCAAGTATAAAGAAAATCAGAGTTCCACATATTAGGAAAAAGATGGCGTTAATAGAAGTTTTTGAGAAGTCTCAAATGACTCAAGAACCTGGTAAAGGGACCAGTGATGAGAAGCCTGAAGTCTACAAGGGAAATGAAACGTCGCTTGAACACTTTCCCACGCTAGGAAATTTAGGAAATGTCCTCACATGGGGAGACCAATCGATCTCAGAGCTTGTAGACGAAGTGGCAGATGTCCAGGCCATTTCTTATGCTCGAAAGAGACAAGTGGTTGTTAGGAGGACATGGAAAAAGAGAATACTTACCTTGGACAACACCACGATGATCACCAAAGAATAAATCATGCTGGACATAAGACAATCCATGGTAAGTGATTTTTTTAGGAGCAGGGATAGTTATATCCAGTGCCACCATGGACAAAGAACAGGTAGAGGAATGAGAAGTCGAATCTATGAAAGAAGAATTGGCACACATTAGGCATCAAGTGGAATACTATCAGTATGCCACCCAAGCAATAAGGTTCATGAAGATTTAATTCAAATAAATTTATAGTTAGTTCAAGTAGGATAGGGAGGTCTTTATGAACAATATCGTTGGATTTCAAGAAGAGACCTTGTTGTGACTCGTGGTGTATATATAAATGATGAGATGGTCTGAGAAATCCTGTCAGGTATCTAAACAAATTGAATATATCATATAAATCCAGAAAGGTAGAGGCGAAGAAGAAAATGGCATCAGGATGTTTGCAGAGGAGAGTTTATCCAGATTTAGAGTAGTTGCAGAGTATTGGGTACAACTAGTAAAAGAACCACAACTAAAAATGCAATAAATATTGGAGGAGTGTCTAAACAATTGGGACCACATCAATCAGAAAATGATAGATCTCCATCTCCCATAATTTGGCTCCCCTAATGAATTCATTGAATTACACATCATAGTATGATGATTCAGAGAGGTGAACGATGAGTTTGAATCTAGGGTTTAGGATATTCAAAATATCGATAAGGGATAGGTTAAAAGACTCATTGATGGGTCGGAAGAGACAACACGGGTCCTATAGCATTTAGGTTCTGAGATCAACATATTTAAATAATGAATGATGGAGATAGAGGATAGGATAAGAATTTCGATGGGCCAACACTGATTCCCATATTTATACACTTGTGAATATTTGTTATGTAACGTACCCAACTTCCCACATGTTGGGAATGCTACCTCAAAACTCACTTCTAAATTGATTTTGAATTTTTGATACCATTTAATTAATAAATAAGCATGAAAGAACACCATAAAAACACATGCAATAATTAATATTCATGCTACAATGTAAAATAAATAACCAATATGCCATGCACATCAATAAACAACAAGCATTCATATTATAAATACAAATTTAAGAGATGATAATTAATACACAACGAAAATAAATATATAAGCATAAAAACACATGACATAGAGCACTTATATTTAACAAAATGATTCACCAACTAGTTGTATACCAAGGATGTTCCACCCAACCATATACACTATTGTTCTAAGTATCAACAACAATATCACCCCCGAGTCAAGGATATCAATCCACAATGATGGTTCTAGGGTGTCACTCAGCTTCCCAAACCAGTCAACACTCAAGATCTCATAGATTCCTCAACACATATAAATCCAAAGTACACCATATCTTTTCTCTCCAGTCTAAAACCCAAGAGGATGGACTCTCTTCTCTGCCACATAGTCCCTCAGGATGTCCACCTCCTTCCAGGGCTCCAATTCATCTAGTCAAGAATATTTGTGTTGGGACTCTTAGGACTCGTAGTTGTGAATAAAATTTAGTACATGACAATGCATCTCAGGAATGTAGGCATTATTTCATGGATGGAATGCCCTAATAGTCACTACATCCAGCCAATAAGGGCTTCTCTCCCAAAAATTCGTTTTTCCTTTCCCCCACTAAGATCAAGGATGCATGAACGAAAGTGTGAATGGAGAGAAAATAATGAAGTGGGAACAATGAACAATGAATGAACCCCTAAACAACACAAATATGGGTTTATATATTTACTTGAAATCAAGAACCACATGGCCTTTCCCAAAGAAGCACATGTAACCACTTCTCTCTATTAAAACAATTTTGGGTAAATAAAATATGATAAAATGACTTATCCCTCTTAATCCCACTCTCTCATGGAATCATAACCCCCTATAACCCTTGTCCTTGTTTGTCTAGCAACCCACTATGTATTTTATTATTAATAATGATCAAAACATTACATTTCCTAGGCACACTAGACTCTTTAATTGTTTGGGCACTATGACCTTTCATCAAATAAACAAAATACATTATTTAATATTGTAAATGTGTTGAACCTGCACATAATAGATCTAGCTAGAAAATACCAACACATTTTCAAAGAGAATGTGAGAAAGAAGAAGCAAGAGAGAAAGAATGGAATAATTATCATTAATTGTAATGAATAATGAATAATTTACACATGATATACTTTGTATAACTCAACTAATGCGCACTGGAGGTGAAGCCAATTCTCCATAGTGGTGGTCTAGAGTGATTTGGACACATGTCGACAATTACGGGAGTGAACTTCCACCTAGTCTAGTCTCTTGGGTAGTTACGGGAGTGAACTACCACCTAACTGAGTTAACTAGTCTACCAGTCTTTAGTTAACTGACTGAAACAGAGTGAAGTGAGGAGGATATCATGGAATCATGGGTAATTTGCTAGTTTGGTTATGATACCAAGGCTAATGCGCATTATTTGGTGATGATCCCAATGTGGCATGGTGACAAAACCAATGCAACACCTAGACTCCACTCAACTAGTCAAACTGAAGAGAATATTCTCCAAGAGGAATATTCTCCCTAAACTTTAGGAGACTAGATAAATAATAATAAACTTAGGAAAAAACTTAGGACAAATAAATCCTAGGTGTGTGTGAAGTAACTCCAACACCCCCCCTGAACATCACTATGGTGAAAATAGAGAATGGGTCTTGACAACGAGGCCATGTTAGGTACTCAAATAAAAAATATACACTAAAATAAAGTGAGGAAAGAGGGAAAACCTCATGGGAAACCCCCCCCCCTCAAGGTACAATGTATGTAAAAAAGAAAAGAAGAACTGCAATTTCTAGGAAACTGTGTCCTTCATGCCAAGATGACTTTGTAGAGAATGGAACTTATGCTCAGTGAAGGCCTTGGTGAAGATGTTTGTTGTCTGTTGATCCAGATTATTTTCGGCACGAAATGAGAGCGGAGATATAATAAAGAAATGCACAGAGATATTGCAGATATTCAATAATATAACATAAATGTATCAGAGATGCAACCATAAACACAGATATACAGTAATACACAATTTCTATTAATCAAAGAAATGTACAGAGACTGTAAAAATACATAGTGAAAGAGTCGCTAGAATGGTGGCAGCTTATCTCTGAGAAGAGATGTGATGGATACTCGCATTCACAAGAAGATGGTTACAATGAGGCTCTAAAGGCCCTTTTACAATAAACAGGAATGCCAAAAGTCCTAAACATCCAAAAACCTAACCCTAGGATATGAAGCGCCAAAAGTCATGTGGGCCCCGTTTGGGTAAGTTGGTGCATCAACTTCCCAAGCTCGTAACTTTTGCATACGATCTCCGTTTTAGGCGTGTGATAGCTCGTTGGAAAGGTATCATCAAGGAGAATAATTTTGGGGGATCAATCATTCCTTCAACTATCATTGAGAACCTTGATATTGAAAAAACTTCATTTAGGCCCTCAAAATGGCCCCGGAAGTGAAAACCTGCTAAAAATAGTAAATTGCCAAAATGGCCAGAAAACTGTCTTGAGCCATTTGGAAAAGGTGGTTGGCCCACGATATCCACCTGGATCATCTGTTCTATTGAAGGATAGAACTGTAGGTCGATGATCCCCTTGTGTAATAAGTCCCGGATGTGGTACATGTGGATCTCAATGTGCTTCATCCGTTGCCTCCAAAATGGATCTCTGCAGAACTTCAGAGTGTTCTGGGTGTCACACCATATGATGATCGACTAATGAAATTGAATGCCCAACTCAATGAGAAAATGTTGTAGCCACATAGCTTGAATGGCTATGTTAACTGCCCCTCTTTACTCTTCCTCGGCTGAAGAAAGAGTAATATCAACCTTCTTCTTTCTCGACCAACAAGTATGCCTAGAACCAAGATTGAGTGAGTAACCAGATGTGAAATTACAATCAATGCTATCACCACTCTAGTCAGAATCAGTGAAACTGATGAGATATAATGTATATTTTGCTACATAATGAATCCCAAAGGTGATGGTTCCCTGTACATATCAAAGGATATGATTTGCATCCTTCCAATGTATCTCATGCAGATCCTACATGAACCTGGAAACTGCGCTAACTGCATAGGAGAGGTCTAGTCTAGAGTGTGTGAGATACAAAAATATCCTGACTATCTTTCTGTACAGTGTTTTTTCAACCAGTGGAGTGTCCCTGCCATCCTCAACTTTGACTCATGATAGTAAAGGAGTAGGAGCAAAAATGCGGTTTGTCATCTGAAATCTCTCAAGGGGATATTGAGCATATTTCGCCTGAGACAGTTTGATTCTTGATGCATCATGACTGATCTCGAGTCCAAGGAAGTAGTGTAGTAGACCCATGTCTGTCATAAAAAACCTGTCATGTAGAATACTCTTGACTGCAACAACCACTGAAGTCGAGCAACCAGTGGTCAACAAATCATCAACGTACATAAATAAGAGTAGAAGTGAATCAACCATCCTGAGCATCTAGAATTTTGGGTCTGATTTACAATGTACAAAGCTCTATGACAACAAGTAGGAGTCCATCTTGGCATACCATGCCCTCAAAGCTTGCTTGAGGCAATAAAGAGACTTCTTCAGTCGACATACCAAATATTAATACTGTATAAATACCTGGGGCTACTCCATATAGATTTTCTTAGAGAGATCACCGTGAAGAAATGCAATCTTCATGTCCATATAATGGACTTCCCATCCCTTAGCCACCACAATGGAAAGTGCCAAACCTATGGAATCCATATTCTCTATTGGACTGAAGGTCTCATCATAGTCAATGCCATGCACCTTCTGAAAGCCTTTGGAAACAAGCCTTCCCTTGTATCTTCCAATCTGTCCATCCTCTATGCTCTTGGTCCTATATACACATCTTCACCTAACAAGTTTCCTTCCAGAAGGAAGGGGAACGAGATCCAAAGTCTGGTTCTAGAGGAGGGAGTTGTACTCCTCCTGCATGGAAGATTCCAAAAAGGGATTTCTAGCAACCTCGCCATAAGACTGTGGATCTGAAGAATGAACCAAGAAAATATTCCTAGAGGGAAATGGTTTAGTGGTAGTGAGTGCAATATGAGGCTCCTCGAAATCAGATTTATTTCTCTTAATATCAGCTGGATTTCCAACAAGATCCCCTGCATCCTGAAGAGGAGTCTGGGCCCACTTGGGCCTCTTCTCTAGCTCTACATCTGGATATGGATGCAATGACTCTACATATGAATGTAATGACTCTGTATCAAAATCCTATGAATCCTCTAAATCATAAATCTCATCCAAAGAAGAGTCAACATGTGCATTCTCATCATCTTGAGCAGGTGGAAGAATGAAGGTGTCTGGATGCGGCTGCTGAGGTATATGCGAGACAATTTCCTCAAATTGGACACTTCACTCAATGATGATATGGTCCTAGGAAAAATCAATAAGTATGTATCCCTTCACACCGTCGGGGTATCCAACAAATATACAATATGTGCTTTGTGGATCAAGTGCCTTCCTCCTTTTAGAGGGAATTTGGGCCCATGCACGTGAACTGAAAATACAAAAGTGGGTCACTTCTGGTTTGAGGTTTCTCCAAGCCTCATAGGGGGTCTTATCCTTGACATATCTATGGGGATATCTATTTTGTATGTAGGTTGCACAATTAAGTTCTTCAACCCATAGTCTCTATGGTAGTGACTTTACATGTAGCATGCAAGATGCCATATATTTTAGAGATCTATTTTTCCGCTCAACAAATTTTCTTTTCTGTGGAGTATAGGGAACTGTGTGCTGCAACTAAATCCCTGTCTCATGAAAAATATTTTGGATGTCATGATTGACATACTCTCCCCCATTTTTAGTTCATAGGACTTTGATTTTCTTTCCTGACTGTGTCTCAAATAAGGCTTTGAAATCTTTGAGGTGTTGAAAGACCTCTGATTTTTTCCTGAGAAAGTAAATCCATGTGAAATGTGAGAAATCATAAAAAAAAATGAGAAAAAACTTCGCTTTGTTGATTGATGGATGTGGAAAATGATCCATGATGTGACTATGGATCACATGTAAAGGAGAGGAAGCTCTCTGAGTCTTTCCTTTGTCAATTTTCTCTTGAGGGTGTTTTCCAAGAACACATCTCTCACAGATTCATTTGGAGAAATGGATGCCTGGTAGACCATCAACCAATATTTAATTACTAATCTGTTGCATATATATGAAATTCAAATTCCCGAACCTTTCGTTCCATATCCTACTACTTTCATCAACATGGGTATGCAGTAAAGCAGAATCTGGTTCAATAAATTCAAAAAATGTATACAATCTAGATTGATGATTTAACTCACCGGTAGAAAACCTAGAATTGGTTTGCATGTCATATATTTCCACTACATTGGGTGTGAATATGAATTTCTTTCTGGTGCTGGAATTCATCATCTGATACAGGGAGAAAATATTGATGGAAATTTTGGGAGCATGCAAGACATTCTCAAAGCTTCTGTTGGTGACCTCAATCCTTCCTTTACCAGTGTCGGATGGAGAGTTGTCCTCCATCAGAATATGAGGACCCTTTCATGCATACGATTAATGACATAATGCTTTTGTGGAAGGCATGTGATGTGATTCACCTGAAGCTATGATCCAAGCATCGGGAGAGGATTTGATGGCAATCAAAGCATGGCTAGAATTGCCTTTCTTAGGATTCTGATTTTCTAGCTTCTTCTTCTTGACACCCTTGGGGATGTGATCTCCAAGCTTATTTTTATGAATTATTTGAGTCATTATATATATTTTTTTCTGCATGCATGCGAATTTTATATGGAATCCTTATGGAAGTATGTGCACTTCTCCCCTTTTCTTCCCTTTCCACCTTTGGATCTGGAGGCATCAGTGAAGGGTTTTGAGTACCCTTTATTTTCCATATTAGCATGAGATTTCCTTTTTTCTTTATATTTATATTTATGATATTGATGTATTCCATATTGCACAGTAAGTTCATGCACCTTTGTGCCTTTATTTTTTCCCATGTTCATGAGCTTCGTTTGCTCTTGTGTCAGGGATTCGATAAATTCCTCAAGAGAAGGCATCTTATATGTGGTGACAGAGGTGAATTTTACTGAATGGAATGTGGATATGAACATGGATAATTAAATACCAAGTTTGGAGAGAATGGTGATAAACATTTCTTTCTCCTCCTTAGATTTATCAACCGCACAATCTTTGAGTTGTGACAATAAATCCTTGTATTTTGTAAAGAAATATTGGAGATTGTTGAAGCTTTTTGGATCCAACATGAGAAATTTCACCTCAAGCATGTGTCCCCTCATATCATACTTTTTGATAGATATCCCTTCCAAGGTGTTCCAGGCTTCATTGGGGATTTTACAGGAATATATGTGAAAAAGGAGATCAGAAGAGATGAGACTACAAATTGTTTTGAATGCTTCATCCATTCGATTTGGATACTTTGATTTTTCTATGGCTCATGTTGGTTTTGTATTTGTATTCAAGGTTAACCTATAAAATCATATTGTTCATATATGAATGATTATTCTCTCCTTCCATGCAAAGTAATTGTAAGGTGTAAGAATGAATTCTTTTGGGAATTCCATTTTTCTGTTGTCTTCAATCTTTGGTGCCTACAAAAATAATTTGTTGTAGCTTTTATTAGCAGTCCATCGGATCTAATACCATGTACATTTTTTGAACCTACACATAATATATCTATCTAGAAAATACCACACACATTTGCAAAGAGAAATTGATAAAGTAGAAGCAAGAGAGAAACAATGGAAGAATTTTCATTAACTGTAATGAATAATGAATAATTTACACATGATATACTCTGTATAACTCAACCAATGTGCATTGGAGGTGAATCCAATGTGTCATTGTGGTGGTATAGAGTGATTTGGACACACACCAATAGTTACGGGAGTGAACTTCCACCTAGTCTAGTCTCTCGGGTAGTTACAGGAGTGAACTGCCACCTAGCTGAGTTAACTAGTCTACCAGTCTTTAGTTAACTGAATGAAATAGAGTGAAGTGAGGAGGAGATCATGGAATCATAGATAATGCACTAGTATGGTGATGATATAAAGGCTAATGCGCATTATCTATTGATGATCCTAATTTTTCATTGTGACAAAACCAATGCAACATCTAGACTCCACTCAACTAGTCAAAATGAAGTGAAAACTGAAGAGAATATTCTCCTAGAGGAATATTCTCCATAAACTTCTGGAGACTGGATAAACACTAATAAACATAGGAAAAACCTTAGGAAAAATAAATCCCAGGTTTGTGTGAAGTAACTCCAACAAATATAGGGACTCAAAATATAGGTATTACATTCCACTCCCCCTTATTTTGTCACTTTCCTTACTGCATATACAAAACCTAAATAAACAATTTTAGAATTTATTCAAAAATTTGTGGGTACTTTTCCCGCATGACATGTTCATTCTCCTAAGTATCATCTTCAATATCGTAGAAGGTCCACAAAACTTTTACCATCTCTATAAATCTATTCCGGAGCATTTTGATTTTTATTTCCAATATGCACACTGGCTAGACCTAAAAGTCTCCCTCTGGCTCTACCTTAATCAAATTCCAATCAATAACATGGTTAGGATCATGTACATACTTTTTCAGGAAAAAGACATGAAATACATTATGCACATTCATGGAAGTAGGAAATACAAGCATGTATACAACTGGACCTATTATGTCCAAGATCTCAAATGGACCACACAATTTGGTTTCTAGCTTTATACAACTACCCAACTTCAATGAGATCTTCGTGAGCTTCACTTTTAAAAGAAAATTCTCCCCCACTTCATATGCTCTATATATCATTTTCTTATCTGCATAACGTTTCTGTCTATCTTGAGTTGCCTTTAAATTATTCTTAATTCTAACCATCCAGTCTTCCATGTCCTTAAGCAATTCTCTCCCAAGTACTACTATGTCTGCTAGGTTGTCCCAAATCATTGGAGTATTGCATTTTCTACCATACAAAGATTCAAATGGGCTCATATTCAATGAATCTTGATACCCATTATTATAGGAAAAATCAACCAAATGCAAGTAATCTTCCCACTTAGATGGTTTATCCATCACATACATTCTCAACATGTCTTCAATTACTTGGTTGAATCTCTCTGTCTTCCCATCTGACCGTGGATGGTATGTTGTGATAAAATTCATATTTCTACTAAATCCTTTAAATAAACCCCTCCTTTAATTTGAAGTAAACTTTGTGTCTCTGTCTGAAGCAATTGCCTTAGGTATCCCATGTAACGTAGCAATTTCTCTCATGTAAATTTATGCAATATCAGTTGTTGTATGATTCATTTTCACATGAACAAAATGATCACCCTTTGGCAATTTATCCACAACTACCATTATGGAATCATGTTTCCTTGTTGTCCTAGGAAATTTAGTTATAAAATCAATGGTTACCACTTCCCATTTCTTCTCTAGAATTGAAAATCATTGAATAAAACTCGTTGGGTGTCTATACTCAAATTTTACTCTTTGACATTCCATACATATGGAAATGTAATCAACAACATCCTTCTTCATTCATGGCCAAAATAATTGGATTCTTACTGCTGCAATTGATTTTTGGTAACCAAGATGTCCAACATATGGAACATTATGCATTTTTTTAACACTAAATTCCTATGTTCTTCGGAACTAGGAACATAAATTCTATTCTTATGCATAAGTAATCCATCTTCCTTAATCTCATACTCTTTAATTTTATGTTGTACATTTTCTTGTTGTAAAATTTCTTTTACATGTAGATAATGCTAATATGTAACAAAAACATCTAAAATTATTCTCTTTAAATCTAACGGATGCATACTAACAATTGTAGCATGCATGAGGTGTACTCTTTTGCTGAGTGCATCAAGAGCTTTATTTTATTTTCCTTTGATATGCTCGATTTCAAAGTCATACTCACCTAAAAATTCCAGCCATCTTCTTTTCCTAGCATTCAAAGTTGGTTGTTCAATAAGATATTTCAAACCACTATGGTTTGTCCTTAGTTCAAATCTCTTTCCCATTAGATAATGCCTCCACATATTCAATGCATGAACTATGGAAGCAAGATCCAAATCATCTGTGGCATAATTCCTCTCATGTTCTTTGATTTTTCTGGACTCATAACCAATGACATGTCCATTTTGAGTGAGAAATCCACCAAGTCCTTCCTTGCATGCATCTGTACATATCAAAAACTTCTCATTTGGGTCAGCAATATTTAAAATAGGTGCACTAGTAAGAAATTGTTTCAAAAAATTAAAGTTCTCTTCACACTCAACTATCCATTCAAATTTATTTCCCTTCTTTTTCAAATAAGTGATGGGATGAGAAATCTTAGAGAACCCTGCTATAAAACTGATGTAGTATCCGACTAATCCCATAAAATATCTGATTTCTGAAACATTACTGGGTGTTGGCCATCCTCTAATGGCTTCAATATTTTATATATCCACTGTTATACCTTGTCCTAAAATAATATTCCCCAAATAATCGATTTGTTCTTGGTAAAAAGAATGATTACTAAGCTTGGAATAAAGTTGATGTTCCCTCAACACTTGGAACACCAACCTCAAGTGATGTTCATGCTCTTCCTCAGACTTAGAATAAATAAGTATGTCATCCAAGAAAAAAATGAATGACTTATCCATATAGATTTTGAATACGCAATTCATTAAGAACATAAAGACAATCAATGCATTGGTTAGTCCAAAGGGCACCACTACAAACTCATAATGTTCATACATGGTTCCAAAGGCTATGTTATTGATGTCTTCTTCCTTGATTCTTAGCTGATCATATCTGGATCTCAAGTCTTTCTTTGAAAATAACTTTTCTCCTCTTAGCTGATCAAACATGTCATCAATTCTAGGTAGAGGGTATTTGTTCTTCACAGTGTCTTTATTCAACTATCTAAAGTCAATACACAACCTCAATGTTCCATCCTTCCTTTTGACAAAGAGTAATAATGCTCGCCAAGGTGAAACACTTGGATGTATGTACCCTTTCTTCAACAACTCTTCTAGCTGCATTTTTAATTCTTTTAACTTTGGTGTACTCATTCTGTAAGCAATTTTTGATACTGGGGAATTTCATGGTACTAAATCAATAGAAAAATCTATCTCCCTCTCTCGTGGAAATCCTGGTATTTCTTGGAATTATCTTCAATCTCTTGTAGTATCAAAAAATATTCAAGTCTTTGGCCCTTTTTATTTTTTGACTCTTCCACATGAGCTACATAAAAATGACATCCTTTTCTAAAACATTTCTTCAACTGTAAGACTGAAATCGCCCTTATATAAATGGGTCTTGGAATTCCTTTAAAAATGATTTGTTTTCCTTCTTCATCAAGACATGTAAATGTATTGTTATGACAATCTAGGATAGCATGGTGTTGGTCTAACCAATACATTCCAATTAGGATGTCATAATATCCTCATGGGATGATATTCATATCAACAACTGTATTTACTCCATTAATATTTATTGGACAACCTCTAACAACCTCATTGATCCTTCTTTTGGTTCCAGTGGCTAGTTGAGCCAAACTTGACTTTTCAAGCTTACTTTTCTCCAAATGTAATCTATCCACTATTTTAGGATCAATGTAATAATGACTTTATCCTGAATCAATTAAAATAGAAACATGGTGACTAATGATCTCACCTTCCACTTTGATCATATTGGATTGGTTCTCTGGATTGTTGATATTCTAAGGCTGCATATATCTTTCCCATGTCTTCTACTATTGTAGCCTCTTGGAAGTTGTGCATGGTCTTTTATTTATCTCGTCTGTGAGCGAAATCCTTGTATAGGTTATTTTATTTGCACCCCAACATTGTATTGGTGGTCTTCCCCTTTTCCCTAAGGAATATTCTTTCTTGGATTCATCTTTAGTAGACTTGTCTTGTTGATTTTTGTTAGGGTTGTTTCTATTGAAAGGAGGTTTGAATCCATTCCTTCTCTAATTATATTTCTCCTTCTTCTTATCCTTCCAATATTTATGCATGAATTCTATTCCCTTTCCTTGATCATCCAGGTACTTATCCTTCTTTATGGTTTCTGTTGGAGTCCTAGGCTCATCATACTCAATATTTTCCTTATAAAATGATGGAATTCCACTTAAAAACCTCTATATCTTCACTTTTTCATCTTTGATAAATCCTACATACTTTATCAATCCCAATAACTTCTTCTCATATTATTTCATGTTCATTATTCCATCTCTAATTCAAACAAATCTTGCATCTTCTTCTCATAGAAGTGCTCTAAAATAAAGCTTGCATCTTTCCCATGTAAATGGTGTGTGGAAATTTTGGCTTCTAGGTTTGAGAAGTAGTTATGCAATTGAAAATACCTCTCGAGTCCAATAAGCCCTACTTCCACATCATCCCTTTCTCTTTCACCATCAAAGGATGATGGCTTAATCTTCCTCAACTCTCCTTGCAAATTGTCTAATTCACACCTTCTTCTTTGGTTCCTAACAAGAGACACATCTGGACTACTCATGAAATCTCCAGATGGATAAAATTTCCTCATTGAGTAAGGTGGTGAGTGACGTCTATGAGTTATTTTATCACTTCTTGAATGAGCATCTATTTTTTAGTTGCCTCTTCTTTCATGATATCTTCCTTCTTCATCTTGCCTTAAGTCTAATCCATTCTTTGCTTCCCTATGTAACTGTTTTAGGCTTTGCATCACTTGAGAATTTATCTAATTTTGTTCTCTCATAAACCTGTCATTGTATACTTTGTAACTCTGCACTTCTATTTTTAATCTTCTCATAGTCTCTATTAATGTTTCTTGTTCCCCTATGCTCCTATGCCCATTTGATTTTATCTCTGCATTACCAACGCTGATATTTTGACCTTTGGCTTCTTTACCATGACTGAAGGCTCCCTATATTTCCTCCATTCTTGAATATGCATTATTATCTTTAGCTACTATGTTTATACTCCCTAATTCTATAAAATGTGAAAGCAACCATTTTATTAGAATTATGTGTATTATAAAAAAATTTCCAAACAATCCTACAGGTCCTTTCTCAACTCAATTCATGAAGAAATGTATCATCATTTTCCAAATTATAACAATTCAATGTTATTATCCTCTGAATAATATTTCCAATGAATATACTCATGCCTCATTTCAATCTCTAAGCTGAAAGTTATGGCTTCCTAAAAAAAAACACTTTCACCTTTTTTGTGCATTTTCTCCACTAGTGTAATTTTATTAAAGTGTCAACTTTTGTCAACTACAATAGAAAACATATTAGGAACTAGAGAAATGTTTATATGAGAAATATTTAATAATAATGACATAAAATTCATATCAACTCAAAAAAATTTAATACGATGATCCAAGAAAAAACCACAACAATATGAAATCTACAACTTTGTCCTTTTCACCCATTTTTCCAGACTTGGAATGTATAGAAAAACTAGCTATCTCACAATATGTGCACTTCTAGAAAAACTTCATTAAACCAAATTTGTTTGTATCAATGAGTATATAAAATGTTGAGTATATAAAATTTTCAGTTTTGTCATCTAGGGTCACTTTTTCTCCTCTGAAAATATAAAAAATCCCCCAAAAGTGGAACAAAATAGTGTATTTTGGCCTATTTCAGCATCCACATTCCAATCCCCTTATGATTTATTCAGTCCCTTCATGGGTTATTTTTGTGTCTTCTTTCTGGACTCTATCCAAGAGTTTCAGATCAATCTGTACCTCTTCCAATGATCTGGACCTAGATCTTTAAAAACCACTACTTGCATTTTCTCACAAATCCAAGTAGAATTGGACAATATCCCTCTATGACACTTTCGTAGATATCCCCTCTTCATAAAACACAAAATTTTCATCTCAATTCGAATTAAGATGCTTTAGTTGTTGAAACTATGGAACAAGTTTTCCTAGGTGTGATCTGCACCGTCGATATCAAATTAGAAGCATTTTGGATCATTGGTTGACTCTCTATTGGAGATCGACGATCGAGGACAGATGGTTTCTTGTGTGAACCAAACCTTCCCACAAATATCTCTAACACTCGATCATCGACCATCGACCATCGACCATCATTCATTTTTCTTTGCAATCAAAAGTCTCCCATGAATATCGTCAATGCCTAGACATGGACCATTGACCATCGACGATCTTCCCTGACAACCAAGATTGTTCACAAATATCATCGAAACCCAACCATCTACGGTTGACCATCCCTTTGCTGATGTGGAAAATATGTTGATGTGGCACGAAACATGGATGTAGAGATGGCAAGACATGTCATCCTAAGGCATCAATTGGGCTGACGTGGCATGACACATGGATACTTGATCCAGATTTTATGAGAAAAACGAAATGACTACAGATTATTAACATATGCTTAACATAGAATAACAGAGATATGGTAAACCTGGTTTTATATTCAATATGGAAATAAGTTGAAACTGTAAAATGCAGTGTAAAACAAGCTTGCTAGAATGGTGGTGGCTTATCTCTGAGAAGGGATGTGATGGCTGCACTCATTCGCAAGAATATGGTTACAATGAGGCTCTGAAGGAATTTTTACAATAAAGAGGAATGTTAAAAACCCTATACATCCAAAAACCTAACCCTAGGAGATGAAGCACCAAAAGTCATGTGGGCCTCGTTTGGGTAAGTCAGTACATCAGCTTCATGGGGTTGTAACGTTTGCATGCGATCTCCGTTTGATGCCCTCAATACCTCATTAAAAATATCTATCCAGGGAATACATTTTTTTTGTGAGCAACATTGAAGGAAATTCCATGGTTCTCCCCGTTTTCCCAAAAAACGTCGTTTAGGGCCTCAAACGGCTCCGAAAGTTTAAGACCTGAAAAATTGCTAAAAATAGTAAATTACCAAAATTGCCAGAAAAAGGTTTTGAGTGAGTTGGAAAAGGTGGGTGGCCACCAATATCCACCTAGATCAATCCTCCCTCCTTAGGAAGCAATGGTCTCCATTGCGTTGAGTTCCACCATTAGATGAGGAAATTTATTTTGAATTTGGCCTCGGGTGAGCCACTTGCCTTGGTGCAGAGGCTACCCTATTTTGACGACTTGATAAAGATGGATACTTTGTTGTCGAGTGACCTTGATTTGTGTGTCCACAATATGATCACGGGATTCCTATTATATGAAACCGAGGTTGATCTCTGTTGGTTCCAGTTGTTCTGCTACTTCTGAGGTGTCCAATAATGGTGGGAAATAAGACCGAAGGATATCCACGTTGAACATTGGGTGCAGTACAAGGAAATGAGGAATGTTGAGCTCAAAATCATTATCCCCCACAACCTTGGTGATGGTGTACGACCCATAATGGAGTGGGTGAAGCTTCTGATGGGATCCTGTAAGGATTTCTTTCTGCAAGTGCAACCAAAATTTGTCACCCACCTGAAACCTATGTGGCACCCGATGTTGATCATGGTGCTACTTGTACTTGTCATTAGACTTCTGTAGAATGAACCTGTTGGTAGATGTGTTGGATCCGCTCAATGAACTAGGTGGCTTTGTCAGCTTCAGTTGGAGCAAGAGATGAGTCGGTCGAGATGATCGCAAGGGTAAGTGCAACATCTATGGGACCCAATGGTTGGAATCCCAACCCCACCTGAAAGGGGTTGTGGCCGATTGAGCTATGAAGGGCTCGGTTGTAGCTATGGTGGACATAGGGAAGTCTCTCATCCCATGTGCAAGGGTGCTTGGAAGTATACATGCACAGGATATGCACAATCATTCGATTTATGACCTCGAATTGACCATCTTTCTAGGGATGGAAGGTCGTGGATTTGGTGAGCTTGGTGTCCAGCAGTGACTAGAGGCTCGAATAGAATGTGTTGAGAAATCGACTGTCTCGATCTAAGACAATGGTTTGTGGGATTCCAAAATGTACCCAGACTTGTTCAAAGAAGATCTTGGCAGTGGCCTCTGTTGTGATGCTCTTCTTCCAGGGAACCAAAATCACCCTCTTAAAAAAATGATCAACAACCACAAAAACACAGTCATTTCCCCGCTTGGTGGATGGGAGGCCTGACATGTAGTCCAACAAGATGGATTCCCATGGCCTGTTAGGAGTAGGAAGAGGGGTGCACAGGCCCTATTTCTTAGTGGTCGGTTTGGAAATAACATAGAAAGTGCAGGACCTGGTACACTTGTTGACCTCCTGTCAAATTTTTAGCCATTTGAAATGTTTATGTAGCATCACCACTATCTTTTCGAAGACAAAGTGTCCTGCCACCTCACTGTAGTGGGATTCCCAGATCAGCTTCACTTGTGCACTTGATGGAACACATATATTTCCCAGATGACACACCAACCCATATGAAGATGGAAATTATTGACAACTTTGTTTGCACCCAACACTTTGTAGGTGGTGGCGAAGTCTGGGTCTGTCTCATAGAGTTGGGGACATCCAGAGGTCTCATGGACTCAAGATTCTAGCACCATGGTGAGTGTCATTACTGGTGGTCTATTGAGGCAATCAACGACGTGGTTGATGCTTCATGTTTTATATGTGATTTTGAGGTGGAATTGATGCAAGTATGTGGACCAATTTTGATGGTGGTCATTCTACAATTTGCCTTGTGTTTACATGAACTGCAGTGGATTATGATAAGTGAGGATGACTGTCTCCCTCCCAAGAATGTAATGTCTCCACTGGCAACAGGCTTTCATAATGGATTACATTTATTTTTCATAAGTAGGGTACTTATGAACAACATTTGATAGTATCTCACTATGATAGGCCATAGGGTGGTCGTGCTGAATGAGAACGACGCCTACAACATAGTCTGAAGCACCAAGGGTTGTTGCAGGTCTGGTAGTGAAAGTAATGTGGCTGAACACAAGCACTACTTCAAATCATCGAACGCTTATTGTTGAGACTGGCCTCACACAAATTTCATCTTACCACTACCCCTGGTTATTTGGCTGAGGGCCCATGCAATATGGGAGAATCCCAACACAAACCTATAGTAGTAATTGGCAAGGCCCAAGAATCTTTGAAGATCAATGAGTGTGGTTGGGGTTGTTCAGTCATGAATGACTTGGATCTTGGCTGGATCCACATGTATGTCATGCTAATCAATGATGTAGCCTAGGTAATGGACCCTGTCCATGGCGAAGGATAATTTTTCCAAGTTGGAATATATCTTGTGCTACCACAGGGTGTGGAGAACCTGTTGAATATGTTGCAAGTGTTCTGCCCAAGTCTTGTTGTAAATGAGAATCTCATCCAGATACACCACTACAAAAGTATTGGTCAATGGTCGCAGGATATCGTGCATCATCATCATGAAAGTGGCTGGAGAATTTTTCAAACCAAAGGGAATGACCAACCATTCAAAAAGGAATTCCTTTGACTTGAAGCCGATATTTCATACATATTTATGTTCTATCAGGACCTGGTGGTAGCCAGAATTTAGATCAATCTTACTGAAATATTTGTCCCCCATGAGTTGATCAAGGAGGTCGTCAATTTGAGGAATCGGGTGCTGATTTCTGACTGTGATTTTATGCAGAGTCCGTTAATCAATGCAGAGTCACTATGTTCCATCCTTCTTCTTTACCAACACGATTGGGCTTCCGCAAGGTGATGAGATGGAAAAGATGTGCCCCTTGTGGAGAGGTTCTTGGATCTATCACTTGATCTCTTAATTCTCTAACAGAGAGTAGTGATAGAATCTCCCATTGGGCAGTGGTGCATCGAGGGTGAGATCGATGGGGGATTGACCTGACAGTGCAGAGGTACCTCGATAGGTGAGGAGAAGATATCTGAGTATTCTTCCATGACCTTGTCTACTTTATTATGCTATGTGGAGAGGTCGGCCGCAGAGACCCTGGATGTGGCTATGATCTTTCACTCATTCTGAGAGTGAATCATGAAGAAGACAAACTTCCCCATCTAAGAGATGACCTTCCTGCATTGCTTAGTAGAGAGCAAGGAAATAACACTAGGTGGGATTTCCTCGGGGATCCTATACAATTTCCTATTCAAAGTAATCATAACACTTTGAGGTCTAGACTCATATACAACATGATGTTTCCATAAATAAGGTTGTCCCAAAAGAACATCAAAAACTTTGAGAGGCGAAACATCACATAATACCTTGTCTTTGAAGGGGTTTATGCCATATGACAATCGACACTGTTGTCTGACGCAAAGATCGCTTCCTTGGTGGAGCCATCCAATGGTGTAGGGTTGTGGGTGTGGCATTATCGGCAGGGCCAACCGCTTGATGACCTCTGCCGAGATGAGGTTATTCTGGCTACCGCTATCAATGATGAAGTGCAGCGAGGTGCCTTTTACTCACATCTGTGAATGGAAGAGGCACTCTCCTTCTTCTGGCTTGTCTGGTTCACTAGGCTGGAGATTGGTGGTAGAAACGGTAGAACTGGGTTCCGCATCAATGATTTGTCTTCTCCTTTCTAGTTCTGACTCAAAGTCAGAACCCACATCTGATTCAGAGTATTTCACTTCGACCACCAATTACTGCTTTGAGCTCTAGTCAATAGTGTTATGCCAAGGGCTCTTATGGAAGTCACACCACTTCCTAGTATCTTTCTTTGTCTTTCTGGTGTCCTTCTTTGCTTGCATCTTGGACTAGTTGTCCCGATACTTTCCATATTTTCTATATCCTTTGTTTTGTGGGTTGGGGCCACCCTTTCCTGGATTTTGTTGTGAGGGGTTCCCAGGCCCAAATTTCCACGTGTTTTGTTTGAGCTTCTGCTCGATTTTGATGGCATATCGGTAGGCCGTGCCGAAGGATGAGATGTCCAGAAATTCCATTTTGGTCTAGATGTATCTATGTAGAGCACCACAATACTTGAGCACCATATGTCACTCTGAATATTTGATACCCAGCTTGGTGTGCAAGGTATGAAATATATTTGTGAACTCAGGCACTGCTTGGTTTCTTTCTTGCCACAGTGTGGTCCATTTGGTATACAAGTCATCATAACTTTTGACAGGGTAATATTGTTCCTTAATAGAATCCCTGAAGGATTCCTAGGTGGTCATGATTGTAAATAATGAGGGTTCCTCTATTTCCTTTTTCTCACAAAAAGTTTCCCACCAATATTTGACATGGGGAACGGATTTGAGGAGCGCAAAAGTAATCTTTTCTCTATTCGAAAAGTTATGGACAAAAAAATACCCTTCTATTAGATTCAGCCACTTGTCTACAACATCTGCATCTATCTGACCTTCAAATACAGGAACATCAAAGTTGATTTGTACCTTGAAGGGGGCGACACCTCCTCTCGAAGAATATGCATCGCCTGTTGGTAGTCGCCGAAGGATTTGCGCAAAACTATCCATCATCTCATTTCTCTATTGCATGAGGGCTTCCTCAAGCAATATTTTGAAAGGATATCATGTCCTCTCATATTTATTTTATCTTTCCATGAGAGTTCACTTGGGCGTGAGAGAGATATTGTCCTCAAGAGAAACAAGCTCGAGACCCAATTCTTTGTACTCTGACCTCGTTGGGGACATGCATTAAGATGACAAGGAGCAGACCGATCTAATACCACTGATCTAGATTTTATGAGCAAAATGAAATGACTAAATATTATTAACATATGATTAACATAGAATAACAGATATACAATAAAATTGGTTTTCTATTCAATAAGGAAAAAAGATGAAACTGTAAAATGCAGTGGAAAACAAGCTTGTTAGAATGGTGGTGGCTTATCTCTGAGAAGAGATGTGACGAATGCGCTCATTCAAAATAATATGGTTACAATGAGGCTGTGAAGGCATTTTTACAATAAAAAGGAATTTCAAAAACCCTAGACATTCAATAACCTAACCCTAGGAGATAAAGCACAAAAAATCATGTGGGCCCTGTTTGGGTAAGTCAGTACCTCAGCTTCCTGGGGTCGTAACTTTTGCATACGATATCTGTTTGATGCACTCAATACCTCGTTAGAAATATCTATCTGAGGAATACAACGCTTGTGTGAGAAACATCGAAGGAAATTTCATGTTGCTCCCCGTTTTCCCAAAAAACATCGTTTAGGGCATCAAAACGACTCTGGAAGTTCAGGACCCAAAAATCTGCTAAAAATAGTAAATTACCAAAATTGCCAGGAAACTGTTTTAAGCCAATTGGAAAAGGCGGGTTTCCACTAATATACACTTGGATCAATACTTATGTGGCATGACATGTCATCACCTTACTTTCTCCATCAGCCATCGACGGTTAGATATTCCCTTTGGCCAAATGAAAATTCACCCAAAGTCACCAATCCTCAATCCATTGACCATCTTCGATCTCCAATATCATTTGCTCAAATTTCAACACTTATCCAAATATGTCAATCCTTGATCCATAAAACATAGGAGATTAAATATGTCTCTTGGCGAACTTCAACACTTCACAAAAACTCGTCGATCCTTGACCATTGGTCATCGATGATAAGATATTTATGTTGATGAACTAAAAACTGTTAGGATATTTAGACACTTAGGAGTTAGTTAAGATCTACTTGGTCTAATATGTCGTTAGGTAAAAGTGTGTTTCTTTAGTATGCATTAGTATGCATTTGTAGTTAG
>JZKD02S0899319.1:103279-135768 GCA_000966675.3 Picea glauca
AGGCTTTTTATTGCCTTCTCGGGGATCCCCTGGGCGAAGCATCTCTAGGTTTTATTTTCCTATGGATTTTATCTTTTACCAGCTGCTTTTACCTCCTGGGCCTTTAGCCCCTTCTACCGGTGAGGGGTCGACACCATTCTTCATCAATGCCTGACCATTGACGATGTTGATAGAGTCTTGAACAACTGCCATAGCGACGCATGTGGGGGCCATCTTTTGGGAATGTCCACTACTCAGAAGATCATCCGAGCAGGTTACGTTTGGCCTACATTGTTTCACGATTGCATTCATGCCGTGAAGTGATGCAAGAAGTGTCATATTTACGCCAACAAAGCACGAGCACCACCTGCTCTTCTTCATCCAGTCATCACTGCCAACCCTTTTTGTAAATGGGGCATTGACTTTAGGACTTGTAATCCCCTCTCCAACAATGGACACAAATACATTGTTGTAGTAGTCGATTACTTCACAAAATGGGTGGAAGCTATGCCCACCTTCAACAATGCTGTTGACACTGCAGCGCTTATTTTCTTCAATCACGTCATATCTCACTTTGGAGTACCACTCCAACTAGTTTTTGATCACGGGAAACACTTCAAGAATGAGATTTTTTTCGAACTCTCATCTCGGTTAGGATTCTCCCATGAGTTTGCCTCACCATATTACCCTCAGTCTAACGGATAGGTCAAAGCAGTTAACAATGTCCTCAAGACCATGTTACAACGCACAATTAATAAACATAAGACCAATTGGCATCATATGTTATTTTCTGTGCTATGGGCTTACCATACGGTTGTGAAAACAGCCACTGGTTTCACACCATTTCATCTAGTCCATGGGATTGAGGCCACTCTTCCCATCGAATGAAAAATTCCCACCTTACGCACCGCAATTGAGCTATTACCCGACACTGCTCCAATGGAGTAGCGTTTGTTAACCTTAGAGTCCCTGGATGAAGATCGTTGGTGTTCATTACAGAACAATGAGGCAACTAAAAAACTATCAAAGGCCACCTTTGACCACCATGTCAACCTTCGCTCATTTCACGAAGGTGACCTCATCCTTGCTTAAGATATCGCTCACGATACCTTTGGTCATGGAAAATTTGAGTCACTATGGCATGGCCCATACATTATCCAACATTGCCTCACCAAAGGCGCATACATCCTGGCCTCTCCCAAAGGCCTCTCTCTCAAATAACCTGTCAATGGGTTATACTTAAAGAAATTTTATGCCTAAGCGTAGCAGTTCTACTTTAGGTTATTTTCTTTTATAGTGTTTCTAATTTTTTTTCCATCCCTCACATCTAAACTATCATTTGTGCTATTGATAGATGCTTCCTCCACCGGCCTACCACATCGGTTACATCGACGACGCCAGCCGTTGGATGCAAAATCTCGCTTCGGCAGCTTGGTCCCTCTATACCCCGTCACATGAAATGCTCCATTCGAGCGACATATGTTTGGGTTCAGCCACCAATAACCAAGCCAAATACACTCCCATCATTGGCCTCCTCATCGATGCCCAACATCATCGTATTCATCACCTTAGCGTCTTTCTCAACTCTCAACTAGTCGTTCTCCAGCTCAACAATGTATAACGCATCCGTGATCCTTGCCTCTTTCACAAATACCTGTAGGTTAGACTTTTATCTCGACATTTTGATTCCATTACATTTATAATATTCCAATACAATTGAATCAAATTACAGATAACTTATCTAACATTGTGTTAGACTGGCATATATCACATCAAGATACTGCTACACATACATAAACATATCAACAACCTGTCTCAGCCTATATAGATTAGACATCATCAACACATTAACAAAACACATGTAAACATCACATAGATCTAAAAATGTATACGCATGTATATATACGATGGTCCACAGTGCCATCCAAATGTTTAGATACCAAAATACACGTATCTGCAGAACAGTGAAGCACCTTGGTACAAAATGGGCTCACCAGCCTATATAAAAAAATACAAAATACATAGAGCACCGTTGAAGGTGCCTCTAGAGCACCACCTCCTGCCCCTCCCTCAGGTGGTGGTCCCCCACCCACTACTGGTCCCTCTGGACCAGGAGGTAATCGTCTGGTCATAACAACACCTGCTACCATTTCTCGTTGTACCACGACCCACCACGGCAGTGGAATCCACACACACTTCTCCAGGATTCCCTCATCCTAGATACATGTCCACATGCCCTCAGGCACGCCCTGTAGCACCGCCTCCAAGCGGTGGCGAATGTCCTCAAAATCTGCTCCAACATCCGTCGGAGGAGCGTGTGATGGCCTGACACCTGGGTCATCAAACCGACATCTCCTCGTTTCTCTCTCAGGCTCAGCTGGTCTTGCCTCAGTGTCCTCATGTCGACGTCTCTCTCCTACCCGCGACCCTCCCCTCGGCGATCTCCCTGGCTCCTGGCGAGCCGGCGCCCTCAACAACTCCACCTTGCACCCGCGAGGTGCCACATCTGCACATACAAACAAGCAACATATAGTATCAACATCTATACCAAATACACATGTCATGCTATCTCAAAAACAAACAATATATATCAAACTAATCAACATACCTCGATGATCAAAAACCTCCCCCGGAAGTAACACCATGTCCGAATCACCCTGGAAGTCAACCCCAGCATATGGAAACTGCAGTATCACCCGCGACATCTACCGCCACAACTGCACCACCTCCACCATGAAGAAGTGGCCACCCTCACCACCACCATGGCGAAGAAAAATAGTCGACCACCACTTTAGTCACGGCTCTTGCACCCCAGGAGCACCCAATAAAACTCTAGGGCGCAACATAGGCACCCTCTCCAAAAACCAGGCCACTAGGATGTATTCAAAAGAAAACTCTCCTGTATTCGTGGACCGACAACGGTCCAACTACGCTACCATCCTGGCATGCAGTGTAAGTCCCCAAGCAAAGTGCTCACCGGCCAGTACCCTCACCATAATACTCATCTGACCACCACTGATCCGTTGAGTCGCAAGGGACCTGTACACCCTCACAATCATTGATGTTATACAACGATGCACTAGATCATCCATCGCCTTGATGCTCACGATAGAGCCTGACATAAATTTCACCCTGGAACAATATCTCTGGCCCACTATCACTAGTGCCACATTAGCAGGTAATACCAGCTCCACAGGTAGGGGCGTTCCCCGAAACGGGAGCCCAGTCAAAAAATAGATATCCTCCATCGTCGTGAAGGAAATATGCTCTCCCCGCACCATGAAACAATGTAGATCTGGACTCCACATCCAGATAAGGTACTACAGGAAATACTCCTACGCCCGTATCAGCGGGCACTCAAATAACTTCAATAGCCTGTAGGCTTCCAAAGTAGCATGAACCCCCAACTCCTCAATAGCCATGGAATCTCTCAGTTGGGACCAATCCCACTCTCACCACCCAACCGACATCGTGAAAAAAGATCGCTTGCAGCCACATAAAACAGTCCTAGGTCAGCCACATGGACCATAAACAACATTAAAAAGATAAGTTTTACACCCATCAACCTTGCCTCCAAGGCACAGTTGTTTAACCCATAGGCTCGAACACCTGCGCGCCTGTTCACTTCACAGGCGTGCCTATCCACTCCATAGGCACGCCTGTCCATCCTACAGGCATGCACGCGTGTGTTCCTACTTAGCCAACAGGGGCGCCTTCATGCGCCCCTGTCATGAACACAGGCATGCATCAAAGCGCTCCTATCCAATACATAGTTGCGCACACATGCGCAGTTGTGTAGCCAACATGCGTGCACATAATGCGTGCCTTTGTCTCTCTTACAGGCACCCCCATGCATGCATATTTGGTGGGCAGGCACGCACTTGTGCGCTCATACTTTTGGATCGCCCATGCACGTGGGGGCCCACATGAATAAAACCCCCTGTACGACCCTCTATACAGGCCCTACCCAAAAATGGAAACCCTAATTCTATGCAGGATAATCAAACTACTAACCTAAAGCTCATTGGTCCTCGATCAGATGCCTCGTTCTCCTAGAATCTCCAAATCTCCTCTGAATACTTCTCATCCAGTCACTATAGCAGCAAGTACAAATGAGGTGGCAATGTGGGCCTTACAACTATATATAGGACTTTTTTCCAAACTTCCACTCACCATTCTGGGAGCTCTGGGTGTCCATTCCTCGATCCGTCTTCAGCCACGGGATCAACATCCTGTCATCTACATCATGACATTCCCCAGGCCACTTTTCATCCTGAGCCCTTGGGGTGCCATTTTTTCCATACCCCGACCAGGTACACATGCTCATATTCAAAATTATCAAATAAAAGCTCGTATGTTTGATTCTCTTCAGATATTGTTCACGTCCGGTATTTGGTTTTCATGTGTGCAGGTACTTGGTCATCATACATCAATGTAACCCCTTCAAGTATATACTGAGCAATGGCATGTAGTCTTTCCCTCTGACTCGCAGTTGCATCTCTAGTCACACCCTCTAACATTTTCCTCTAGGATCCCCATCTCCGGCTCTGTAGTACCAACACCTCCATTTGCATCTTCGGTACTGTCACCCGATAGCACTCTTACCCACATGTGTTGTCCCATTCAGAGCACCCTTTTTGCGCCTTTGACACTCATGTTGTTTTTCCAAAAACCCTTTAGGGATGGGAGGCCCGATAGTCTTACATCATGTCGCGAATCAGCCGCATTCTCCTTATCCTCATTTTTCTATCTTTCCCACCGAACTCCCAAATTATCTCTTCCAGGTTCTATTTTTTACTGCACCTTCGTAGTATCATGAACCCTTCATTTCATCCACAATCAGTTTGCCCCTCTACAAATTTCCCTTCATTTCACCTACCTCATACAGAAACCCACCCATGGGGCCCCCACCCTCCACCCGTTCTCCAAACAAATTGCGCCCTACCCGGGCCAACCATATTACATTCGGGCACCTGTTTTTGTATTTGTACACTCATCCCAAATTATTATTTATTTATTGTACAAATGCCTTTATTTCCCGCATTTCCATACCTTTTTGTTGTCACCTTTGGCGGCCTTCTTCCCTTTTTTGGAAAAATAAACCCATGTCGCCCTTATTTGGAGAACTACTTATCATCTACCCTTGACGACATCGTCCATATATCCAAAGTATCCCACAGGCCACTTACCCCTACCCTCTGAGTTTGTTCACTTTTTCCTACCTCTGGCACAACTTAGTCCCTGTCTTGTTGTCCCCCTGACACTCGACCTCGTTGAACGGTTGCGGCCACTTTTACCTCACATATACCCCAACCAAGAGCAGTATTGAGTCTTCCTACATCTTGAATTCGTCCATGTACCTCCTCCCATTCCTAACCTCGCCTAGTAGATTTCACGGAGCCCTTTGCTTCTGTGAGTCGTGTCCCCCTTTTTGTCGACATCAACATAGTTTTCCAGAAGGGCGACAGTATCTTGACTCTCATTACCTTTCTCATGAGAGCTCTCAGATGGCACAGGGAGAACCACAATTTCTCCTTGCTATCGTTGGCCCCCATAAAATTCGACGTCAACACTTTCTCATGTTACGGTGGGTCTTACGTTGTGACTATTACGGTTATTTCTTATACTTGTCGAAGACCTTTGAACTTGGATGGGCTATCAATGCCTACAGAATCCGTAATACTTTTTACATATATCATTGCATACTGTTCAGAGTATGTTCCTCTGCAGAATTGTCTTCTGCCTTTATCACGACCTCCCCTGAGGGTGATGCAGTTTTCTACATCAACACTTCATTCCTTTTTGAGTTACATGACATGAGCATGGGGCATGCCTGCCTCATTTGTACACAGTTTATTTCTCAACACCTTATGGAAGGTTGGGTTCTACAGGTTCCCTTCTCCCTCCAATGGGTAACTCTTGACAACCCCACTATCACTCTCTCTTACAAAAACACTCTCAGTAGAATAAACTTTGATGGATTTCGGCTATACATATGCTCCTAACCTCATCCATCAGGGAGCATCTGTTATCACTGAAAGTTCATCCGCAAATGGTAACAAGAATTCAACATCGTCAAACAGTTATGAGGTCACCCATGGACCAAAATTACCACAAAAGAATTTCCAAAGGGTCAAAAACTATACAACTTGTGCAAAAATTAAAGGGCGCTATGAAGACACAAGGTGCGTGTGCACATGCGCAAAACAAAAATGCAGAAATCACGCACATGCACACGATGCGCGACTGTTGTCGCAAAAATCCGTGCACCTAAGAAACGATGCATTTATGAGAGTGGTCGGCCTCCCACCCACTTTTGGTTCAGCTTCCAAGTTGATTTGACACTCAAATATGGACTAGATTCAACTGGGTGGCTGGTCAAAGACCTAGAAATTCCCTAATTAGCCTCTTTACACACTACAAAATAGTTGAATAATACATCAAAGGAATGCTATAAAAAGGCCATGGATACACTTCATTTTTCAAGGAATTCATAGAAAATTTATGCTACCATTATTCTCTTGAGGAATCCTCTATTCCCATCAAGAGCATACTAGTATCATTGCATTAGGCAATCCATCTCACCCCTTGTGTGGATTAGCAAAGAATTCTTTCACCATTTTCATTTTCAAAGTTGTAAGAAGAGTTTATTTGTGGGGGTCCAAGAGCCCTCCCTTGGAGGAAGAAGGGACTCATAGTACTCTTTCTTCTCAGTGTTTTATTTCAATAATATCATCCTTATCATTGGTGACATGGGTCTCATTGTTTCTTTTGTCCTTATGTCCCTATGCTTATTAATTTAGTTGTTGTTTAATTCCTAGTTTTTGTTTTATATTTCTTTCTCTAACCCTTTTCCTTGCAGCTATCCTACTTAGCAAACCCAACTAAGCTTGTAAGCACCTCTATTTTTCTCACTAAGGTGATGAAAGAGGTGCAACAGTCTTATCCCTCAAGATACAGTGAGGAGAAGAAAACTCCCAAGACTATGTAGAGGATAGTGGACAAGGAGTAGGTAGCTCCAAAGGTTTTTTAGTCGTAGCGGGAGTCTGACTTGGTAGGGATTCAGGAGACTTAGAGGGAGTCTTATTTCATAGGGAATTAGGAGGCTCAAAGGGAGAGTAAGTCACTTAGTGGGATTCAAAATTTAGGTTCATATGGGAGAGAGGCATATTTAAATACTATCAGGAAGGTTTCATGGGTTGAGGAGGCCAAAAATAAGGTTTAGAGGCAAGAGGATTCTAGGAGAAAGGTGTCTTCATGGATGGGATCATGCCAAAAAATAATATTTTATTCAATGATTGAGGATGCAGCCAGTCAGGAGGACTGGAGAGAAGGATTTTCTTTGGTGACAAGGGTAGAAGCCAATTAGGTTGATTAGAGAGAAGTTATGTTAGCAGATCCAGTGTGGAAGCAGAGTTACTTCCAGGTGATTGTGGAGTGTGGTGAGAATACCTCCATCACTAAGAGGGATTGCTGATTTTTCCAGCTTCAAGAAGTTATTATCACATGGCCCAAGGTGTTGGGCATGTGGTAATAATTGTGGGAACCACATCACACCTTCAGTTTGGTAAAAAATCCCTTGGAATGAAGTTGGGGCTTCATTGGTTTGGTGATGGTATTTATGGGCTTGAGTAGGGGATTCACACCCATATAGAAAGCCTAATTTGATGTTGAATTGTGAAGGGGATTCTATGGTAACCCCTAAGGATTGTATATAAAGGAGAGAGGCCATTGTGACATTTCATATTGTAGATCATGTGTGGAAGAATGGAGTTAGCATAAGTGAGTTTTCACTTGTGCTAGGAGGCTTGGTGATTTTAGCAAAGGGAAATTCATCTAGGGTGGAAATATGGCCTAGTGTTGAGGACTCTCTATATTTTTTTCTTAGCAGGGAAAAGCAAACCACACATGTGGGAGAGAGAGAGGAAACTGTATAATTTCGAGACTGTAAAACTGGAGCGAGTCATACAAAGTGCTTGTATAGGTTTTCGTACATGTACGTGGGTTTCAATTGGAATAGTTGTGTACATACGTGATTTGCAGAGGGAAAAATTGCATACGTACACGGGTTGGTTTCAGAATAGTCACGTAGATCCGTACAAGTTCTTCTAGGTATGAGAAGCTCCAGAGAAGATGATGTTAGGTGACCTCAGTAGGTCGTACAAGTGGTATGTATCTTATTTTTGGGAAGAGGATATTTCCAAGAATATTGTTAAGGTTTGGTTTTCTATTTTTTATGGTTATTGGAGGACAAGGTTGTCCTCATATTTTGGTGACATCTGGATTGGTTGAAGACAAGGTTGTCCTCATATTTTATAATATTGTATTGGTTGGGAGGGATAGTTTTTCCCTCATAATTTATGAATTTAATAAGGCTACAAAATATAAATATTGTATCTCATATGTGTTGATGATTCACCTCTGATATTTTGTGTTTCCTCTCTATATGTTTTTAGTTGGTAATTTTCATTGTAGAATTGTTTAGTGATAACAATGAGGGTGTTACTATTGGTTCACTAGGACACAATTTTTAGATCTGAAAAATGGTCACATAAGGTTGTATGTGAAGATTGACAATGCCCACCCCTCACCAAAACCCATGAGTTAAATTAATTCATGGATTTTGGGGAGGTGGGGTGATGCTCAACATCGCTCCCTCCCCATGTCACAATGAAATTTAATGGTGAAATTCATGGTGACATGGGGAGGGGGAGATGTTGGGAAACACCCCTCCCTCACCAAAACACACAAATCATTTTCATGGGGACATGGGGAGGGGGCAATGTCGACTATGCCCCCCCTCCCCAAAACTCACAAATTAAAATCCCCATGAAATTTCATGGGGACATGGGGAGGGGGCGATGTCAGGCATCACCTCCATTCCCCAAAAGCCACAAATTAAAAATAATTCATGTATTTTTGTGAGGGGGGGGGGATGATTCCTGGTATCACCCCCTGCCCATGTCCCCATGAAAAATCATATTTTTTTCTTTTTAAAGCTGTGTTTTTTTTTCTACTTTGGATGATTTTTTTTTTTTTTAGTTTCTTTTAAAAAAAAAAATATTTTAAAATGTATGTTTATTGATTTCTTTTTGTCTAATTCTTTTAAAAAAAATATTTCTTTAGGGTTTTATTTAAAAAAAATTAAATTAAAACCAAATTTGTTTTTGAACTTTTTCTTAAAAGTAAATTATAATTTTTTTTATAAAAGATGCATTTTATTTTGTTGTTTTAAAAGAACATGTTTGCGGATATTTTTTCTTTCCCATTTATTTTTTTTTATATAAAAAAAAATATTTTAATAAATAATTTTTGAAGTAATAAGAGTCTTTTTTTAGGCTTTTATTTGTGATGGTAGAAGTCTTCTAGGCCATGATTTAAAATAGGTCATACTTTTAATTACAAAAAAAACAATAATGCTACTAGGTAATATCACTTTTCGATTTAAGGGTCAATTTTAAGGGTTTTGTCTGTAATGGTATTGATTCTCAAGGTTGCAATGCCAAACCAATTAGAATATTAACCCCCCGTAGAAAAACGCTGCTACTAGTAGCACCATTTTTTGAAACGAGGGTAAAAAATGTGACCTCTAAAGAAAGAGAACTTTGGAGAGTTCTTGTTAAGTTAGTAACTTTGTTTCTACAAGACCCTTTTTCCTGTGTCTACAAGATATTCCCTTAATTTTGGAAACCCCTATTTCCAACTATCTTTGCTCATTTATCCTATCAGAAAGAGACTCCTTGTATTTCTTAGACCTGCCTCGAGTGAAGAGTTAGGTATGGGTTAGTCTTCATTGGCCTAGGTTGAGGAACCTAGGTGTCATTTTTGGAGCAACTCCACAATAGTTACAGGTCTTATTGTTTCTTGACATTATGTTGTTAACATAATAAAGAGCTTTATTTCCCATGTGAGTCTTGTTTTTTATTTACTATTTTTATATCTAAGCATTTGATTATTAGAAATACAAATGCGTATAATTTCAATCATTATAGTTAAAAGTTAGTGATTTTTAGCTACCTACCTTACAACTTTCTTCCTCTTGGTGCTTAGGTTGTCAAAGAAAGATTTGGAGCAAAACGTTCGACCAAGGATTTTTTTTAGGGATATACTTTAAGCATTAGGATCCATTTTAGTCTTCTTTCTGCTCGTTACAAAAAGTTAGTTAGTTACGAATTCTTAATTTTTTCTTGGTTGTGCAGACCTCCCCACGCCTGCATGAACTCTTGGTTTAGGATCGTTCAGTCACTTGAGTCAGATCGACTCATCGAGTCCCCGCTGGAATCTAGTTGAATTTTACACAGGCCCTATTTTCTCCTAGGTGCAGGTCCAATGAGACCCGCGGGCTCCTACTAAGCCCATGTTCTTCTTCACCTAACCACGAGTTATAACCATGGGTCAATCCTCTCTGTAAATCCATGCTTCGGAGCTTTGGGAGTGTCTTTCTCTCCTTCTCCCAATCTCTGAATCGATGACTTTACCCTGGACCTGATCTATGGTCCACATCTCTCCCCACAGTCAATGGTTTTCATCTACTCTAGACTCCACCTTTCATAAGTATCTCCACACTGCTCTCCTCTTCCTTTCCAGAGTGCCTTTCCTCCAAAATATGTGGATATCCTCCACATGTCCTTCTAGATAAAACGGTCTAGATTCACTTCGCTCTTCATGACTTCGCAAAGATTTCCATTTTCTCCATGCAACCTTCTGAAGTTCCTTCTCGTGAACTCTCAGATCTTTTGACACCTGTCTCTTGATGATCAACGTTCAGGATCCACCCCGAACTTCGGAATTTAGGCGATCTTTTACACCACTCGAATGAAAACTCCCGAAGAGTGATTCCTATGGACTTCCAGATCACTTGCTACCTGTGTATCCGTAGACAATGGATGGAATCGCTTGGATTTGAGACTTCGGCGAGTACTTACCCCTGTGCACACTTAGCACTTTTATTACTGTTCGAAACTTTGACTACTCTTAGCCTCCTACACTTCTTGCAACAGACTCTCTGTGTGATGGCACTAATTATTCTGAGCTTTTGCTGGCTCAAACATTTAAGGTTCTCGGCCCTTCTGCATCCTTCAAGGGACTTTCTGGTGCCCTCCTCGCAACTTGATTCTCTTCTTCCTAAGATTTTTAAGGAAAAATTAATTTAACTTTGGTGAAGTCCTTGTGTTTGATTGACTTTCAAATGACTATCTCTCAATACTTCGTCTAAGTGTTGGCCTGCTGCACTCCTTGCACAGGTCTTCCTTCAGAGTGTTCATCATCTGGATTATTTTCGGCATGAAATGAGAGCAGGGATATAATAATGAAATGTACAGAGATATCTCAGATATCCAATAATATAATATAAATGTATCAAATTTGCAACCATAAACACAGAGATACAATAATACACAATTTTCTATTAATGAGTGAAAATGTACAAAGACTGTAAAAATACAAAGGGAAAGACTCGCAAGAATGGTGGCATCTTATCTCTGAGAAGAGATATGTCTGCTACTCACATTCACAAGAAGATTACTTTACAATGAGGGTCTAAAGGCCTTTTTATCATAAAGAAAATCCAAAACCCTAACCCTAGAATATGAAAAGCCAACAATTTTGTGGACCCCGTTTTGGGTAGTTTGGTGTATCAACTTTCCAGGGGCGTAACTTTGGCATACGATCTTGGTTTGGGGCGCAAGATAGCTTGTTGAAAAGGTATCATTGAGGATATTCATTTAGGGGTCTCAATAAGATCCTTCAACGATCATTGAGAATCTCGATCCAAAAAAACCTTCATTTAGGCCCTCAAAATGGCCTCGAAAGTTAAAAACTTCTAAAAATAGTAAATTACCAAAATTGCCAGAAAACTGTTTTGAGCCAGTTGGAAAAGGTGGGTGGCCACCGATATCCACCTAGATCAATCCTCCCTTCTTAGGAAGCAATTGTATCCATTGCGTTGAGTTCCCGGGGGAGAGGGAAAAGCATTCGTTGAATCTACATCTTGATGAGTTGTTTGCCTTGTTGGAGAAGTTGTGTTGCTTAGCTTGTTCAAGGTTGTCACGATCATGTGGTTGGAAGGGTTGGAACTTTTTAACTAGTCTGGATACATGAGATTCCTGTGTGTAGAAGGAATATTTACACTTTGCTTCAATCTTTTCGACCTTCTTTTGTTGGATAGAAGTTTCTTGGGCCGAGGCCGTAGTGGTTGCAGTATCCTTTTGATCACCTTTTGAACAGATTGTGAAGAAGTTGAATTTTGTTGTATGAGATACTACTTAGTGGCACTTTTTAGGTGGAACAATAGTAAGAACTACCTCTGGTATTCTATAGATATGACCCCCCAGAGAAACAATGACACTGCGGGGTCGAGACTCATAAACAAGATGACACTTCCACATATATGGTTGGCCCAAGAGAACATCACAGACATCCAGTGGTGAAACATCACATAATAACTCATCCTTGAAGGATTGGATTCCATATGACAATCGAAACTATTGGCTGACACAAATATCTTATCCCTAACAAAGCCACCCGATGTTGTATGGTTGTGGGTGTGGTGTTATTGACAATCCCAACTGTTTGACGACCTCGGCTGAGATAAGGTTCTTCTAGAATATGCTATCAATAATAAAATGTAGCGGGGTCCCCTTCACCCACATATGTGACTGAAAAATGTGCTCCCCCTCTTTAGGATCTGTTGGTTATTCTAGCTGAATTGTTGTAGTCGCGACGATAACAGTGGGGTCTACGTCGATGACTATTGTTTTACCAGTATTTTAGAAATTAGATTATTAATTAGGGTTTGGGTCCCTGTCTTTGATATTGACCACCAATGACTATTTTGAACAACATTCCTCGGTGTTGTTCCATGGGATTTTGTGAAAATCGCACCATTTTCTGGTGTCTTTCTTTGTCTTCCTGTGACCCTTCTTTTCCTATGGCTTGGACTCATTTTCGAGAGACTGTTTGTTAGGGTCGTCTTTATCATACTTTGGTTGTTTCAGATTTTTAGACCCAAACTCCCATTTGTTCTAGTGCTTAAATTTCTGATCGATTTTAAAAGCATATTTATAAGAAACACTGAGTGATGAGATGTCCAGAAAATCCATTTCAATTTGGAGGTGTATGTGTAGAGCCCCACGATACTTCAGAACCAAATGTCATTCAGAGTATTTGATACCCAACTTGGTGTGCAAGGTATGGAAGGTATTGGTGAACTCTAGAACTGCTTGGCCCCTCTCTTGCTGTAGTGTAGTCCATCTCATCTACTGGTCCTCATAGTTTCCAACAGGGTAATACTGTTCCTTTACTGCATCAAAAACAAAATCCCAAGTGGGCTCAACCCCATATACTCCATACTCCTCTGTGGAAATTTTCTCCCAATACGTTTCCCACCACTGTTTTACATGTGGGAGATATTTAAGGAATACGAAGGTTATCTTTTCCCTGTCGGAAAAATTATGAACAGAGAAATAACCTTCTAATAGATTTAACCATTTGTCTAGGGAATGCGCATATATATGACCTTCAATTAAGAGAATATAAAAATTAACCTGTACCTTGAAAGGAGAGGTGCTTCCAAAGTGGTTTTATGATGAATATGCACTTGTTACTATCGACAAGCATTGAAGGATGTGGGAAAATTTTTCCATTTAGTCCCTCTATCGCGTGAGAGCTTGCTCAAGCAACAGTTTGATAGAATCTTCGGCTCCATAATTTTTCTTGTATTCCACCATGGAGGGTTTCTTGGGAATGTGAGATATATTGTATTCAAGAGAGACAAGCTCGAGAACCAACTTTATATACTCAGACCTCGTCGGGGACATGCACTGGAAAAAAAATGATCAAGAGCATCTTGCTCTGATGCCACTTATCCAAATTATTTTCAGCATGAAACGAGAGCGAAGATATAATAAAGCAATGTACAAGGATATCTTAGATATCTAATAATATAAAATAAATGTATCAGAGATGAAACCATAAACACATAGATACAATAATACATAATTTTCTATTAATGAGTGAAAATGTACAAAGACTGTAAAAATATAGAGTGAAAGACTCACAAGAATGGTGGCAGCTTATCTCTAAGAAGAGATGTGCCTGCTACTCGCATTCGCAAGAAGATGATTTTATAATGAGGCTCTAAATGCCTTTTTATAATAAATAAAATGCAAAACCCTAACCCCAGAAGATGAAAATCCAACAATTTTGTGGACCGCATTTTGGGTAGTTTGGTGTATTAACTTCCCGAGGGCGTAACTTTGGCATACGATTTTCGTTTGGGGCGCACAATATCTCATCAGAAAGGTATATTCAAGGAGATTCATTTATTGAACTCAATCATAGACTTAGTATATAATTAAGAATCTCAAACCGAAAAAACCTTCATATAGGCCCTCAAAATGTCCTCGGAAGTTAAAAACTGCTAAAAATACTAAATTACCAAAAATACCAAAAACCTATTTTGAGACAGTTGGAAAAGGTGGGTGGCCGCCGATATCCACCTGGATCAATCCTCCCT
The DNA here is from genome assembly GCA_000966675.3 of Picea glauca. Taxonomy (NCBI): domain Eukaryota; kingdom Viridiplantae; phylum Streptophyta; class Pinopsida; order Pinales; family Pinaceae; genus Picea; species Picea glauca. The sequence continues at coordinate 117,774 of JZKD02S0899319.1, forward strand.
CCTTAGGAAACAATATTTTCCATTACATTGAGTTCCCGGGGGAGAGGGAAAAACATTTGTTGAATCGACATCTTGATGAGTTGTTTGCCTTGTTGGAGAAGTTGCATTGCTTAGCTTGTTGAAGGTTGTCACGAACATGTGGGTGGAAAGGTTGGAAATTTTTAACCAGTTTGGCTACATGATATTCCTTTGTGCATAAGGAATCTTTAAACTTTGCTGCAATATTTTCAACCTTCTTCTATTGGATAGAAGGTGCTTGGGTCGAGGCTATAGTGGTTGCAGTATCCTTTTGTTCACCTTTTGAACAGATTGTGAAGAAGCTACATTTTTTAGTATGTGATACTATCTTGTGGCACTGTTTAGGTGGAATAGTAGTCGGAACTACCTCTAGTATTATGTAGAGATGACCCCCTAGAGAAACAATGGCATTGTGGGGTCGAGACTCGTAAACAACATGGTGCTTCCACATATATGGTTGGCCCAAGATAATATCACATACATCTAGTGGTGAAACATCACATAATAACTCATCCTTGAAGGGCTAGATGTTGTATGACAATCGACACTATTGGCTGACACGAAGATCTCGTCCCTGGCGAAGCCACCCGATGTTGTATGGTTGTGGGTGTGGTGTTGTTGACAATCCCAATTGTTTGATGGCCTCTGCTAAGATGAGGTTCGTCTAGCTTCTGCTATCAACAATAAAATGCAGTGGGGTCCACTTCACCCACATCTGTGAATGAAAAATGCGCTCCCGCTCTTCAGGATCTGTTGGTTCTTTTGGTTGAATTGTTGCAGTCGCGACAATAATAGTGGGGTCTGTGTCAATGATCAGTCTTTTACCAGAATTTTTAGAATCAGATTCTGAATCAGGGTTGGGCTCCTTATCTTTGATATCGACCACCCATGACTCTTTTGAGTGACATTCCTCGGTTTTGTGCCATGGGATTTTGTGGAAATCACACCATTTTCTGGTGTCCTTATTTGTCTTTCTTTCACCCTTCTTTTCCTGTGGCTTGGACTAGTTTTCGTGAGACTGTTTGTTAGGGTCGTCTTTATCATACTTTGGTTGTTGCATATTTGCAGACCCAAACTCCCGTTTGTTCTGGTGCTTAAATTTCCGCTCAATTTTAACAACATATCGATAAGAAGCACTGAGAGATGAGATGTCCAAAAAATCCATTTCAGTTTGGATGTGTCTATGTAGATCCCCACGGTATTTCAGAACGAAATGTCATTCGGAGTCTTTGATACCCAGCTTGGTGCACAAGGTATGGAAGGCATTGGTGAACTCTGAAACTTCTTGGGCCCTCTATTGTCGTAGTGTGGTGCATCTCATGTACTAGTCCTCATAGTTTCCAACATGGTAATATTTTTCCTTTACCACATAAAAAAATAAATCCCAAGTGGGCTCGACCCCATATATTCCAGAATCCTCTATGGAACTTTTCTCCCAATACATTTCCCACCAATGTTTGACATGGGGGAGAGATTTAAGGAGTGCAAAGGTGATATTTTCCCTGTCGAAAAAATTATGAATAGAGAAATAACCTTCGAACAGATTTAACCATTTGTCTAGGGCATCCGCATCTATATGACCTTCAAATACAGGAATATCAAAATTAACCTGTACCTTGAAAGGAGAGGTGCTTCCAAAGTGGGTGTTTGATGAAGATGTGTATGTTGCTATTGATAGGCGTTGAAGGGTGTGGGAGAATTTCTCCATCATTTTGTCCCTTTGTCGCGTGAGAGTTTGCTCAAGCAGCAGATTGATAGAATCATTTTCTCCTTCGCTTTTCTTTTACTATTCCATGGAGGGTTTCTTGGGTGTGTGAGAGAGATTTTATTCAAGAGACACAAGCTCGAGACCCAACTTTTTATACTCATACCTCGTCGGGGACATGCATTGAAAACAAAACGATCAAGAGCAACCTACTCTGATACCACTGATCCAGATTATTTTTGGAAAGAAATGAGAGAGGAGATATAATAAAGAAATGTACATAGATATCTCGTATATCCAATAATATAAAAGAAATATATCAGATATGCAACCATAAATATGGAGATATAGTAATACACATTTTTCTAGTAATGAGTGAAAATGTACAAACATTGTAAAAATACAGAGTGAAAGACTCGCAAGAATGGTGGCATCTTATCTCTAAGAAGAGATGTGTCTGTTACTCGCATTCGCAAGAAGATGATTTTACAATGAGGCTCTAAAGGCATTTTTATCATAAAGGAAATACAAAACCCTAACCCCGGAAGATGAAAATCCAAGAGTTTTGTGGACCCCGTTTTGGGTAGTTTGGTCTATCAACTTCCTGAGGGCGTAACTTTGGCATACGATCTCCATTTGGGGCGCATGATAGCATGTTGGAAAGGTATAGTTGAGGATATTAATTTAGGGGGCTCAATAAGAGACTTCAACCATAATTGAGAAGCTCGATCCCAAAAAAACCTTCATTTAGACCCTCAAAATGGCCTCGGAAGTTAAAAAATGCTAAAAATAGTAAATTACCTAAATTGCCAAAAAACTCTTTTGAGCCAGTTGGGAAAGGTGGGTGGCCACCGATATCCACCTAGATCAATTCAACAACTCTTTTCACCTTGAAATTCAACTTATCGGACCTCAGCGGTCTCTGTCTCCTTTTTTTCCCCAAAGGGATATATGTTCCCCCTTGGCAACTGTTGCTCGACACACACTAGCAGAGCTTCCTTCCCTCAAATTTTTCAGTAAATCTGGGTTTTCCAAAAATTCCCCAACACCTCAAGACGTGTTGATTCTGTGCACTCCTCGCACCTTCTCAATGCCCTCCTAGAAGAGTCCTATAGAGTGTTAAGAAACTATGTTCTATGCTTACTCCTACGCAGACCTTCCTTCAAGGTATTCAACAACCATGAGGTTCCCCGCTAAGTATGTAAATTATCCTAGTGTTCCCTTCGATCACTTTCTCCTCTGACTCAAAAGAGTTCAGATATGCACTACTTGTGTTGGCTCACATAGTTTCAACACTATGTCCCGCACTCCTTTCTCTTAGCCTAAAGAACATAGAAATAATTCAACAAACTCATAGATAGAGGATTATATCTCTATCCTTGCAAATGAAATCTAACATACACATATCCAACATAAAAATACCTATAAACACAAATGAAATTCATAAAAAACATCCATCACACAAGAATTTGAAAATAGTGGAATCTGTTCTTTTTTATTCACAACAAAATGTCAATTACAATGTAGGAGTCTGGACTGCCACTGAGTCTCGAATCTCAAATATCCTATCAATAATAATATTCAACAACTTCTATTGGGTGTATTTTTACAAAGATTTATACAAGAGGGGCTCAAAGAGATTTCCCTCCAATATACACTAGTGGTGTCTAATCACCATCAAAACACCTATCTATTGAGGCAAATTACAATGAGTGGAAATATAGTCTAAATTGGATCTAGATCCCTCCAACCGTCAACCACTTAAGGAGACCTCATCTACAACCTTTTTCAAAGAATAACTTGGCTCTTCCATCCTGACAACATTTAATTTCTTTGATTACATTTAAATTTTGAGGGAAAAATGAGAGGGTTAGTGCCTCTCCCCTCCTTGAATGAGAACCAATGGATGAATAGTTGGTGTGTGTTGAGGTGGAGCGATGCTCCTGCATCATACTCCACTGCTGCGGAAAATTCATGAGCTCCTTCTCATGAGCTTCCCGACTTTGTTGAAATCCTTCTAGATCCCAAACTTTCCTCTGGAGTTGTCCCCATTCTTCTCCACTTTGTTGTTGTTTCTACATCCCCACTACTCATGCAGGTCCTCTTATGTTCAACTTCTCCCTACTGAAAACTTATTTTTCAAACTTCATCAGCAACCTCCTTATCTCCTCTATGAATTCTTCTAGTTTCTCTACTAGTTGTATTTCCTTGTGTATTCTTCTTGTCTACAACTTCTTATGCCTATTAATGGGTAGATATTCTTGATCCTCCATGATACCTTCATCTCCTATGGCGATGATTGACCACTTTGTTGAAGACTCCAATTCCGAAGTCTCGTCACTAAGTTGTTGCTAAACTATCTCCTCTGAGAGACTATCTTCTACTAGTTTTGCTTGTGCTAGTTCAACTCCATATCCTTCCAGCTTCTCCACATGTTGGTATGTTTCCTTTGGCATGGCTATCTCCTAGAAGCCATCTTTTGGTTTTGGATTTTCCAACCAATCCTCTAGCATCTTCAAATCTGTCTCCCATTAAGTGAGCATGTCAATTATGTGCTTCGCTTTCTCCAATGTTGGGTAAGAATGTTAGAATATAATGGATGTGCTCATTTTACCATCGACAATATCACTATTGTCACCTAACCATAGGCCGAATCCACCCTCCGAGCACCTTAACCTTGACAGAGAATTATTCCGGAAGCAAAACCTAGGCTAGATATCCAAACAAAGGGTAGCACACCTTTCTCCAAGGATAGCGCACCAAAAAAGGGCTGATTAGATAGTCCAAACCATAACCAAGAGATAGTGCAAGCCAAAACCAAAATCTACTAGATGCAACAACTTCAATGACATCTCTCCTCCAAAATTGCACACAAACTGGGCAACTGCAGTGTGCACAAGTGTTGCTTCTACAGTTATGAGAATGTCTGCCAGAATGAAGACTGGCCTCCTATATTTATACTAATTTTGGCTAATTGCCTAGGATGACTTCTCATACTGGGTGCCTATTTATTTAGTATATAATATTTCTTCTGGCCGACTTCTTCTCTTGTAGGATAATAACCTAATACCAATTATCCTCTTAAGCCGACTTGTTTTCTAGGATTATTAGCCAACTCATTAGGGTTTCTTCTTACTTCCTGGAATATTCTATTCTCGTTAGGTTTACACATGTTGGTAAATACCTCCCACAACTACCATAATATCAACACTCCCTCCTAGCTAGGGAGGTATTACAAGTAATGGTATTTGAGCAAAAACATACCATTCACTCGGTAGCATCAACATACTTGTATAGACTATCTCATGACTAGATTATGAGCACCATCATCACCATCAATGTCATTATCTGCATCATCTCTCGAAACCATACTCCATCTGAGTAATCAAACATGATGTTGGATAAGTCACTCACACCACAGAGTGACACAAGATCCATTCTTCTAATTTGGACATATGTCCTAGAAGAATAAATGTTTTGAACCATTTTTCGTCTAGGAAATCTCTGTCCTTTGATCATCCATCTAGCTAATAATTATTTCCAATGCTGCTAATATTCTTCAAGGCATACAGAACAATATCATTCAATAGAACAAAACTATGTCTATCCATAGTAGTACACAACTACAATCCAGTGGTACACTACCACACCAAGTAGCACACATATACTTTATCAGTGACGTATAGTCACAATCAGTGGAACACATCCACCACAGTAGCATACATCTATTGTCTAGAGACATACAATCTCCATAAAAATCATATGGTATCAAACTGCATAGAAAACATTGTTATGATATAAACTGAATCATCTGGGCCATTCTTCCACTCACATTTGTGAGATCTTGGAAGAGCATCTTCCCTCAGAAGGTAAAACATCAATGATGAGCTATTTGAACTATTCTTCTCAAACAAGGAAGAATAATTGTTCCTATTTCTGAGCCTGGACCATTCCTTCGGCACTAAACAAAGTGCAACCTGGAGAGAATGAGTCTTCCCTAAGGAATGTCTATCCCTGATTGCTGAACCTGGACCATTCCCCACCCTGGGCCATTCCTCCAACACTAAAAAAAGTGCAACCTGGAGAGAGTGAATCTTCCCTAAGGAATGACTTTTTGGACCATTTCCTAAGGAATTGACTGTCCTGCACCAACCTCCAAAATGGATCATTCCCCATGTTAACCACAATGAGAAATCACTGCCCGGCAAGGCGGTACATTCTTCTTGAGTAACCCCAAGAAGAGAGACTACCCTAGACCATTCCCCATGTTAACCACAAAGGGAAATAGATGTCTATGGTACATCAACAATCCATCGAACCATTTTCATTATGTAAATGACCGTTCGATATGGACCATTTTCCAAACTGGAAAATGCCTGTCTGTCAAAAATATCAAACCACTTTCCGAACTGGAAAGGAACTTCTCATCCTAGACCATTTTTCGAACTGAAAAAATGACTGACCATAAATCAATAACACATCAGTGCTCCCTCCCAACCTGAGAGTCATCTCTTCCTTTTTCAATAAGGAATTCGTCTCCATGAGCTCCAACTTGTGTACGCAAACTCTTTCATCTTGGACAAAAGATTTACCAAAATGTCTTCTTATCTTCTCATCTGTGGAGATATATATATATATTGGAGAACCACTTCTCTTTTCTGGACTTCATCATGGAGAATGTAATGCTTGATCTCAAAGTACTTTAGTCTTTCTGGAACACTGGTTTTCTATGAAGGCTTCATATATCTATAGTTTTTCATTATTGGATTCATATTTTGTTCCCCATTAGCTCATAACATCGTGGAAAGGCTCAAACTGGAACATATCCATGTGGAACTTCTTCTATCATTATGAAATCTTTGTCATGGATTGGCAATCCATCATCCTGATCTTCTAAGTAATCATTCTGATCCAATAGTTTTCATATATAAATTCTTCACCATGCTTCTGCTGTGCATTAGAGGTTCTCCACCAAGTTGTCTTCTTCCATCTGCATACAAGGTTCTCTTTCTAGTATACCTCAAACCATTGAGGTTTCTCTACATATGTTGTTTGTTCAATTTCCCTGGAGAACAGTCTTTGCATTCATCTGATGTAGAACTCCAACCCATGGATATTTTGGATGATATAATGACTCATGTAGAGGTATGTCTGGTTTACTGGAACAAGTAATCATCATAGTCTTCTCCCTCCATCTAGGAGAACCTCTAGTTCTGGATCTTGAAATTCTTTCATCCATATACACTGTTCTTCATCACAACTTTTAGTTCCTTTGCTTGATTTCTTTTAGTGATTTCATATCAGGCTGGTAATCTTGTGATTCTCGATACAATGACTGGTTGTTCTGGCTTCTCTTTCTTTCTTGGAATTTTCATGTTTTTCTTTATCTCTTGGGTCCATGGAATTTATTATAGATTCCATGCCCTAAATATTCCACTTCTTCCTTTCATCATAGGATCAGGGATGTGTATGGACAACCAGGGATACTTTAAGGATTCTCTTCGAAGAAGATTTCTTCTAAGGTCGAACTAAACATGTATTGCTTTTCATGGCTGTTACCATGGATATATACTTCATCATCTTCAATGGATCATGGGATTAGCTCCCTCTTAATCCCTGATTCATGTATGAGTGCATGCTTTTATTTTGGAAGTATATAATCATCTCCCTCCATAATCCACCCTTTTGTCTGCATCCTTATTTCCTTTAGCAATGTGTCATAAGTCTTTCCTCAATTTCTTCTTGATTGCTCAATTCTTCCTCTCTTTTACTTCTTCTCTTTTACTTCAAGATTGATTATGATTTCGTCTTATCTTGCAGCTGTTACTTATGTAATAACTTCCAGATGAATTGTTTGATGTACTTCATCCTTTCATTTGTATTGTCTGACTTGTAGTCATAATCATAGCATCCTTTTTGTTTCTTCCATAGGTATGGTTTCTCTTTGAACATATTATCTTCTAAAAGATAGATATACAAGATAGATACAAAGACTATGCAAACAAGATATATACAAGAACTAAGAAGAGTATTGTTACCTTGTCTCAGAAGAAGAAGTTTGTTTTATCCTTATTGGTCTTCTTTGTAGGTTCCTTTTCTTCAGCAATTGATGCTTCATGTGTCTCCTTCCTTTTCTTTAGCTCGGGACAATGATTCTTGTAGTGACCATACTTTAGATAGTTGAAGCATTGTATTTCTAACATGTCTTTCTCTTGATTTGGACTCTTCCTTGAACCAAACTCCTTTTGTTCCTGAAATTCTTGAATCTTGTTGTAAAGGCTTGATCATCATACTTCTTTTGGGGTTTCTATTTTGCATCAATCCTTGATTCTTCTTGAGAACAACAAGTGCAAAGTTCCTCAAATGTAGGATACTCCTTCCTTGTGTTCATGCTTGTGGAAAATGCATCCCATGTATTTGGAAGACCATTGAGTACTATGTTTACCAATTCCTTCTCTGAAATGATCTCTTCAATAGCTTGTGTTTGATTTTTTAACTAGGATATTCTCATAAAGTATGATGTTATGATGTCATCATCATTCATCTTCATGTCACGAAGCTCATTCTTCAAATTCATTACTTGTCCAATGTTTCTGAATGAGAAGAGGTTTGTTCGGGCATCATACATCTTCTTAGATGAGTCGATATGGGAGATGTAGGGTATCAAGTGGTATTTTATAGAGTCCACTATGATACTCATGGCATTGATGTCATTGTCTTTGAACTTCTCCATAAATGCAACATTCTGCGGTTCCTTCTCTTTTCCTTCTTCAAACTCTGGTTCCATGATATTTCCTTTCACGATATCCAACACTTTATTCTTGGCAAGGATGAGGTCAATGCTTGTCTTCCATTCTCTTAAGTTAGAAGCTCCATCTAACTTGTTTTCTGACTTCATAGAGTAAGTCATGGCTGCTTTGACTTGGTCAACCCTAGATTTGACCAGAAACTCAAACTTGATGTCTTGGCTTGCTGCGAGTACCAGGAGATGCACTAGGCTAAGACACACTAGTCTATCTAGAAATTAGGTCAATCCCTTCACTTAAGGTACCTCAACGAGAGAATTAGTTTTTTTTCAACTGCACGTGCTAGTAACCCTAGCGCGACAGTGCTTTGGTTACTGCTCCTCCTAGAAACCATAGCGACAGTTATTCAACAATCTTAATATACTTATGGTTATGCTTCCTTACAGTGGTTAGACAGAATGAAGGAGGGGTGGGCCCATAAACTGTTAGAATATAATTGATGTGCTCATTTTACCATCGACAATATCACTATTGTCACCCAACCATAGGCCGAAGCCACCCTCCGAGCAGCTTAACCTTGACATAGAGTTATTCCGGAAGAAAACCCTAGGCTAGATAGCAAAACAAATGGTATCACACCTTTCTCCAAGGATAGCACACAAAACAAGATTTGATCAGATAATTCAAACCATAACCAAGAGATATTCCAAGCAAAAATCGAAATCTGCTAGCTACAGCAGCTGCAATGACATCTCTCCTCCAAACTTGCGCACAAATTGGGCAACTGCAGTGTGCACAAGTGTTGCTTCTACAGTTTTGAGAATTCCTACCAGAATGAAGACTGGCCTCCTATATTTATACTAATTCTGGCTAACTTCCTGGGTCGACTTCTCATTCTAGGTGCTTATTTACTTAGTATAAAATATTTCTTCTGGCTAACTTCTTCTATTGTAGGATAATAACCTAATACCAATTATTCTCTTGAGCCAAATTTTCTTCTAGGGTTACTAGCCAAATAATTAGTGATCCATATGTATATTGGTGGCCACCCACGTTTTCCAACTGGCTCAAAACAATTTTTTGACAATTTTGGCAATTTACTATTTTTAGCAGTTTTAACTTCCAGGGCCATTTTGAGGGCCTAAATAAAGGTTTTTTAGGATAGAGATCCTTAATTATAGCCAAAGGAATGATTGAGCCCCCAAAATGAATCTCCTCGATGATACCTTTCCAACGGGCTATCACACGCCTAAAATGGAGATCGTATGAAAAAGTTATGACCCCAAGAAGTTGATGTACTAACTTACCCAAACAGGGCCCCCATGACATTTGGTGCTTCATCTCCTAGGGTTAGGTTTTTGGATGTCTATGGTTTTTGGCATTCTTTCTTATTGTAAAAATGCCTTCAGAGCCTCATTATAACCTTCTTCTTGTGAATGCGCGCTTTCATCACATCTCTTCTCAGAGATAAGCCACCACCATCCCAACAAGCTTGTTTCCGGTGCATTTTACAGTTTCATCTTATCTTGTTATTGAATAGAAAACCAGTTTTATTGTATCTCTGTTATTTTGTGTTAAGAACGTGTTAATAATCTATATTCATTTCGTTCTGCTCATAAAATCCGGATCAGTGGTATCAAAGCAGTCTGCTCCTTATCGTCTTAATGCATGTCCCCAATGAGGTTGAAGTACAAAGAGTTGGGTCTCAATCTTGTTTCTCTTGAGGATAGAAGCTCTCGCACGCACAAGAGACCTCCCATGGTAGGAGAAAATAAAGATGAAGGGACAAGAGATTCTTTCAAACTATTGATTGAGGAAGCCCTCACGCAATAGAGGAATGAGATGATGGATATTTTTGCACAAATCCTTCAGTGGCTACCAACAAACGATGCATCTTCTTTGAACGGAGGTGCCGCCCCCTTCAAGGTAAAAATAAACTTTTATATTCCTATATTTGAAGGTCAAATAGACGCATATGTTGTATACAAGTGGTTGAATCTACTAGAAGGGTAATTTTCTGTCCATAACTTTTCAAATAGAGAAAATATTACTTTTGCGCTCCTCAAATCCGTTCCCCATGTCAAATATTGGTGGGAAACATTCTATGAGAAAAAGGAAACAGAGGAAACCTCATTATTTTTCAGTCACGGCCACCTCAGAATCCTTCAAGGATGCTATTAAGGAATAATACTACCCTGTCAGAAGTAATGACAACATGTATACCAAATGGACCACACTGCGGAAAGAAAGAGACCAAGCAATGCCATATTTCACAAATATCTTCCATACCTTGTGCACCAAGTTGGGTATCAAAGATTCAGAGTGACATGTGGTTCTCAAGTATCACAGTGCTCTCCATAGATACATCCAAACCGAAATGGAATTTTTGTACATCTCATCCTTGGGCATGGCCTACCAATATGTCGTCAAAATCGAGTAGAAGCTCAAACAACAGTCGCAGCAATTTGGGCCTGGGAACCCCTCACAACCAAAGCCATGAAAGGATCCCCCCAACCCATCGAACAAAGGAAACAGAAAATATGGACAGCATCAGGACAACCAGTCCAAGTCGCAAGTAAAGAAGGACACCGGAAAGACACAGAAAGATACTAGGAAGTGGTGTGACTTCCATAAGAGTCCTTGGCATAACACTTTTGAATGTCGCTCAAAGTAGTCGCTGGTGAACGAAGTGAAAGCCTCTGAATCAGATGCAGATTCTGACTCTGAGCCAGAACCAGAAAGGGGAAGATGGATCATTGACGCAGAACCCAGTGCCACCATTGCTACCACCAAGCTCCATCCTAGTGAACAAGACGAGCCAGAAGAAGGATAGCACAACATATTTGTTACATCAAGTGAGCGAGCGAAGCTAATATGGGAATCCCACTACAGTTGGGTGGCAGGACACTTCAGCGTCGAAAAGATAGTGGCGATGCTATAGAAACATTTCTACTGTCCGAAACTTCGACAGGAGGTCAGTAAGTATATCAGGTCTTGCACTTTCTGCGCTATTGCCAAACCAACCACTAAGAAATAGGGCTTGTACACCCCTCTTCCTACTCCTTACAGGCCATGGGATTCCATCTCAATGCACTACATGTTGGGCCTCCCGTCCACCAAGTGGGGAAATAATGTTTTTGTGGTTGTTGATCTCTTTTCTAAGATCGCAATTTTGGTTGCCTGCAAGAAGAGCATCACAGCAGAAGCCACTGCCAAGCTCTTCTTTGAACGAGTCTGGGTACATTTTGGAATCCCACAAACCATTGTCTTAGATCGAGATAGTCGATTTCTCAGCAAATTCTGGTCGAGCCTCTGGTCACTGCTGGACACCAAGCTCACCAAATCCACGGCCTTCCACCCCCAGATAGATGGCCAAACCGAGGCTGTAAATTGAATGATTGTGCATATCCTTCGCATGTATAATTCAAATAACCCTCGCACATGGGAAGAGAGCCTTCCCTATGTCCAACATAGCTACAACCAAGCCCTTCATAGATCAACCGACCACAACCCCTTTAAAGTGGGGTTGGGATTCCAGCCATTGGGTCCCATAGATGTTTCACTTCCCCTTATAGTCACCTTGAGGGACTCATCTCCTGCTCCAACTGAAGCTGACAAAGCCACCCGGTTCATTGAGCGGATATAGCACATCCGCCAATAGGTCCAGGATATCCTATAGAAGTCCGATGACAAGTACAAACAACGCCATGATCAACATCGGGTGCCACATAAGTTTCAGGTGGGCGACAAATTTTGGTTGCATTTGCATAAACAATGCCTTACAAGACCCCATCAGAAGCTTCGCCCACTCCGTTATGGGCTATACACTATCACCAAGGCCGTGGGGGATAATGATTTTGAGCTCAAAATTCTTCAACATCCTCGGCAACGACGCCAAAATGTTGTGTTGCATTTTAAAAATGTCATTTTTAACATTATCCTTACAATAGTCTTGGTATTTTCATAAAAATGTGTCTTTCATTTGATCCCAAGAGAGGATTGTATTTTCTCCTAAGCTCATGAACCATCTTAAGGTTGAATCTTTCATTGTAGCAGGAAAGAGCTTAATTTTTTGGGCATCGTATGAGTAGTTATAGCTTCTACATAATATGTCAAACTCGAATAAAAATAAATCTGGATCTTCAGTTGACATACCTCTAAAAGTGGGTAATGATGATAGTGGGATATTCTTCATGATGATGTTTCTGGAAATATCCAAGATTGGAAACCCAAAAGTCTCAGTCTCTGTGGCTGTATTTCCTTCTTCTTCTGCCGTTTTACTGATGGATGGTTCAGAAACTGGATTTTTTTTGTCTCCTAAATGTTCAACAGACTTACATTCTGCCTGTCCCAATACTAATTCTTCCGTTTTAGGTTCTCCTTCTGGAGCCTCGCTAGCTCCCCTTGAATTTTCTGTTGGTGGAATTTTTCCTGCACCAATGTCAGTTGGATTAGTGGGGGGGGGAGGGGTTGTTTTTGAATCTTTGGAGCTTACAAATCTACCCTTGTTATCTTTATATCTATGAATAAAATGGAAATTTGATTCTTTAACTGAATTAAAATCCTAATTCTATCTAGAAGGTAAGAAGGCAACCTGGCTTCAGAGAACCCCACTCTAGTGGTAGTGTGGCTCTTCACTCAATTCTTAAACGTTTTATCCTCCTCCCTCAAGCAGCCTTAAAAAATTATACAAATAATCTAAGCTAAAAATCACTTCCTAACGTTTGCAACTCCCCGGCAATGACGCCAAAATGTTGTGTTGCTTATATGTTTAGTATAATGCACTCATTAATTATCAATTCGGGATTCGTAATCAACAGAGTTACAAGACACGAGTAAGAAAGGTAATTTCTAATGTCACGAGTATAGAACTGGCTAGATCATGCATGCTATAAACAAATCAAAATAGAAACTTGCAATGCACTCTGGTTGCCTTTCATAGAGAGGCTATCTACTCCATTATGGCACATGCAAGTATGAGATGGAGTTGGTTTGACAGATCAACTCTACTATTTGACCCAGAAAACTAACTATGCAATCCACACTTCTGAAAGGGAAATCACACATCAATCATCAAGACATAGCATGGGTAGTTCAATAGTCAATATACTGAGTATGTTTTGGTTCACAATGTGCTATTGTGGACTTCACTATTTCTCCTTCAAATATGTCTGACCACTGCTGCCAACATTCATGTCTAAAAACCAAATTCATAAAAACAGATCATATGCAAAAATAGAGCAAGTAAAGATCTCTAAGCAATTATATAATGGAAATCCTAGTCTAAGTTGTACTGCTATCATCTAACAGAGTTAAAGCTTCAGCTAATTTAACATTTACACTACTGAAAACAAATGCTAATGCTAATCTACGAAGATGTTGACCTTTGTTGGGCGGTGGGCCCTTACCGCTTCAACAAGTCAGCTACTAAAGTCTATAGTAAGCTTGTCTTGAACCCACACATTACTCTTACTCAAATCTCAAACATAACATCGAACTTTTGTTAACAAATCAACTCATATTCGATCATAGACAATCAAGGCATGGAGATAAATGACGTTCTTCTATTAGTCTTCACTCAGAATATGTTCGGCAATATCACACGCTACTTCACATGTTGGTAATATGCTAACTCTCCTACACTTCCACCATCCTTGCCACGACTATTTAACAGTCTTAGTCGTGAAACACAAGGAGGTGACATGATTTGCAAATCAATCAAATGTTTAAATTTAATTATTCGGTTACATATTTTAGCTTCATCCTCATGACACAAAGTGCATGAGGATGAGGCAATCAACAAACTATTCTAACATAGCCTTGCTAAAGCAAATAAACATCCACCAGTTGTCTTGGGCATTCTGGGGATAAACTTGGTACATTCGGCTCTCTATATTGGTACCAGATCATGATAGGTAGATGGTACCGGATCACAACAATGCGCAAATGGTGGTACCGGATCACAACTTTCCACGGTCATTGGTACCGGATCACAACAAATGAGATTTTAGTACCAGATGCGTTTGGTACCGAATTCAGACAGTGGTAGCCTTGGTGCACAAGTACCTGATAACTGAGCTGGTAAAGGAACGCTGGATATCTAGAGGTCAAATATTTATACATGGCAAATTGAAGCATTAGTACATGAAATATTCAATTCCCTAACTCAATAAACCACAAAATGCATGAATTAACCATACTTTACCTTATGACCTTATCATTGGCTAATGGTAGCATTCTTGTCATTCACCCAAGCTTAGGTAGGCCAAAAAAGGTATAGATGAAGAGTATAATAGGGTAATGGGGATGGCAAATTCAGGTCTCAACACCCATTTTTTGAGCTCTATGATCACCTAGCCCATCAGTGCCCTAAACTCACTTTAGATCTAGTCCAATTAGTTTGTTTGGAGTGCACACAACACAATAAAATTAGTAGTTTTCCTCACACTTCAATGTGTCCCCTCCCCCAACATGCACCAATTACTCCATCATGTGAGGTTCCATGCACCTTGACATCATTTGTTACCCCTCACACAGGCAATCCCCCCTCATACCCAATCGACCTCACGAAAGATGCTCAATCATGTAGACTTGAAGGAACCCCTTCCACCTCTAGTAATAAAATGTCTACTAGACCTTATCCGTGTAAGGAAAATCTAAGTGTGTACCCACACCCATCATAGGCCATCACCCTTGATTGGGATCAACTTATCCAAGAACGACTTCCATCTTCTACCCCGTTTAAAATATAGGTCATCGTTAACGCATTTACAATTTATCAGTGTATTATAGATTATGGGGCATCCTCAAGCATTATGTCCTCATTATCTTGGAAACAACTAGGCTCCCCTACTCTTATCCCATCGATGACTGAGTTAAGAGCCTTCATCCTTTTACACCATATTCTAATTCATTGTAAAAGTACCTTTGAGTAATGCCTCCAAGTTAATACATTGTTGTTTTTCTATGTTTTCATTGCAACTAACGTGTCGTGAGAGACCATCATTAGTTTGTACATGCCCTATAACATTATTTGAAGGTAACATGGTGAATGAGTCAGTAAACTTCACCTTAATAATTTTTCTAAAAGAATAAACATATAAAATTAATTTGAAATACTTTTATATGACAACAAAAATATTGTTGTTCGAGTTACTTGCACAACTCGACCTTATCTTACTAAGAAGTAGCTTAAGAAAGTTAGTCTTACCTGCACTTTGAAAACTTTTGCAGCGACTTAGGAATCAAACTGTTTGATCTCAATATTCATGACATTGAAGATCATCAAGTTCAAGACTTTGATATTGAATATGATACCACTCAACAAAGGGTGAATCCTTACTGACGTTGGATGGTAAATGCATGTCCCATGGATCGGCATAGACACCATGTTCATCAAAGCGATGAGCCACACTATACTTGTTTTCTTTTGATCCACACTATCCTCGTTTTATTTAATGTTTTGGTCCCTAATAAACTCATGTTTAAGTTCTCTTCTTGTGCACTTCTATAAAAATCTATGGGGGTGTTTTAACTTTTCTCTTCTCCATTTTGCGGAACCTCCATGAGGGAAGAGATTGTTGTAGTGTCCAAAAGGATACATGGGAGGTTGAGGAGAGATTGTTGTAATATCCAAAATGGTACATAGGAGGCCAAAAAGATACCTATAAATGAAAAACACTAAAGCCAAGGAGGATTAGGAAAAGTATTGAAGAAGGTTGAAGTGATATCCCAAAAGTGAAATTATGGCTATAAATGAAGCATATTTAGAGACAATTAAAGGCATAGGCACAAATCATTATTTCTTAGTTGTGATATAAATTAACTAATATGTGTAATGAAAAAAGCCTATATCTCTTGCACTTTAAATCATTTATTTATTTATTTAAATGACAATAATAATAATAAAAAATGAATTATTTACAAAATAAATATTGATATATTTAAGTGATTAACATTATCTATTTCAATAATATTAATAATAAATAATTGAATTAAATTATTTACAAAATAATTATGTTACAAACTCTCATAATTAAATCTTACTTGCTCATTCACATGAAAATAAAGATTTAACAAAACAAAATTAGAGATATATATCATAACTTACAATTAAGTTATTTGTGAAAAACAAAAAAATTAAGTTATTTGTGAAAAACAAAAAAAAAAGTCCACAAATCATTTAAAAAATTGGTCAAACATATTAATATATACGTATTGAACACAAAATGTTAATCCAAAACTTCATACCTAATAAACAAAACTTAAAAAAATTGTTTTATTCTATAAAATCTCTAAAATATTTTAGAGACACACATTTTATTGTTACATATTTTAAGATATTCCATTCCAAATCTATTAAAATTATCTATTACATATTACATTTTATTTCATGACTGTTTTTTCATCAAACCTATAAAATGAAAGTGATCAATCACACTACTCTTAACTAACAATATCCATTATTTTCTTAGTATGCCTAAAAAAACAGAGTGATACATCACACTGCTATCTACTAAAAATATGTATTAAATCTTACTTAACTTTGCTGATTTGGTAAACAAATCAACCCCACTCCTTATCTACTAAACCATCTATTTTTTTCCACTTGTTTATAAGGATATAGTGTATATAGTGAAGGAAGGTGATCATGCTGTAAATATTATTATAAACTCTCTTACATCACACTTGTCTATAAGAATATAGTGAAGGAAGGTGGTCATGCTGTAAATATTGTTATAAACTCTCTTACATCACACTTAATTTCACTATTAAGGATTAACATTCACTATTAGGGATTAACATAGGAAGTTAGCTCACTTGCAAGAAATATTGTCTCGATGACGCATCATTGTCATAATATCATGAATAGTAAGATTGAATGGGCTCCTACTATTTTGATGGAAAGTTTGACGGTAATTCGAGAACCCATGCATTCTCATCCAATCAGAACATGTGAACGAGACATGGACAATGCCTTGGCAGCAATCTCTTCGACAAATTCGTCGATATTTTTGTCTGAAGACCTGCCTTCAACCATCGCCTCACTCGCTAATATCTTCCACCGTAAAGCGTTCATCCTAAGCTCATTGCCGCGCTCAGTTTCCATGACCGTCCTGATACCTTTCTCCACTTCGTCCTTCCCTACCAGTCCATCTGCTGATCGTTTACTCAATCTCAATCCTGTCTTCCATTTCTCGGCAACGTATAGAGAATTGGTTGCCTGATCGCTCCACTGAGGAACCGCCAACATGGGAACTCCCAAGCTGAGTCCTTCCAGCGTCGAATTCCATCCACAGTGCGTCATAAATGCACCGACAGATGCATGAGAAAGCACTTCCAGCTGTGGACACCATGGAACGACGAGTCTCTGTTCGGAGCTTTCGTTCGGGAAACCCTCCGGCAAGTTTTCGTCACTGTGAATCTCCCCATTTGAAGAGGATGGACGAATAACCCATAAAAAGGAATATCCACTCGCCTTCAACCCAAGAGCTATCTCATTATTTTGTTCTTTCGAAAGAACCGC